>JASDQU010737988.1:71167-109749 GCA_032191745.1 Picea mariana
GGGGAGGAATTTCTGTATTGGTTTGAGTTATCTCTTGAACATTGTATAAGTTATTTATGATAAGGAAGTTTTCGCTGGGTTTTCTTCCCCTAGAGGGTTTCCCAGGATAAATGTTGTGTCTCTTGTGAATGTGTATTTCTCATTGATCTTGTTCTTATGATGCTCTTATCTATTGAAATGAAAAGAACTATAATAATGGAATAAACATTAACATATCCATGGAGGTTAATACCTCCTACAGGTACCTAAACATCAACACAAAGTTATAAAGTTGATAACGAGAAGCTTATGAAAGCCAAGGAGCAGCAAGAAGGCTTTAAAATCAAGATAATGTAGAGATTGGACATAATATAGAAGAAGATGGATAAGGAGACTGAGTCAAGAAAATCAGGGAGTCACTAATCTCATGATGAGAGGACAAGAACCAAAAGTGTTGGTAGGCATCACCATCACTCCCCAAGGAATTCAACTAGGAGAACACATAGTATTTCAGGTCCATCCCCTGTCAAGAAGCATAGGAATAATTTTGGGTGGATGAGCTATAGGGAGAAATGAATAAAATCAAACCAACTACATTTGATGGTGAACACAAAAAGGATGAGGATGCTGAGACTTGGTTGTTGGGCATGAGAAAGTATTTTTAGTTGAATAATTATTCTTCACGTGAAGAAGGAAGAATTTCCATATATAAAATCAAAGGAAAAGCATAAATGTGGTGGGATCAGTGTGTGCAAGTGCAACACATTGATAAGAAAAATGTTACTTGGAGAGAATCCAAAAGGTATTTTCAAAAGAAGTACTTAACCAAACGATACTATGATAAGAAGATGAAGGAGTTCTTTGAACTCAAGCTTTGGAGTATGACCATATATGAGTATGAAAGGAGGTTTTTAGAGCTACTAAAATATGTTTCTTTCATCAAGGATGAAAAAGTTAAGATTCAAAGGTACATGAGTGGGCTGCCATCATTTATCAGTGACAAGATACAGTATGATCCCAAGACACTAGAGGAAACCATATGGAGAGCTAAATGTCTTTATGATCAGCATAGAGGATGACCAACTTTCCAAAAGGTGTGGGAAAACAAGAAGAAGAGAAATATGAAACAGAGGAGGAAGGGGACAAAGCCACCATTCTTCTGAAATAATTCTCAAGGACAAACAACTCCTAAGGAACCCAAGATGACTGAGACAATGCGGAAAATACCAAGGAAACCACCTATTCAATGTTGGGGTTGTGGGAGATATCATATGTACATATATTTCCCTCACATAATTGAAAAAATGAGGATTGTTCACAATGTACATCAAGATGAAACAATGGAGGACATGAGCATAAATGTACCTAGGATCTACGCAGCTCTGGATAACAAGCAAGTTGAGTTTTAGTCGCATATGATTGAATTGGAAGGTAAGATCAACAACCAACCCATTGTTATTTTGATTGATTCAGGAGCTAGTCATAGTTATCTAGATCCTAATATGGTGGAAATATTTCATTCACCAAGAAGCAAGCTTGGTAAACCTTGGATGGTGCAGCTAGCTACAAGAGCTAAAAAGAAGACTAATGAGATGGTTAAGGCATGCCCAATGGACATGAATGGATTAAGCACAAAGGAAAATTTGAATATCATACATTTTGGCTCATATGACTGCCTAATCAGTATGGATTGATTGGAATGACATCATGTTGTTATAGACTATTATAATAAGGATTTTACCTGCTTGGATGAAGAAGGGAACCTGAGGACAATTCAGGGTATTCCAGGAGCAGTAACCATCAGAGAAGATTCAACCTTACAGCTGAAAAAAAACTTCAGGAAAGGATGTCAAGTATTTGCAGCACATATGGAGGAGGCACCTAAGGATAAAGTACCAAGTATTGAAGATTATGCAGTCATAAAAGAGTTTGAATATGTATTTAAAGAAATATTGGGGTTTCCACCCAAGAGAGATATTGATTTCTCCATAAATCGAATGCCTCGAACATCCTCAATATCTAAGACTCCGTATAGGATGAGTACACCATAGTTGAAGGAGTTGCACATGAAGCTGGAGGAACTTCTAAAGAAGGTGTATATACACCCAAGTGTGTCACCTTGGGGTTCCCTAGTATTATTTGTGAAGAAAAATGATAGAACCTTGAGGCTTTGCATTGACTTCAGGCAGTTGAACAAGGTAACTGTGAAGAAAAACTATCATTTGCCAATGATAGATGATCTCTTTGATCAACTGAAAGATTCTAAGGTATTCTCTAGGATTGATCCCAGGTCAGGTTATCACTAGGTAAGAATTAAGGAATAAGACATTAACAATATTGTCTTTAGAACAAGGTATGGCCATTAAGAGTTCACAGTGATGCCATTTGGGTTATCAAATGCACCGGTTGTCTTCATGTGTTTAATGTATTTTCAGAGAATACTTGGATAAGTTTGTCATGGTATTTTTGAATGACATACTTATTTACTCAAAATATGAATAATATGAGCAACACTTGAGGATGGTGCTACAAGTATTGAGAGAACATCATCTATTTGAAAAGTTTAGCAAGTGCTCATTCTACCAATGACAGATACGTTACTTGGGGCATATTATTTCAAAGAAATGGATAGCGGTGGACCCAGAGAAGATAAAATCCATTGAAGGGTGGCCAGCACCAAGGAATGCCTGTGAAGTGAGATCATTCATGCGACTTGCAGGTTACTACAGAATATTTATTGAAGGATTCTCAAAGATTGCACACCCAATCACTTCCTTACAAAAGAAGGGTGTGAAGTTTGAGTGGACATCAAATTGTGAAAGAAGTTTCCAACACTTGAAGTATTTGTTGACTAGTGCTCCAATATTGAGGATTGTTGATCCAAATGAAGACTTCATTGTATGCACATATGCATGTAAAGAAGGACTTGGTGGAGTTTTTAGTTAGAATAGACATGTTGTGTGCTACGAATCAAGAAAATAAAGGAGCATGAAATACACTATGCTACTTATGATTTGGAATTGACAGCCATAGTGCATGCATTGAAGATGTGGAGGCACTACCTCATGGAGAAAATATTCGAGTTGAGGATAGACCATAGTGATCTGAAATATTTATTTGGACAACCAACTTTAAATGTCAGGAAAAGCAAATAGTTGGAATTCCTCAGTGAATATGACTTTGATATAAATCATAGCAAGGGTAAAGAGAACAAGGTGGTTGATGCACTCAGTAGGAGAGTGCATGAGATGCATGCTACATCCATTAGCATGTACCAAACAGATTTGAAAGACAAAATTTTAGAAGTTGCAAAAACATATCAACGGTACATGGAGATAAGGGAAAATTTTCAGCAAGGTGATTCACAGCAAAAACTGGAAGACTATAACCTGGAAAATGATGAAATTCTCATATACAAGGGCATAATTTATGTACCAAATTCTCAGGAATTGACAAATATGATATTAAAAGAAATGCATAATTTTCTTTATGTTGGGCACCCAGGTTACCAGAAGACTATTATAGCGGTCAAGAGCCAATATTATTGGCCAGGCATGAAGAAATAAGTGGTTGCATTTATTGCTAGGTGTTTGGAATTCCAAAAGGTCAAGACTGAGCATAGAAACCCAATTGGATTGCTACAGCCATTACCCGTTCCTGAGTGGAAATGAGAAGTTGTAACGATGGATTTCATCACTAAGCTGCCCAGAACAAATAAGCAACATGATTCTATCATGTTAGTGGTGGATAAGCTTACTAAAGCTACCCATTTTATTCCAGTGAAGCTCACTCATAAGGAAACTAACATTGATGATATTTATATGAGAGAAATTGCTAGGCTACATGGTGTTCCTAAGACAATTGTATCTGACATAGATCCCAAATTTACCTCAAATTTTTGGAAGGGATTTGGAACAAATATGAATTTTAGCACTGATTATCATCCAAATTCATATGGGAAAATAGAAAGGGTGAATCATGTGATAGAGGACATGCTAAGAATGTATGTGATGGATAAACCATCCAAATGGGAGGATTATTTGCATTTGGTGGAGTTTTCTTATAACAATGGGTATCAAGCATCTCTAAAGATGAGCCCATTTGAGGCACTTTATGGCACAAAGTGCAACACACCAATGAGCTGGGACAACCCAGCCAACAGAGCAGTGGTTGGACCAGAATTACTCAGGGAAATGGAAGAGAAGATGGTGAAAATAAAACAGAATTTAAAGGTTTCCCAAGACAGGAAGAAGAGTTATGCAAATAAAGTCAGAACTCATAGAGAGTTTAAAGTGGGTGACCATGTGTTCTTGAAAGTAAAGGCCAAGTGAAGTTCCTTAAAGTTGGGAAATTGTTCCAAGTTGGCAGCACATTATTGTGGGTCGTTTGAAATCCTGGAGAGAATTGGTCCAGTTGCATATATTATTTCCTTACATGCATTGATGTGCATTCATAATGTATTTCATGTGTATTTACTTAACAAGTATGTACATGATGCTAATTATGTCATTGATTGGAATGGGATTCAGGTAGAGCAAGAAGGAGACTTATGAGTTCAGTCGGTATGCATATTGGATCAGAAAGTCAAACTACTCCGGAAATTGAGCAATAGGACTGGTAAATGTCCATTGGACCTGTTACGGTCTTGAGGATGAAAACTGGGAACATGAGGATGTTATGCGGGCATAATACCCGCATCTTTTTGAATAATTGTGAAGTTTTGTTTGTACATATGTATATAATGCAGTGAGGACAATGCATAAATAAGGGGGAGGGGAATGTAATACCCCTAGGATGATCCCCATTGTAAATATAATGTAATTGTACATATAGGATAGAGAGCTAGGGTACTTGGAGGTTAGAGTGCCTTTGTATATATCTATTTTGAGGCCAGAGTGCCTATGTGCTTATTAGGCTGGTGAGCCAGAAGCTGAAAGGCCAACAAGCCTATTTTTTGTAAATGTAATCACACTCAATTTTAATGAAAATGAATCATTGTTGTAAACCAACCATGTAAAAGAGTATGGCGGGCTAAACTCCACTAGAATGGGAAAGGGGGGGCTAAGAGTCTAGAAAATGGGTTAAGCTAAGGGGGGTTAAGTAAAAAAGGAATATTTTATCAGTATTCCTAAAGTTAAAGTCTAAAGTAGTGGATAATGCATTTTACCCTAAGTCCCTATGAAGAAACGTATCACCATGTGAGGGAACCCATGTGTGGCCCATGTAGTTTCCAACATGACAACTGTCAAGTTGAGAACATGCACATACATTTTGAGGACTTTAGCTCATTCAAACACCAGGGGGATGACTATTCAAACCTCACCTCATTATTTCCATCGGGACTGTCATGCTTCCATTATCGTACTTGTACCTGTACCAGGGAGAGCGCTGGAATTGGATTGAAGAGGTGGGTTGTCATGTCCATAGGACATTGAAAAAACCGGTTGTCAGGTTCGTAGGACATTGAAGAAGTGGATTTTCAGGCCTGTGAGCATTCTCTCCAAGGGAGATAATTGTTGGGGAATTGATTCCCAAGGTGTCAAGCTGCAGCTACGGGGCTCTGAGACTTTATGTCTGGCCTGTTGCTAAATCCCCCGAAGGGAAGTGGGGCATTCAAAGGACTGTTGAGCAGAGAAGGGGCACACTTCCTGGGGTGGGATAGGCATGTGGGGAATGAGAGACTATAGGATGTTAGTTTGAGTTGGCATCTAAGTCTGAGTTTTATGTTGTCTGAGAGACCTTAGCCTGGTTAGGATTTCCTTACCCGGGTGGAGTTTATCCCCAGCTCAGGGGTGACCCGCTACTGAAAGTTTATGAGCAGTGTGGTCTAAGGCTGGGAGGAACGTGGAAGGTATGCATGAAGTTGGCGTTCTTTATAAAATATAAGTGTCATTTATGATCTTATTTAATTTATTTTGTGTTAATTATCAGTTTTCTATTTTGGGTTTTCCTTGTATAAGTTGCATGTGTACATGGTTATTATTCTGCATGCGTTTATGCATTTTTAGAGTATTATCCTACATTAATTTGAGCACTTACAAAAATATATCAGTTACTTGAATGGTATCAGAGTTTGAAATTTTTTGTGTGGCATTGCCTACTAGGAGTCTGGGGATGCTACAAATAAGAAGTAATCATCAATTTATTTATTCATGGTAGAAGCCAAATACATTGCAGCAACAACATGTTGTACACAAGTGTTCTGGATGAAATAAACGTTGAAAGACATTAAGGTAGAGTATAATCAGAAAATATAAATATTGTGTGACAATACTAGTGCAATAAATATTTCAAAGAATCATGTTATGCATTCGAAGACAAAGCACATTCCAATGAAATACCATTTCTTAAGAGAGCAAGTCACAAAACAAAATGTCAAGTTGGAATACATTGGTACAAAGGAACAAACTGTTGATAACTTTACAAAACCTCTTCCTAGAGAAACATTCAAGTATCTCAGAAAGAAACTAGGAGTGGTACCTATGTCATCCAACCACTATATCTCTTCAAAAGAAGTACAAACTCAGGAGGAGCTACAGAAAGAAAGAAGGTTGTTGGTTGCAGATATGGAGACGCGGAAAGTAAAGAGTAAGGGGGATAAAATCTTTTTTACCATTGATGTCAAGGGGTGAGAGTAAAGAGTAAGAGGGAGACTTCCAGAAATAAACAATTGAAGCAGATGTGGAAGCAGTTAACTTAGATGAGAGTAAAATTGTGAATTTCAGTATTAGAATTGACTAAGGGTTGACATTAATGACAAATGGGGAGATTGGTGGAAATATTATTTTCATTGATGTCAAAGACAAGGGGAGACTATAAAAGAATGCATTTTTGGAATTCACTTTCATTAATCTACTATGAATGCATACAAGCGTCTGCAAAAGAGAGATGTATTTTGTTGTGACAGATATGCAAAGGTTTCATTTGTAGAGTCTTCCATCAAGCTTGGTGAGGAACTCATGGCACAAAGTTAAAGAGGAACTCAAAAGGAACTCAAGAAACATGGTGAAATTGACAAAGGAAAGCGAAAATACTATGGGTTTGTTCATTTCTCTACTCGGGAGGAAGCTCAGGCAATGTGTATCGAAGGTGTGAGTAGCAATGAGCTTGGTAAGGGAGGTCCCGATGGCCCAATTAACCAGATCAAAGTAAATAGCGACAATCAATTTATCCTACATTCATATGGAAAATTGTTTTCAATGGATTTATAATGTAAAGGTGTTGTTACTTAGCTTGAATGTGAACGGGCGAGTTATGAAACTCTACGCAAAGTGTTAAATTTTAATCAAACATCGACAAATGGATAAGAGTTTTGGCACATGGTCTTATGTATTGGAGGGTTTAAATCATGACCGTTAATCTCTGAGATCAATGGCTAAGAGTGAAGAACCAAATATCAGGTATACCAGATATCAGATGCCTAGACCAGAGTGATTGCTAGAAATCATGGTGGACCAATACCCCGATGGAATGATATTGTGGTGGGTCGATACCCTGATGGGCCAGTGTTTTGGTGAATAATTTTGAACCAGAGCGTGGTTGAATCCTGGTTGTTAATCAGAGATATGAACGACGAAGTTCGAAGGAATCAAGACATTTGAACGCCATCCCATATTGGTATATCAATCATCAAGTATAACAGATTGGAATATGAAAATAGTGTTAAAGGTATGGGGGCCCTGTGGGTCGCTGACCTGGTGGTCCTAGTGTCCCGATGGTCGGGACACAAAGTGTAGACGAGGTTTTAGGTGGACCAATGCCCTAGTGGTATGGTTAAATAGTGATTCCATGAAGAATTGTGAACTTGGAAGTATGGTTAAATCATGACCATTGATCAAAGGGATCAACGACTTAGATCAAAGGGCAAGACCGAGGTGAATTTTTGAAAGCATGGTGTTAAAGACACGGGGACCTGGTGGGCAGATCATCTTATGGTCCAGTGGTCAACCGTACTGGAAACTAAGGTGGATGTTGGTGTGCGAATATTGAACTCTGGTAGTCTGGTGAACATGACCAATTGACCTTGTAGATCAATGGTCGATATTTAATCTAAGAATGATCTGACGATTGTTGAGTGTTAAGGATAAAGAGTCTTGTGTGCACATTTCAAGAGACATGTGGCCCCATTAATCCAGTGAACAGTGAACAGATATTGTGTGCAATGGGAGAAATATGGGACCGATTACAAAGGATTTTGTTTTGCATCCCTATTTAAAGGAGAGTCAAGGGATCTAGATCCGACCTTGTGAGCACGACTTTTGGAATAAGAACAAAGGCTTGAGTGTATGAGCTCGGTGTATAAATAACTATGCCCTAATCCATTTTAGAAAGTGAGTGAGGGAGAAAAGATAAGGCTATGAGGTTCTCGAGTACTGGAGAATGAAAGAAAGGGATATATAATCATCTAAGGGTGGCAAGGAGGTGCGAGTTCAAACAAGGAACATCTAAATTCTAATTGATCATGAATAGGTGGAGAGTTTTATGGAAATTACAACAAAGACAGAGCAGCTAGTGAAATAACAAATTTGTTCAAGTGAAATCCTGAAGTGAAGTGATGATTTTGTATTGTTGAAAGTTTAAGAATAATTGAATCCAGACACAAAAGTTGGGGAGATTGGTATCTCCATAATGTTAGTGCCTACATCTTGTTGAGTTGGTGCTCAGTTAGGGATAATGGTGTCTCCAACAGGTTGGTGCCTGCAAACATTGAAGTTGTAGGTTGGTGCTTACAGATGTTTTTGATTTGGTGCTTAGGTGAAGGGATTGGTGTCTCTTTTAGGTTGGTGCATGTAAACATTGTAACATAATGGTGTTTGTAGCAAGTTGTTTCCTGTGAAAATATTTCAATAAAAGTTTATGTGGTTTTCTCTCATTTGGGTTTCCACGTTAAATCTTTGTGTATTGTGCATTGTATGTTTGAATGTATTTATTATTGATTGTTTATGGTTGGTAAAGTAATGAATTGATAAGTGCAGTACATTAAGAAAAGAAAAGGAATACTCATATTGATTCACCCCCCCCCTCTCTCAATATACGTAAGTGTGCCAACACCACTCACATATTTCTTGAAGAAAAATTCATTTATATGAATGAAGAGGCTACCTTGGCATTCTCACTCTTAAAATATGCAATCTTCTACACTGGTATTGGCAACACCTGATTTTGGAAAAATATTTATAGTTGAATTTTATACATTTAGAGAAGGAATTGGAGCAGTATCAAAGCAGGAAAGGAGACCATTGGCTTTTCA
This sequence comes from Picea mariana, assembly GCA_032191745.1. Classification (NCBI taxonomy): domain Eukaryota; kingdom Viridiplantae; phylum Streptophyta; class Pinopsida; order Pinales; family Pinaceae; genus Picea; species Picea mariana. The sequence goes on from JASDQU010737988.1 coordinate 80,397, forward strand.
AAGTAAAAAATTAAAGGAAAAAGACTTGTAAAAATCTACATATGAAAAATAAATGACAATAATTTTACATGCAATAAAATAATGACGACAATATCTCATTGGGAGGGATTTTAAAGTCAAGATAGACCATGATAGCCTAAAGTACTTTATAGAGAAAAGATTGTCATCAGAAGAGCAAAACAAATGGGTAGAAAAAATGCAAGGGTTTGACTTTGAAATAATCTACAAAAAGGGGAAGGGCAATGTGGTTGTTGATGCCCTTTCTAGAATAGAAGAAACCTCAAGTTTATATCCTAGCACATCTTTCATTCCAATGTGGTTAGAAGAATCCCACCATGAATGGTAAATGAAAATAGTACAAGACATAAAAAAACAATGTATTAAGAAAGGGATGAACTCAATGGAGCATTGGAATGGAAGAGAGATATTCTTTGGTACAAGGGTAGAATATGTTTATGCCCCCAATCAAAGTTGAAAACAAATATGAAGGGATTCCCATGACTCTCTGATCGTAGGACATTCAAAATTCCTTAAAACATATCAAAGGATAAAAAATGAGTATTTTGGGGGAAGGTATGAAGAAAGACATTCAAAAAAGTGTAAGAGAATGTCAAGTTTGCCAAAGAAATGAAGGAGAAACAAAAAAACTCCAGGTTTAATTCAACTTTTACACATACCTAATCAAAGATGGGAAGAGATCTCAGTGGATTCCATGACAAGTTTATTGAATTCAGAAGGTAAGGATGTTGTTTTTGTGGTCGTGGATAGACTCACAAAATATGTACATTTTTGTGGAATTTAAAGTACATATATAGCAAGTCAAGTGGTAGAAATGTTCATGAAGGAAATTCATAGACTGCATGGAATTCCTAAAGTGAAAGTAAGTGATAGAGATCCAAAATTCACAAGAAAATTTTGCAAAGAATTATGGAAGATGAGTGGAACAACACTAGCTACGAGCTCAATATATCATCCACAAACAAATGGTCAAACAAAAATAATTAACAAATGTTTAGAGGTTATTTACATTGCTATTATTCAGACAAGAAATCTCAATGGGTGAAGTGGCTTCCTCTAGTAGAATGGTAGTATAATACCGTCTATCACACATGGTTCATAACATAGAAGCATGAAAAATAACTTATAAATATGCAAAAATGTTCATTTATGAAAGAAGAGTTCCTATACTTGAGGTTTGTAATATCTCAAGAAGGCTTGAAGATGGATACAAAGAAGGTAAGAGCTATTGTAGAACTAATTATTCCAAAGTGTACATTTAAAGTGAGCATTGATAAGTTTTCATGGTTTTGTTAGCTTTTATAGGAAGTTTATTAGAAATTTCAGTGGTATTTGTGCACCATTAACTACATGTATTAGAAAAGGAGAATTTTAATAGAATGCAACAACTCGAAAGGGATTTGACTTGTTGAAAAGAAAGTGACTAAAAAGCCATGTTGGCTTTACTTGATTCTAACAAAGTATTTCAAGTAGACTGTGAAGCCAGTGGAACCACAATTGGAGCAGTACTTAGTCAAGATGAAAGACCAATTATATACTTTAGTGAGAATTTAAATGAAGGCAAAACATAAATACTTTGTGTATAATAAAAATTTGTATGTTATAGTACAAGCATTGAAGAAATGGAGACATTATTTGTTGTCCAAAGAGTTTGGTCTATATATCGATCATCACACATTGAGATATATCAATAGTCAACCAATGTTGAATCAAAGACATGAAATGGGTCGAATCCTTGCATAGTTACACATTTGTGTTAAATATAGTTTAAAATATCTAGCATAGTTGATGATGCATTGAGTAGAAGGGCATCATTGTTGACCACTATGACAATTGAGATGGTACAGATAGAAGCAATCAAGAGTTTGTATGAAATGAACCCAGTGGAACCTTGGAAAGTTATTAAGAATGATGTAGTGGTAACTACATTTCTTTCTTGGATTATTTATCCAATAACTTGGATTCTTGTTTTAAAATAGACAATTATGTGTTCCTAGAGGTTCAATGAGGGATAATCTCATCGAAGAGCAACATAATTGTGTCTTGAGTGGACATTTTAGTATTGATTGAAGAGTGATACTATTGGCATAGTATTGTTAAGAATGTTAAGAAATGGGTTGAAAGCTTCATAGTTTGTCAACATGCTAAAGGAAGAAATCAGAACATTGGTCTGTATACACTGTTGCCTGTATCCAAAGCACCACGTGATGACATCAATATGGATTTTGTGTTGGGATTTCCTAGAACCCAACAAAGTAATGACTCTATTTTTGTTGTTGCTGGTAGATTTTTTAAAATGACACATTTAATCCCTTGTAAGAAGACTATTAATGCCACGAGCATAGTTGTTTTATTCTTTGAGGAAATTGTTTGTTTACATAGTTTGTCAATAAGTATAACCATAGACATAAACAACAACGTTATCAACCATTTGTAGATGACTTTATGGAAGAATCTAGATGCAAAATTGTAGTTTAGTTTTGCATGTCACTCACACACTAGTGGACAAACAAAAGTAGTAAATGTGAGCCTTGGAAATCTACAAAGATGTCTTGTGGGAGAGAAACTAGGACAATGAGATTTAATGTTGGCATAAACTTAAGTTACATACAACACTTCAATTAATAAATCTAAAGGAAAGAGTCTATTAAGCGCTAAATATTGACTTATTACATTTCTATTGTTACATTAGTATTGTCTTTATTGATTGGCTAAACCCTTTAATCATAATTGTACTATTTGTCTCCTATATATACCAATGAGACCTAGTTTTAATGAGCATCTCATCTTGTACATTTATTATATTGTAAAAGGGGGTTTCCCCCTCAAAGAGGCTTTCCATTCATTATTCCCTCTCATTCTCAAGGAAATGAGTTAATTATCTTTTTCTTTTTATGCTATTTGGGTGTTTTGGTGCATGTTGTAATCTAAGGGAAAGTAGAGAGTGTTACCAATAGAACCTTACATAGTCATCATAGAGATACATGCATACACATAGACATATAGAAAGAGACATATATAAGTAATGAGAGCCCAAAGAATAGTCATTTTATTATATGATAGACAGTACAACACAATTGCATATATCTTCTCCCATGAAACTATTTGAGCATTCATGTGCTTATCTATTTATACCTCTAACAGGAAGTTGTAACTTCTTAACTGCCTAGGTCGATCGGTTAGCGGAGACTCCAACTGACTTCTACTTCTAACTACGTCGATCAACCGACAAATTCTAAGCCGATCGTCGAATCTAGTTGACGGGGTCGACTAGCCCCTACAACATCTCCCCCCACCTCAATTCCTTGCTCGTCTTGAGCAAGAGGGGGTCATACAAAATATTTTTTCTCATATTTTGATTAAAAAATTACAGTAGATGAAGAAATCTAGATGGAGAAAGAAAGAGAAGTATGTAATAAGAAGAAACAAAATCTTTATCTGGTTGGCTGACTTAGGGTACTATTTTTTACTGAGTTGTTGTGCCTAGAGTTCCACTGCTAGATGAATCAACTACATCATGTATGTCTAGTGTTAATGTGTTTTACTGGGTGCAAGATATATGATGCACGTGAGTAGGTTGCTTCCTAGATACCATTATGAACTTGTTGACTTTATAAAACTCTATTTTGGCGTCACCCTTGGTTTGTTTCCCAGTCATTTCTTCTTGCGCTAGAGTGTTTCTTGGAAGATTTTTTCCATATTTTCTTTCTGCATCTAGTGCAAGAAACACTGATTGTTTATACCTTCACCAATGGGTTGAGGAAACCCCGGAGGAGCCCTATGCGCCTTTATGTGAAGGGGAATTCCTCTTCTCACGTCTGGGACAAGATGGTTGACCTGCTTCTGAATTCTGGCAATCTGGACCAGGAGGGTCGTCAACTGCTAACTTTAGCCAGCTCATGGCTTCTGCACCAGTGTTTAGCTTTCTGCAGAGTGAAATTTCTCCTTACTTGGATTTGTTATATATATTTTCGATTCATAATGTTGACGTTAGTTCGAATTGATAATGAAATTTCCCCGCAAGATGCTCGAATTCCCCAGATTTGCGAAGTACAGGAAAAGGAGGTAGTTACTGATTCGAATCATGTTGTTACGAGTACAACTGCTTTAAGGTACAATAGCAGATATGGCTTATTGTAATTGGATCGTTACTTGAATGTGTGTATTACCTTTTGCACGTTGATATCTCTACAATTGTTGAACAAATGATCGTGTAAACTCTCTCGTGCAATAATCCTTGTGGGTTCTTTGTGAACGTTTTGCGTGATAAGAGAATCTATAGATGGTTGCAGCATATTTTTCGTTATGACGTCGATCATTGTCAATTATGTTATTATTATCCATCTTTTCTGTCATGAATTAAATGTACTTAGTGTGCTGACATCGACGTCCCTTCGACCCGTTCTTTTTTGGGTTCGACCGACCGAATCTCGATTGTTGAAGCATGGTCGATATGTAAGCCGACCGACCGGGGTCGCTGAACCATCTTTGTTACTTAGTCTATGTCGGTGATGGCTTGCTTGTTCGTTTACTTTGCTAAGTTTTGTTGAGTCAAACTGATGTCGTCTTTTTTCATGCCAATCATGACCTCTTGATTTATATTCATATGATCTTCGCTCGTCTCTACCACACTCGCTTGTTCATGGACTAGTCCTTTTACTAGATTATTTTCTTATGAGTATTTGTCTTAAGTCGGTCGAAGGTGTAGAATGTCGAGAATACCTTCTATTATATTGTCTCAGGCTTGACCACGGACTACTTTCTCTCTCCGTTTTATTGTTTATTTTCCTTTATTGTTATGGTTACTCCTTAAATACTTTAACTTTTCAGTTTTTTTTTTACCTGAATTTGTCTAACTGTATTTTTTGTTTATTAGTTCTAAGCAAGGTTTATTTCTTATAAGTTTGATTAGTTATTTTAGTCAGTTCCTGTTGGCAACTCCTTGATAAATTTTGCTAGCATGGTTCTCTTTTATTTTATACTTGATATTTATTTAAACGAGCCCCATTAATTAGTTTCTTAAAGGGATACCCCAATAACGTTCTGAGTTGGACCGCTCTGATTGGTCGAATTGTTGGTTGTGGAGCCTGATCATCTTCTTGATTCATAGGTTTTGTTCCAGCCATGCTTGGACCACATTCCCTAACGGGGGGTGCGGGGGGGTGTGGGGGGGATTTCCCCCCCACAACTGTCGCCAGGGGGGTGGTGACAATTTTTGTAGCCCCCCTAGCGGGGGATTCAGGGGCAGTGCCCAAGAAGTGAAATATTGGAAAAAATTGCCTTGTAAAATATTGTAATTTCGTAGTCAATATAAACCGTTCATTATAAGGTCACAGATCCAACGATAGAAGTTATGTTAGGGTTTTTTTCCCTAGAAGGCAACTCTATTTTATGAGGGAATTGTATTGTGAATATGTATGTGTGTGATTATTGCATTATGAGAGAGGAGACTGTGAGAGAAAGAAGAGGAAGTTACAATGGGCATGTTGTAGGTTGTATCCCTTCCTTTTGTTGGATAATAAAAAGGAAGGACCTGGCAATTTCTCTGGTGTACGTAGCCCACACTAGGTGAACCACATAAATATGTGTCTCTATTGTATTGTGCATCTTCTATGTTTTATTTCCGCATTTGTTTTATTTTATTGCTCCACGATCCTGTTTTTCTAACATGAATGTCTTCCACCACATAAGGCCCCAGCCATGTTGTTTCCAATTTTATGGGTTTGCCTTCTATACGATTGTCATACAGTAAGACTAAGTCTCCCTCTTTTATATAATGTTTCTTTAAGTGACGATCATGCCATGTTTTTTGTTGTTGTTTCTGAACCTCTTAATGATGAATCGTTATTAACCTTTCTTCCTCCAATTTGTTTAGTTGGTATAGTTGGTCATTCAGGTTTTAGGTCTTGTCAAATTTTGCTATAGCTGCGACCCTGTCGAAATTAGTCCAAAATTGTAGTGAAATTGCAGCTTCCTAGTCATATACTAGCTTGAATGGTGTATGTCTAGTCGATCTTTTGAATGTTGATCTATACGCCTAGAGGATTGCAGGAATCTTATCGTCTCAATCATCTTTATTTATACCACAGATTTTTGTAAGTCCCTTATGTAATGTTTTATTAAATGCTTCAATTGCCCCATTTTCTTGTGGGTGGTAGGTTGTTGTTTTTCTATGGTCGATTAAGAATTTTCCAGTAGAGATTTAATTGTTTCATTTACAAAGTGAGTTCCCTGGTCGTTGATTAGTGTCAGAGGGCAACCAAATCTTGTGATGATGTTCTCATAGATGAATTTAGATGATACTTTTTTAGTACAAAATTCAACCGACTCAACTTCTACCCACTTAATCACATACTCGACCACAATGATTATGTACTTAGCACCATTTCTTCTTTCCCTCTGTGGAAATGCCCTGATGAAGGAGATAGCCCAGATTTCGAAAGCTCGATTAGGGTTTATCAAACTTAGTGGAATTTCATTTTTCCACAAGGGTCTTCCCAGTCTCCGAAAACTATCACATTTTTTAACTTGATCTTTACAATCTTTATGTAAAGTCAGCCACCATAGGCTTGCTTGTAATATCTTCTTGGTTGTTGTGTTGGCCTAAAAATTTCCTCCAGCTGCTCCTGCTTGGGCTTCGTTGATGATATCCTCTCGTTCATGTTCTGGTACTCATTTTCTTAGCACGTCATCAATTCCCATTTTGTATAAGTATCCATTAATTATTGTGAATGGTACAACTTTCATGGCTAGACTTTTCTTTTTTTTGTCGAGAGGTCCTTCGGGGCTTTTCCTTCTTCTAAGAAATTGGTAATGTCTTCTAAATCCTTAGGTGTATCTTCTACTCTGAATAAATGTGCATCTAGGAGGTCATCGTCAATGCCTATCGGATCTTCCCCTATTTCTAGTCGTGACAAGTGATCATGTCAATCATTCTTTTTCCCTGGTCGAATGATTACATTAAATTCAAATTCCTGAAATAATAGTAGCCACCAATAGATCTTCCCTTGATGGACTAGTTTATTGACTAAGTATTCCAATGCTTGATGGTCTATAAAAATGTAAAAGGGTTTGCCAATAAATAATGATGAAAATTTTGTAGTGCAAAAATCATTGTTAAGGCTTCTCGTTCTGTCGTCGAATAGTTTCTCTCTGTTTTATTCAGTCTCTGACTTTCATACGCATTTGGGTGATCCATTGTATCATCGTATGGTTGATCTAGAACCGACCCAACAACTACATTCGACGCATCGACATGGACATGAAACTTTCTCGACCATTCTGGAAATTTGAGAATAGGCTCTTCGACCAACTTCTTCTTTAAAAATTTGAAGGATTCTTGGCAGTCTTGGCTCCATTTGAATTCGAAATCTTTTCATATAAGCTCGTCCATTGGGAATGTGATGTCTTAGTAGTGGTGTATAAACTTCCTATAATAGCCAGTATGACCTAATAGAATTTTGATCTGTTTTTTTATTTACAAGGGGTTTTAGATCAAGGATAATCTTTATTTTAGCTATATCGACCTTCACTCCATCTCTACATACCACATGTCCGAGCAAGATTCCAATAGGTGTGGAAAATATGCATTTTCTGATGTTAAGTGATAGTTGAATCTGTCTGTAACGTTCTAACATAAGTCAAAGCCATTGTATGTGATTTACGAGTAGACTATAGATTGTCCAATCGTCGAAGTATACAGCCATGGTTTTGTAAATGTACTCTTGGAATGCTTTGACCACTATTCTTGAAAAAATTGTTGGTGTGTTCTTTAGTCCGAATGGTGTGACTCTGTAGGCAAAAGATCCAAATTCTGACACGAAAGTTGTTTTTCCTTGATCTTCTTTTGCGATTGGCACCTGGTTATATCCCAAAAATCCATCAGTAAATGAATAACATTCATGACCAACGGCTTCGTTTATGATTTCATAGCAAAAGGGGTGGGGAACAGATCTGTCACAGTGTGTTTGTTCAGTCCTCGAAAGTCTACACAAATTCTTAACTTCTTTGGATCATGCTTCTTTTTGTTGTACCACCGTCGGACCTATCCATTTTGCTTTGTTGATAGGATAAATAATGCATGCTTGTAGCATTCCTTCGATCTCTTTTTGAACAATTGGTTTGTACTTATGTGCTAACTTGTATGGTATCTTTTTAATTGGATTTACTCCTGGGATCATTTCGATATTCATCTCACCCATTTCCTCTACAATTTCTTTCAGGTCCTTGAAGTCACGTGCAAAAACATCTTGGTACTCTTTTAATAAACTGACTATGTCGGTTGTTTCCTTATCAGACCAATAATCACCTACTCTCACCATTTTTGGTCGGTCATCATTCGATATGTCAAGTTCTTCTGTTCTTATTTATGCATCCATCCATTCTGGTGGTTTTGCTTCATCGAGATGGTGTTCTCCTTCTTCAATTTTCGTAAAGATTTTTGGGAAGTCGAGTTGTTCTGGGTCCTCTTTGTGTTCTGTGGCTATGCTTAATATTGATTTCACATGATTTTGTAATGTTGGATGGTCTTTCTTCCATTGGAAGCTCTGTCTTGGCCATTTTGTATTCTCCATATCAATCCTCCGAGCAGTCAAGATTTCCTTGTTTTCTACCAACACAAAGTTGCATGTCGATGTCGATCCTTCATCGACTAAAATCTTTTCTTTTTCTTTCTGTTGAGCTGGTGAAGAACTTTCTAGAAATATTTTTATATGGCATGTTCTGTCTTTCAAGTGTTCATGTACTAGATTAAATTCATAGTCTTTGTCAAAATTTCTTTTGATTTCGATCCAGTCGAAAGTGTGGTCGAAAACTTCTTCAATTTTGTACCATTTTCTTGGTATCTCATCTAATGTACTTGCAAACATATGGGGCCATACCCTTTCATCCTTGTATCCAATTCTTCGCCATTCGCTTTCGCAACATTGGATATGCTCTGTTGGATCGTAGTCGAGTTTGAATATAGGAATATCTGCATCTTTGGATAGTTTTTTGTCGCTGAATCTTTCAACGAAGTATGTCGACACAGTCGTCCATGTTTGTAATTGGGGGGAATGTGTTTTCCCCCATCTTGCAGCCTGTCCTGTGAAAGTTTCCGCAAGACTCTATGTTCTTCCTTGCTCTCCTATGGATTTTGCTACCTCTTCCACGTGAGTTGAAGGGGTATGTTGTTCATTGTATTGCAAGGGTTTGTTTATTTGAACGTCCGTCGGAATGGGAGTGGGAGTTTGTTCGGGATATTTTTTCATAAACTTTTGGTACAACCTGGATTGAATAGCACGTATTAATATGTTTCTTTGGAATAAATTCGATAGACCAGCAGCCTTTTGCATGTGCTTCATAGTTCTCTATTTGTCAGTTGTATAAGGCAGAGTCGAAATTATGTCCAACCGACATGGGAGATTCTCTCAAAATTTCTCTTTCGACGGTCGGTTCTATATAATATTTTTGTTCATTATTTATCTAATATAAACATTTGGCTTCTTGATCTTCGTCCCATTACTCTATCCATGGTTTTCCTTCCTTTGGATCCAAGGAAATAATTATTTTTCTCCCACTTCCTTTTAATTTGATTATATATCTTTCCAGGGAGATAGTTGCTTTCATTCGTCGACCCCATGGCCAATCGACAGGAGTTGCATATGTTGGCATTCCTTCGACAAGGTCGATCACCTCAAAGTCGACCGAATTCGGTATTCCCATAATTTGTGTGTCGACATTTCTCAGTATTCTGATTGGTTCTATTAATCTCTGATCAACTAACTTAATATAAATCATTGTGGGTGCTAGGTTAGGTCAGCGCATTCGTACCCATGTTTCTCGTGGTAAAATATTAACTTGCAAACCAAAATCAACTACCACCTGATTGATCATCATTTCTTTGATTTCCAAGTCAACTCATGGATCATAATCTTTGTTATTATAAGAGAGATTATTTGCATACTTGGTTGGTTTCTGACCATCTTTGTATTCTTGCAGTATGTTGAGTAGGCCCAATAGTCCTCTCTGTCGAATGTTTTTCTTTGAGTAGTTGCAAAAATTCTTAGATAGTGTCTTCATCTCGAATTCTGTGATTTTGTTGATCTTTTGTGGCATTCCAAAAGAATTTAAGAGATTCTCTCATTATTTGCTCTTCTTTATATGGATTTGGGAAGTTGTTAGTCTTTTTTCTTTGGTAGTTTTGTGGTGGAGTATGGATGTCGCATCCACCACCTGACCTTGTAACAATATGTAAGTTTTTGGAGTTCCTCACCTCTTCTTTAGATATTGCATGTAGTAGATTCACAATTTTTCTAGGTATAATCTTGTCGAGTACTATCGGGCAATCTTCTAGGGAGTGATCTCCAATGTCGCATATGTTGCAGAACTTCATATCAATCTTGTCTTTTATAGGACAATCTACATTGTCGTGATCATTTTTCCATCAATTAGCACAATATGATCATCCACGACCTCGACCACGACCACCAAATCCGCGTCGTCATCCTCGACCACGACCACTAAAATAATCATCTCTTCGACCATAGTTGTTTGTTTGTTCGGTGGTTTCTGTGTGGTAGATGGTTCGTATATTATTCTAATTTCTCGCATTTAAGTGGCATTCTGACATTCGATATGATTCTTGGAAGTGGCCCAGCTACATACCACTGGACTAGCAGGTTCTGGTCAATCGTCGACGGGATTTGACCTAAGAGATCTTTAAATCTTTTGTCATATTCTCTTACCGACTCACCTGGTCTTTGCTTGATTTCTTTTAACTTTTGCGCTGCTAGATGTGTGATGTCCTGGATTTTAAAGAATGTTAGAAAATTATTATTTATTTCTACCTTTGAACAAGTTTGTTTTTCAGTGTAGTTCATGAACCAGGTTAAGGCACGGTGGCGCAACGCAGCTCCGAATTGTGCCATTTTCTTATCTTCGTTTGAAATATCAGTTGCATCCCAAAACTTTTCACATACAAACCAATGGTGTTTTGGGTCTTCTTCTCCTTCGTAGATGGGAATATGATTGAATCCCATTTTGAATTTCTTGGTGGGGATATTTGGTTTTCTTGGTGCTTGAGTTACCACTGCTTTCAACTAACTTGTCGAATCTTCTGGTGGGTTTTTGTCTGCGTCCGACAAAGGATGATACTCAAGGAATAATTGTTTGTTCTTGAGTACGAAATATGAGTGGGAGTTTGTCGGGATATTTTTTCATAAAATTTTGGTACAGCCTTGATTAAATAGCGCGTCTTAAGATATTTCTTTGGAATAACTTTGATAGACCAACAGTCTTTTGCATGTGCTTCATAGTTCTTTATTTGCCAGTTGTATAAGGCGGAGTCGAAATTATGTCCGACCGACATGGGATATTCTCTCAAAATTTCTCCTTCTGCGGTCGATTCTATATAATATTTTTGTTCATTATTTATCTGATATAAACATATGGCTTCTTGATCTTCGTCCCATGACTCCATACATGGTTTTTCTTCCTTTGGATCCAAGGGAATAATTATTTTTCTCCCACTTCCTTTTAATTTGATTCTATCTCTTTCCAGGGAGATAGTTGCTTTCATTCGTCGACCTCATGGCCGAACGACAAGAGATACATATGTTGGCATTCCTTCGACAAGGTCGATCACCTCAAAGTCAACCAGAGTCAGTATTCCCATAATTTGCATGTCGACATATCTCAGTATTCTGATTGGTTCTATTAATCCCTAATCAACTAACTTAAGATAATTCATCATGGGTGCTAGGTTAGGTCATCCCATTCGTACCCATGTTTCTCGTGGTAAAATATTAACCTGCGAACCAAAATCAACTACCACTTGATTGATCATCATTCCTTTGATTTCTAGGTCAACTCGTGGATCATAATCTTTGCTATTATAAGAGAGATGATTTGCACCCTTGGTTGGTTTCTGACCATCTTTGTATTCTCGCAATATGTTGAGTAGGTCCAATAGCCTACCTATCCACTATTTTCTTTGATTAGTTGCAAAAATTCATGGATGGTGTCTTCATCTTGACTTCTGGGATTTTGTTGATCTTCTGTGGCATTCCTGAAGAATTTAAGAGTTTCTCTCATTATTTGCTCTTCTTTGTCTGGATTTGGGAAGTTGTTAGTCTTTTTTCTTTGGTAGTTTTGTGGTGGAGTATGGATGTCGCGTCCAGCACCTGACCTTGTAACAATATGCAAGTTCTTGGAGTTCCTCACCTTTTCTTTAGATACTGCGTGTAGTAGATTCACAATTTTTCTAGGTATAATCTTGTCGAGTACTATCAGGCAGTCTTCTAGGGAGTGATCTCCAATGTTGCATATGTTGCAGAACTTCAAATCAAACCTGTCTTTTATAGTACAGTATGCACTGTCGTGATCATTTTGCCATCAATTAGCACAATATGGTCGTCCACGACCTCAACCACGACCACCAAATTTGCGTCGTCCTCCTCCTCGACCACGGCCACCAAAATAATCATCTCTTCAACCATATTCGTTTGTTTGGTCGGTGGTTTCTGTGTGGTAGACGGTTTGTATATTATTCTGATTTCTCGCATTTAGGTGGCATTCTGACATTCGATGATCGAAAGATTCACAGATGTGGCACCACTTTGTGTTTTTTAGATTGTGTGGAAAATCTTGTATGTTATGATTAGTTAGGCATTCACATATGTTACAGTATTTCTGGGCTTGTACTCGGTGGACGTCTGTCATTTGTGTGCGCTCATTTAGGGGACAATTATCTTTTGTGTGCCCATCCCCCGTGCATGTGGTGCACCATATTTCATTGCATCGGATGGCTAGATTTTTTATAGTTTGTTGCAAATGTTCTATCTTTTCCTCAAGTCTTTCTATCGTCGAGGAAGTCGACAGGCTATCGTCATCTGACTCGACTCGTTGTGCCTTTTGTAATGCGTCTTCGCAGTTAGTTATCTCGTATAGGCATAACAGAGATTTGATTCTTGGCAGTAGCCCAGCTACATACCACTGGACTAGCAGGTTATGGTCAATCATCGACGGGATTTGACTTAATAGATCTTTAAATCTTTTGTCATATTCTCTTACCGACTCACCTGGTCTTTGTTTGATTTATTTTAACTTTTGCGTTGCTAGATGTGTGATATCCTGGATTTGAAAGAATGTTAGAAAACTATTCTTTATTTCTTCCTTTGAACAAGTTTGTTTTTCAGTGTAGTTCATGAACCAGGTTAAGGCGCGGTGGCGCAACATAGTATCATCTGTGTCCGACGAAGGATGATACTCAAGGAATAATTGTTTCTTCTTGAGTTTGAAATGTGCTTCCTCAGTTTGGGAACTTTGATCTTTGTATTCAACCAATCGTCGTTCCACTGGTTGCGTCGCTTCCATATTATAGTTAAATTATTCTCTCGAGATTAGATGTGGTAGGGGGGTCGAATCAGTGAGATCTTTGATTTGGATAATCATATTGTCGACTTCATTTCGTTCAAGCTCGACAATCAATGCATCACGTAGGTTTCCCAAGTCGTCTGTTCTGTACCATAATCTTGTCGATTTGTCGTCGATCTTTATCCTTTGTTGGAGAAATTCTCTTATCCTTAGATCGGTTTCCAATGCGAGAGACATACGTAAAGCTAGTCCAGATTCTTCGTAGTCCGTACTTTCTGGTTCGTTGACTGTTTGAAACGGTGTGTTTCTATATCTGTCGGGTGTCGTCACAACTGTTGTTGTTGTTGCTAACTCTGGTCGATCTCTATCAGAATCAGAGTGCTCACGCACTTTGACTGGATGACCCTCCCCTGACATTTTTCTATTCGACTTTTTAATATTCCACTAGTTACGAAGCTCTTCTCTTTTCTGTTGTCTTTTATCTCGTTCTATTTTCTGGATATCTACAGATTGCTTATGGGCTTGCTTTCCTCTCGACGACATTTAGGCTTGACGAACACTACTTCTTATTTTTATGGTATCTCACAATCTCGACTGACCCCCCATTGCCAACCCAACTTACTCTAATTCGGGAGTGTTGGCCATGTTTATTTCTTCAAGAAGTAATCCCAAGCTTCTCTTGTATCTTTGCACTTTGCGTCAAGAAATGCTTCCCACCTTTCGTCTCTTTCTTGGAAATTGTTATTTGATAACGATGTGCCCAATCTTGGTCAGTATTCGACAATATCACCAACTCCCTTGTCGAGACAGAATTTGTGAAGAAATGTTGGAACCGTGCAAAAAAATTCGTCGTGCAATTCGGTGTAGAATTTCTCTTTTATTTTGTCTAGGGATGTTCAATCTTCAACAACGTGTTTTGAAATATAATCTTCAATAATTCGTTCGAGCCAGTGGTGCAAGCTCGTTCTTCCTCTAATCGTCAAATTTAGGCCTACCTCCTTGCCAAGTGTCAATCTACGCATCACATGACCTATTGATGTGCTCAAACAATGCTTCTGGGATAGCTTCAAGAAATCTTTCACGTGTCTCTAAAAAGAACCGCAACCTTGCTTCGGCTAGTAAGAGGTTATTCCTTCTTGCGTAGTTTCTGATGTAGTTCTCGATTTTGTGCTCCCACCACTCACGTATGTCTTGTTGAGTTAGCATTTATGTATACTTCTACATGCCCAAGTTCAGTACTACCGGCGACGAAACCAATGTTGTAATATAAGGGAAAGTAGAGAGTGTTACCACTAAAACATTACACAACCATCATAGAGATACATGCATACACATAGACATATAGAGAGAGACATACATAAGTAATGAGAGCCCAAATAAGAGTCATGTTATTATATGATAGACAATACAACACAATAACATATATCCTCTCCTCTAAAGCTATATGAGCCTTCATGTGATTATCTATTTATACCTCTAACAGGCAGTTGTAACTGCTTAACTGCCTGGGTTGGTCGGTTAGCAGAGACTCTGGCCGACTTCTACTTCTAACTACGACAGTCGACCAACAAGTTCTAAGTCGACCATCGGGTCTAGTCAATAGGGTCGACTAGCCCCTGCAACAGTGCATAACATTTGGTTTTAGAGCATACGATCCTTGGTTTAGCTCTTTTAAACGAGTCATCTTGGTATTTTTACTATAACTTCTTTTCTTTTATGGATAGTTTGAAATCACGAAATTTTTTAGAGCCCGAGGAAACATAATAAAGTACCTATGGTAAAACTTTCAAGTTTTGGTTCACTATACTTTCAGAGATATATCATGTGGTAATTAAGGTTTTTGACTAGTCCTAAAATTAGTGTCAAACAAGTCATATTGGCATTTTCACTATAACTTTTTTTCTAGGATGTTTCAATTAGAAAATTTTTGAGAGACCAAGGATACATAGTGAAGTACATGTGGTAAAAATTTCTAGTTTTGGTTTGCTATACAATAGAAAATACAAGTTATGGAAATTATGATTTTTTACTTGTCCTAAAATTAATCGCAAACAAGGGTTCTTGGTAAAAACCATCATATTTGAAGCTAGAAAAGTCCAAATTGAGTGCCACCAGTTCCATTCATAGTCTTTCAGGTCAAAATTTCAAAAGTAAATCAAAAACATTGAACACATGATGGGATGTACAAGTTCCCTCTTTTGAAAGGGACAAAACCAACAAGTTTTGGGAACATTACCATAACTTTATCTTTGCACAATGGAATTTGATCAAACTTATGACATTGTAGAGAAGACATATTAGGATACTACAAATCAAAATTTGAAACTTAAAGACTTAAATTTAAAAGATACTTTAAGAGAAAGGTCAGTCAACAAGATAGTCTTCAAACTAGGGTTTTTAAAGGTATGTTAACTTAAAATTAACATTACTTTTGATTGAAAGATTTTTTTTGGTGCTTCAAGAATTGTGATAAAGAGAAACAAAATGAGTTATTATTATATTTTCACATGGAAAAGGGTTTTGCAAAAATTTGCACTGCTAGGAAACTTGCATAGAATTCATAGATGACACATAAAAATGAAAGCTTAGTTACTAAGTATCCTTATTGAGGAACCAATTTAATGAAATGTGTGACACTGTGTTAAAAAAGGTTGATTTGGAACATTTTCAAGAATTGCTTAAAAGGGAAATGGATCAAAAGATGGAACAATTACAAAATTCCATGGCAAACATGCTCTTACATACCCTAGATAAGAGGTTCCCTAAAGGTGATATTGTGACACAAAGAAATCATGAAAATAGGGAGAACCCCAATCACATAGGAGGAAGATTTTAACAAATGTGGAAAACACGAAGATTGAGTCCCGAAATGATGAGTATTCATCACTCTGAGATTCACATCATCAAGGGTTCAACTCGGCACCTGGGAACTACTTAATTCTCAAGATTGATACAAGGACATTTGATGGTAAAAATTCTGTAACATGGATATTCCATCTGGGGTAATTCTTTGATATACATAAAGTGTCAACTTTACAGAAGTTAATCCTTGCATCCTTGTATTCATAACCTAATCAATTTGTTTGGTACCAATGGCTTTGTGAATGAAAAAAAGATTATATTGTCTCTTGGTCCATTTTTACGAATGAATTGATAACACATTATGAGGATATTAAGAGCAACACATTCTTTAGTAAATTGATAAATCTTCGGCAAAGAGATCCAATTAGAAAGCACATTCAACGATTCCAACAATTAAGTCTCAAGATAAAGAGCATTCCAGAGGATAATTTGTTAGATCTCCTTATGGGCACTTTAAAGGAGAGCATTCAACATGAGGTGTGTCTCTTTGAACCTAAATCCTTGGAGCATAATTTCAATGTAGCAAGGAAAGTGGAAAGTAAAAATATGTCCACTAAAATAGTGGCCACTAACAACTATAGAGAGCATCATATTCCCTCTAGTGACCTCATTCAACTTACAAGGTTGACACATCAACAAATGGTTGAAAAAAGAAGACACAGAGAGCTTACTCTGTGTTATTTCCATTATGTAATCTAATTGGGTGGAAGAAGCAAGGATAGAATGGAAGCAAGACCATTCAACAACTACAAGGCATGAGAACCCAAGTGCATTAGATAAATTTGTTTAGAAAAATGATTCACCGTGGTATCATGATTGTCTATATTTATGCAAAAAATCTCAAATCAAACACTTATTCTATAGGACATTCAAGGTTCATGAAAACTTGCCACATGGTCAAGAAGGGTTTTTCCTATGAAGGTCTTAAAAATGATGTTCAAAAATGCGTGGTTGAATGTTTGGTTTGCCAACAGGATAAGGGAGAGACAATCAAAACCTTGAGTCTTTTACAAACATTAGCCATACCAAGTCAACATTGGGAAAAAATTTCAATGGATTTTATTACAAATCTACCCAAGTTCGAAGGAAAGAATGTCATCGTGATAGTGGGTGGATCAACCCACAAACTCCTCTTAACATCCTCAATCCAATGGGCAAACTAAGATGGTGAATAAATACATAGAAGAGTATCTTCGTTGCTTTGCATTTGATAAACAAACACAATGGATTAAGTGGTTGCCCTTGATAGATTGGTGTTACAACTCGTTCTTCCATACTTCATAAAAATGTCTCTGTTTATGTCACTTTATGGTTATTATCTTCCATCCATCACATCACTCCTCGAGAGGAAAAGATAAAGTGCAAGCAATGGAGGACCACATAGACCACCTACAATAAGTTCTCCAACTATTGATGGACAACTTGGCTATAGCACAAAATAGGATGAAACGACAAGCAGATAAACATTGTAGTAAAAGGGAATTTGGAGTGGGAGATTTGATATTTCCAAGCTTACAATCATACAAACAGATTCAAACAACAAGAAGAGGACAATAAATCAACACCCAAGTACTATGATCCCTATAAGGTGTTGCAAAAGATTGGAAGTGTGGCTTATAAATTGGAGTTGCATCTATCTTCATGTGTATATCTAGTCTTCCATGTTTCCATGTTTCAAAAGATAATCAGTGAAAAGATCCTAGTTTAAACTATTTTACCATAAATTAATGAAATAATCATTGAAACAAAGATCAAACAACTACGAATTCTAGCAATTACTAAGTAGCTCATCAAGTGGAAGAATCTACCAATAGAAGAGATGACATGGAAAAATGAATTCTTCATGCAGAAACATCCATACATGAACAAGGGTAGACTTGTTTGAAGGAGAGAGGCATGTTAAGCCCTACTTTTATTGAATTAATACATTTTTTTGTTATATTAGTGTTGTCCTTATTTGTCGACTTCAACTAAACCCTTTAATTAATACATTTTTATTGTTATATTAATGTTGTCCTTATTGATCGACTTCGACTAGACCCTTTAATTGTTACTAATTGTATCCGTTAGCATTTCATCTTGTAAATTTGTTATATTATAAAACTTAATATAAAATAATCAAATTATTTATGTAATAAAATAAATAAAAAGAAGTTAACGTTCCCGTAATTAATGTCAATATAATATTTATAAACTTATAATTAATAAAATCATAAAAAAAAAGATATTATATATTTGATATTTTTACATATAATCTAAATTAATTTATAATTCTTTATTTTCATATATATATATATATTATTGTTAATTTTATAATAATCAATTTTGAATTCTTTAATTTGTTTTAAAAAATTATTTTCATATTTTAAAAACATAAAAAATACTATTAAATTAAAATTAATAAATTTCATTATTTCATTATTTAAATTACTAAAAACTAATATAAAATAATAGAAAACAAACCGTTAATAATTTAAATAAAGATAAAACAATAACATCGTTATTAAATAATTAATTTAATTTATGTACAAGTAAAACTTCAAGTTCTGTACAAGTAAAACAATAACATCATATTTATGTCCAAGTAAAACTTCAACTTCTGCTCTTTCATACCCAACTTTAAATTTATAATTTAAATAATATTCAAAAGTTACTTTAAATTTATAATTTAAATAATAGTCGGGAATCTCAGCTCAACGGAATCGTGAATAAACCACCTATATATTGCAGCGTTGCAGAGTTGCTTTATCAGCTGCGCCAACCCCCCATATGCTCTTCAGCTTCACACATCCGTATGCCCCTAGCAGCTCCAAAGATACTGTGTTCTTGAAGTGGGGGCACATTCAACCTCTCCAAGTGAATAGTCTTAAGCTGACTAAGTGAATATAACGCTGGTCGACCGTTCACTGTGGCTCTCTCGGACCCATAATAATGAATACTGTGAGGACTTTCAGTTTTTGAGTTCATGAATACTGTGAGGACTTCAGTTTTCTCATAAAACTCGAAAATGATGGAAGAAAGTGTTTGCTTGCAGAAAAGACTAAAACCAAAGCCTCTGCCTCGTGAAAATTCATTTTAGACCCATGGCACCTACATAAGTAAACCATGAATGCAAATTTCGATTAGAACATTATACGTTATTGGACACACTATGAAATCATTACATATATTTTCTAAGATCTTTGATATCAAAGGCCGAGACCTCAAAATTGGTTTGTGATCAGTTCATACAGATGACTTAGTAATAACCTATTGGTGTAGGATAAGATTCACCTATGACATGCGCAGAAAATCTTGAGAACAAACTTTATATTAAGATGTTAATGAAGATAGCGAATATGGTGAATATTAAACAATAATAAATAGTTTTCTTTGAAGTTGATTGGTTAACACCCCTTACGCAGCAAAATTAGAGAGCATTTTCTCTTCAAGAAAGGTATCTTGGGTACATTATTAACTAAATCATATATAATTTTGGGAAATAGAAAATTCTGTATCTTGGGTACATTATTAACTAGTTCATATATAATTTTGGGAAATAGAGAATTCTGATATTAAAGGTGAAATAATTAAGCGGAAATTTTAAAAGAATTTGGTGATGGGATAGTACACTTTCAGAGGAAATGCTTCCAAAATAGCTATTTCGTGATTGAGAACCCCATAAGATTTCCTTGGCAAGGCTCTTTGGTTTCTAGGCCTGGTCCATGACCTGTACCTTGTTGATTAAACTTACTGATTATCATGAAACACAAGAACCATAGAAAAAGAAATAGCAATTCCAAAATAACCATTTGGTGATAAAGAGCCCCATAAGATTTCCTTGGCAAGGTTCTCTGGTTTCTAGGCCTGTGTATGATCTATACCCAATTGATTAAACTTATTGGTTAGCATGAAACACAAGGAACAGAGAAAACAAGCAGCAATTCTCAATACAATACTTTTTGACTTGATTGTTTTGAAGAAAATAAGTGTGTACGCTTCAAGCAAGCTTCTAAAATCACCCATATGTGTGAATGCATATGTGTGAATGGAAACTATTTAAGCATCAAACGCTTGATCCTTGAGCAACTCCTATTTGCGTGGCAAACTGTCGTCTTTTCTAGGCATAAGCAACCTCTTCCTACGAACTATACTATCTCGGGATGCCAAATATTGGGCCAAGTCTCGCAGTACATGTTGAGAAAAGCATAGCTCAGAGGGGCTTCCATAATTAATTGCTTGACTCCTACTTGGTCTATCAGACCATCACAATGTATAAGACAGAGGATGCCAAGATTTAAGAGATTCAGCACAACAAACACAAGAGAATGAACTTACCTGAGATTGCTCGTTAAATTCAACAGATTTCTACTTGCAGGTTCTAACAAGATGACAAAAGCATCCTTCCACTCCATCTTTCGCACCAAGATGACAAAAGCATCCTTCCCCTCCATCTTTCGCACATAAACCCAGATGTCCGATAATGCATTCACAGAGATTTTTCTATTCTCTGGAAATGACCCCACGTCTAAGAAGCACTCACGTGTCTCCCCGTCCAGGACTTCAATACTGGTTTCGAAGCATCTATGAAGTTTTTCTTTATGATAATCTGATATCGATTCCACGTTTAAAAGCTTGTTCTTGGCAGCATTCTCCCACACAGGGCGAGGCTTACCATGCAAAGAGCTTCCGATCAGCTTTAGAACAAGTGGCAGCCCTTTACAGTCCCCTTGCACCTGTGACTCATACATCAACAACAATTCAGCGAAAATTCAATAGGTGTAAAACTAATCAAACATATATTTTTTTGATAAAAGCATGAATCTCTTGCCTGATTAGCTTTTAGTTCATTCATAGGTTTTGTTATATGGCATTTTGTGGAAAAAAGGATTGTATAAAGGATTGTTGAGTATATATCTGACATCTCTTATATTGGAAAATTGATTCTATTGTTAACCATAGATGAAGTACTAATGTGGAACAATATCCCATCATAAATGGATATACACATCCCATCATAAATGGATATGCCACTGTAGTAGTAGGCTTGTAATTAGGGACATTCAGAGTAATGGTGTACACTGTAACTGCTATCCCTAAATCCCGCCAAACTCAACACAATGACATATTGCATAAAAATAGCATTTCAGTGCTGTATGACGTATACGTGCTTGACTAAATGTTCATCCGCAGTAGTTGGAATTGATCTCTGTCCAAAAGCCCAAAAGCTAAAAAGGGACAGAACGTCAGCATCATCGAGCAAAGGCAATTCATAAAGCCGACTAGAGGTTGTTCTGCGTGTGGTAGAACAATCTCGAGTAGTCCCAAGGGTCCTATCTCCTTCTCCTTCAAACAATATTTTTTCCAAACTCGCCCTAGACCAATAACAATTTTTCCGAACTCGCCCTAGACCAATAATCATCCAATACCACCAGACTTGGCTTGACTTGCCTCTGCAGCTGCCTATGTGCATCCTCCACATTCTAAAATTCAGGTTTCTTCCTATGAACATTCTTCTCCCACATAGTCTCTGAAATTCCCTTCTATGAACATTATTCTCCCGCAGAGTCTCTGAAATTCCCTTCAGGTTTGGGACTGTGAGACAGTGAGAAAACACCTGGCATACATAAAAAAGACAAGTGAGTAGATAGAAATTCCATAATCTGCACAAGAATAAGTTCTTAGGTAATTTCATGATGAGAAAAAGGCACTCAAGAACTTGACATTGAAAAGCTACAACACAATTTCTGAGTGTCCCCAGATCCATGCTGGCCACAAGCTATAGAGATGGCCACCAAAACCAAGGTGGCTGCATTTAGAATCCAGTCTTCTTAATCTTAAACTTCGACATTGAAAAGCTACAACACAATTTCTGAATGTCCCCCCAGATTCATGCTAGCCACAAGCTATAGAGATGGCAACCAAAACCAAGTGGCTGCATTTAGAATCCAGTCTTCTTAATCTTAAACTTCTTATTATAGAAACTCTATGATATCAGGAACCATTTAACAGCATTAAATGGTGTCTAAGCTATGACACAATTTATAGCTTAAACAAATTAACATGGAAAAAGGCATCATAGCAACAATTGGGTTATTTTAATGTTTTATGATTGAGTGAAAAGATGGAAGAAGAATGGCGCCGCTGTGCAGGAAGGGTTTTCCCCTAGCTGCTTGGGTGATGATGGATAATGCGGTTTCTCCTCCAGTCTCCCTGGTTCCCTCTCTCTCCGCAGTGCAGGCAAGGCCGACCCTGTTTAGTTCCCCCAGAATGGCTCTGGAGTTCCCCGTAAAGGAGTTTAGGCTGCTGCTGCTTGATGGGCACCCTGACAAAGAAAGGGAAAAAAAAATCTCAATCGGGCAGCGACAAAGTTAGAGAAAAACCCTAAAAATCTTACCAACAGAGCCGCTAGGGCACTCCTCACGATCTGGGTATGTCGAGATGAGGATTAAAACACGGCTCTCCCATTTCCAGCAAACGGCGGCGGCGGCGATAAATGCGGCTTTTGTTTCAGCGCACGAAGTTACACAAACGAGGAGAGCATTGGTTCTAAAAAGTTAAATGGTGTCATTGCTTCCGCAAAGGAGATATAAATAGACAAAAGAAATAAAAAAAAATTGTAGACAACCCTAGGATACAAGTATTTAGAGAACTATTTGGGATTTGGTTTACTAATGTAAATCTCTTGACAACTCAATGTTTCTAGAACTTTCTAGAACTAAAACATTAATTACCATATTCCAACATCAAAAAACTCACAATGTAGATTGTTTATTAACATAAATGCTCCTCCAAGCAGTGAATGTAGTGTTCTTCAAGTGAATGTAGTGTTCTTCAGCGACTTGCTTCCAATTCTAACTGCATTTTTAATAGCAATCCTAATAAGGGAGCATGGCCCTTTATTAGCATGCAAGGCCACCGCATTTCTTTTTGGCCCCAACAATGCATGGACATGGACCAACACTTGTCACAAGCATGGAGATCATGTGGTGGAGGTGAGGGTCACAGATGCTTTGCATCGGATCGGATCAAAATGAGTATGGTCAACATCTACCTGCTACATGCATTGATTTGTCGCTTCAACGTGTTATGGCCACAACTAGCTAATCTCCATCCATGGACCTCCCTCCCCTGTAAACCCTTGCTTCAAGAGGAGGCCTATATTTACCCATGTCCCAAGGGATTCTTCATTGTGGAATTTGAATCAGCTTTAGATAGAGACCTCATCCTAACATGAGGGTCCAGGTTTGTGCTTAAAGTCCTACTTTTCTACTTTCGACCCTTCTTTGGACTCTCTCTCGTATGAATCTTTGGGGACTGTAATGCAGTAAGAAACACTAACATTCAACAACAACATATGAGAGAAAAACACATTAACTAAACCATCAGCAGCGGAATACCAATGAACAGTAAACAAATTCACACATTTGGCACAAGAATTCTAGGCTATGCCCCTTGAAGAATACACAGGAAAGATGACAGATTTAAGGAGAAAAACTCTTATTCAGCTTTAGGGAAAATATCAAAGTTACAACAGCCTTTATAACAACATTTAATAAGGGCTTAATAATCTTATTTTATTTAATTAAATGCTTTACGTATAGGGGATAAGACATTAAAGAAGGGGATAAGACATTAAAGAAAGGGATAAGATATTAATGAAGGGGATAAGATATTAAAGAAGGTGGGAATAGGATAATAAAGGGGGAGATAAGGAAATTAGGGAGAGGGAGGAGAGTCGGTGAAGGGGGATATGACGGGGAGGAGTCTTACAGGGAGGATTATCATTTTGGGAGGGGAAGCATTTTGGAGAGGAGACTGTAGTTCTGGATTGTATTTTCTGGTTTTGTTGTTGGGTTCTGCGGTTTCGGGGAACCATTGCAGGGGGCACCGGGTTGCTGGGGGTTTTGGGCACGGGGGCCAGGGTTCCTTTCGGTTTCCTGGAGCTAGGGAGCTGTATAGGCTACTCCTAGCTGGCTGGGAGGTTAGTCGGTTTGGGCAGGTTTGGTCAGTGCATTGGGCTGGGCAAGGAAGCAGGGAAAGGACAACCAGATCAACGAGGAAATTAGCATCAGGAAGAGGTAATTTATTTTATTCTGTTAAGTAATTCTTATTCTATTATGAAATTGCTATTCATTAATTAATTTAACATGCTTATATGCTGAATGAAAGAAATTACTGAGTTTTTCTGCGTAGAAGTAATCTTATCTGTTTCGATTTATGGATTTTAATAGACTTAAATTAATTTGGTCCCTACACATGGTATCAGAGCCCTAGTTCAAAATCTGGAGCCAAGGGCCTACCCACCTACCCAGAATTAACCAAAAATGACCACTAAAACCCTATATTTACAACCCTTCAACAACCAAAGATAGTCCAGAAATGATACAGAAACCCCACAAAGAGAACTACCTAGAAACCCTAAAGAAAAGAGTGAGTGTAGCAGGGAAACAAGACCCCACACATCCCTTGTTCCATTCATCTTCTACCTAACCTGCAAACGGCAAAAAAAAAAGAGAGTCTGGTTATACATATAGAAGAAATATGTTTGTTGCAATTGATAAAATCTAATATATATATATATATATATATATATAATCATATGGTATAAAAAAATAATAATAATAACAATAAAATAGAATAGTAATTCATATCTACACAAAAATAAGATCGCTAGCTTAAAATGCAGGTAAAGAACTCCCAAATAATGCAGTGAAATACAAACTATATGTTATCTTTGGAGTTGTAAAATCATGCACAATTGCAGCTATTCTTCATGAAACAACTGCATTTGTTTTTCCACACATGTGAGATTGTAGAATTATGGATTCACCTAGTGGGTGATTTTAGAAGAACTTTGTCAATCTCGAATTAGAATACTTAATGATTAATTCATTCCTCTAAATATTTATAAATTCATTCCTTTAAAATAACACCTATCAAAAGAATACAGATTATAATGATTGTCAATTAAACATAACAATATATATATATATATATAGCCTCTGCATTGCTTTCTACATTCTTCAACATTTGTAACAAAAATTGAACAGACTTGACAAGCCAGCGCCCCTGGCCATTTGAATGTTGAGACTTTGCTTGGGCAGTACGTCCTACCCCCCACAAAAACGACCAAGCGCCAAGCTCAAAACAAAGTCGGCTCCAAGGCTTCATTTCCCCATTGACCCCACCTCTGACAACCCTACATGTTAGCAAATATGAGCAAGCAACATCTTCGAAAAACTTGTACGAATATCTTGGAATGCCAGATGCAGAAGTAAAAAAATTCTTGTCGTGCATTCGCCACCAAGATGAATGACCATTTGGTCTGTTGACATAGTTAGCGTCATCATTAATCTAGTTCAAAAAAACAAAACAATCCAACTATCATCATAGTTAGCATCATAATTAGGGTGCGTAGGAGAGGCTTATCATTCACCTATTGTTATGATAGCCAATTCTACCACAGTTAATGATTCCTACATTATCATTTTTGTTGAAGGTCTCTTCCCACGCAAAGCTTTTATGACAAAAGTAGTACTGATATAATCCTCTATTGAAAACACGCTTAAAACCAAACAGAACCTCCTTCTACGTTAATGACCATTTTTTCTAGAAGCATGAGCTGCTTCATCATCAATTACAGAATTTGAAAGTAGATTATCGATGCCAATAATACCATTGTTGTATTGGACTTTACAACGTTTTCTGCACAATCCGATGCAAAGAAGGGCACGAGCCACTAGTACCACTCCAACAGTAACACCAATAAAAAAAAAAAACAAGGATTATTTTCAGAGACCGAATTTTCATTTCGTCTGTAGATTGTATACTAAAGGGTGTGCACACAATAACTGTAGACAATTTAAAAAAAAAAAACACAAATTGTCACGCTACCAAAGATACAAGAAAAACCACCAATTAACTAGAAAACAAAATAAAAAATTTAGCAGTGTGCTACCACATGCTCACAATTTTTGTGGAAAAAAAAAATGCCAGATGGTCTGCACCACATCTAAGCATGCCCTTAAAACTAATCTGAAAATTGGGCGTGGGCGCATTGGTAGAAATGCTAGAAAAGGGGAAAGGTCCACGACTTTGAACTCGCGACCTTCCACCCCATATTCTGAAAATTGGGTGTGCCTGTGCGATGGGATCCATCGCGTGATGATGAGGAGGAACCAATTGATGATGATAAGGAGCTCACCGGGGGGGTTTACTTTGCACAAACGCCCAGCCTGTGTATTGTACAGCCGCCTCAACTCTCCACAAATTAAAATGCCCAGACCTCCCACCGAGAAGAGTCGTCTGCATAGGATAGGCACCTGTCGCGCAGCCTAACAGAAATCCTTTATAAAAATAATAAAATAAACTGAAAAATTGAAGGGAAATTTTACCTTGTTCAATAGCGTCTGAACAGTACACTGCAGGTTACAAATTTTATCGCGGATAGTGCAGGCATGGAACAAATGTTATTTATTTATTGAAACAAAACTCGAAAACCCTACAGTAAATCAAACAGAGCATTGTGTGGTGACATGGTCCCTGGGTGTTGTTCAAAAGCAATTTTTTTTTTGTGTGTCTCGTGAATGGAACCTGGGGATTTGCATTTTTTTGTGTGTGTTCTTCTATTTTAAACAGGCTTTCCGATTATGATACACATACACAGACATGCATTCGCCAAAGTTGATAACAACACGAGTACCTGCATCATCAACACAAACCAAGGGTCAACACGCAACACAAGTTATCCAATACCAAGCGCCCAAGCGCCAGGAATCAAGACACAGGGAGGAGGATCTCACAAGTGGGCTCAAAAGGCGTGCACTGCAAAACAAAAGAACCAGCACTTCAAACAAGCCAAGTGCCAAGCTCAACTCCACTCCATTTATCTCATCAAATAACTTAGGAGAGCTTCGGCACATATAAAGGACATACAACCCAAGCACAAGCACCGAACACCAACGCACAAATCAGTCACCAAGTAACAATACAAGCCATCACTTGACAAACGAGGAGGAGAAGCCATGAGAGAAGGCCATGGCGGTCGACCGCGTAACCAGAAACCTCGCAAGAAGAAATATTAAGGAAAAGAGGAATTAGGGTTAAAGAATAGTTTAGGATTTTGGTACTGAGAGCCGGGGGGCGGGCACGTGGGCCTCATCCTAGAAGCCCGACCTTAAAGGCTGCTAGCAAATGCCTCGTTCGCATCAAGTTATTAAGCACATTGTAATATTAATTCTAGTTTTATTAAATTATTTAAAAGTATTAATACTATTATGTAAATTAAATAATTTAAATAATTATGAGTTTTAATTTAATTTAAGGTGAGTAAATAATTTAATTACTTTAATTTAATTAAATAAAAAGATCATATTAAATATAAATATAAATTAAATTAAATTAAAAGATTAGTGATATATGAGTTTTAAATTTAATAATATATGGTAAGATTAATATGATAATTAAAATTAATTGACTTATTTGTCGTAATGATTTACATAGGGTTAAGTATAAATTTTAGAAGTCCATAGGTTTTGAACCCATGACCACCACCAAGTCCAAGCGCTTTGGAGAATGACCAAACACCAACGCGCCACACATAGAGCTTAAAGGTTAATTATATTTATAATAGAGTTATTCATATTTATGAAGGTTAAAGGTTCTTGTAGAGTAGCGGGAGTTTGACACATGTTGTGGGGAATAGTCAGGGTATAGTAGGACGTATGATAGGAAGCACTACATACGGGATTTGATGCACTATGGTGACTATGGTACAGTGCTAGCGTAGCTACCAGGTGAAGGAGACAATAGTTTTCTTAGGCGATGAAATCAAGCTTAGACGCTTTAACCCTAACCTAGCCAATCCCCTAAAGAGAGTAATGTTTGTTTACAGACAAGTAAAGAAAAACTTACGCCTAACCCTGTTTCTAGTTTAAGTAGCACCAATTTGAAACGTCCTTGAACTCACCCTAACAACTTTGGTTGATGCAGGTTAAATCATACAGGATGGTTAGGACTCGAGGGAATCAAGGCAGAGGAGCGTCATCGCAGGCGCCGCCAACACCGACAGTGTCGCCACCACCATTGCCTGAACTAGCTCGCATACTGCGCTCGTTGGAGGCCATAAATGCGACTTTAAAGGGGCAACAACCAGCAAGGACCGAAGTGGAACCCCCACTGTCTGGAATGGGTAATCTAGAAGCGTCAAGGGATTCAGGGGGAGGACCTCCACCCGAAGACATCACTCGAGAATTGTAGAAGATCAAACTTCCGGAGTTTGTCGGGGGTCGCGCCAATGAACGTGCGGAAGCGTGGTTGGAAGGCATGACAAGGTGTTTTGCCTTAAGGGACTATGCGTCCAACTCTAAGGCAAAGATAGTGATTTTTCAGTTAAGAGATAACACCTTGAACTGGTGGGGTAACCTGGAAAGACAACTGCATCTTACCCCGGACACATTATCTTGGGAACTTTTCGAGGAGAGGTTCCGAAGGAAATATCTGCCAGCTTACTATGAGGAACAACAAGTAGGAGCATTTCATGCCTTAGTACAGGGAAATAGGACCGTAGAAGTGTATGAGATCAGGTTTATGGAATTGGTCAAATATGTTTCGTATATGGATAATGACCAACGACAGGCATAGCGCTTCATCTATGGATTGAACCCTAAGATCAAAGCTATGGTGCGGATATGGAAACTGTCTTCAATAGAGGAACTGTGGAAAATGCGCGTTACGTGGAGGAACACATGAACTTGAATGGAGGTATGAGGTCGACCTTTCCACATCATCCTGGATTCGTCGGGAAGGCCCCTAGGACATTTCCCAGGGGAGGGGGCTCAAGGCCACCTCCATATGGTAATAGAGTCGCGCCAAGGACAACAGTCGCAGGGATTTCAATGGCAACGAGTGTAGCATCTCGTTCATCGCCAACGACGCAGACAGGTCCACGATCATCTCAGGGAACAACTAGTAGGGGCAGGGGTTCCAGGGGAAGGAACTCATTTCAGAGACAATCACATAACAATGCACAGGTTCAATCTCGTGTTACCTGTTGGGGATGTGGAGGACCCCATTACCAACGTGACTGCCCAGAGTTACAATCAGGATTCACGCATAGAGAAGGGAAGGCCCAGATGGA
>JASDQU010737989.1:721-14576 GCA_032191745.1 Picea mariana
TCTGGCAATTTTGGCAATTTACTATTTTTAGCAGGTTTTAACTTCTGGGGCCATTTTGAGGGCCCAAATGAAGGTTTTTCAAGATAGAGGTTCTCAATAATAGACGAAGGCATAATTGAGCCCCCAAAATGAATCTCCTCATTGATACCTTTCCAACGAGCTATCACACGCCTAAAACGGAGATCGTATGAAAAAGTTACGACCTCGGGAAGTTGATGTACTCACTTACCCAAACGGGGCCCACATGACTTTTGGTGCTTCATCTCCTAGGGATAGGTTTTTGGATGTCTATGGTTTTTGGAATTCCTTCTTATTGTAAAAATGCCTTCAGAGCCTCATTGTAATCATCTTCTTGCGAATGCGAGTAGCTATCACATCTCTTCTTAGAGATAAGCTGCCACCATTCTATCGAGTCTTTCACTCTGTATTTTATAGTCGATGTACATTTATTTCATTAATAGAAATCATGTATTACTGTATATCTGTGTTTATGGTTTCATCTTTGATATATTTTTGTTATATTATTGAATATTTTCGATATCTCTGTGCATTTATTTATTGTATCTCCGTTCTCATTTCATGCCGAAAATAATCTGGATCAATCCCCCTTTGATTGCAAGAAGCATATTGCAGACAACATCTCAATTGAAAATGGTCTTGGCATGTTCCTAACAGCTAGGAAACATCTCAAAATACAACACATTCTATTACATCCTCGATCCTTGGAGCTTCAAATCTTCTCTTCACCTAGTTCATTGTTCTTGCACTCTTCACTCTTCCATCCTTACTCAATTTCCACACACTAGAACTAAATTCACACATAGTTATTTATACATTATATACCTTCATGAATTTATCCACATACAAAATTATGTTGATGAAGTCGGTTCCAGACCTCCTCAAAATGGGGTTGTGGCCCTCCTTAGAAACCAATCTTCAATTTCCTTTATTTCTCACCATCTACTTTTTTGGACAGAGCATGAACCATGACGCTCAGTAGTCGTCTAATATCCTCTTATATTAACTCTCAATCATTAATATGTTCTATGTTCACCAAAATTACCAACACTTCCTCGTGGCTTGGCAGTTGTACAATTAATTTGGTCCTTGATTGAGTCTCCACTTATCAATTTATTCAATACCCATCAAAACACAAAATGCAATCACAATGCACAATGGTTGTTCTATATCAACCTTCGTTCAATCACAACCATTGATATATTTATCATATTGGGACCATCGGGTCTTCAACATATAGCCACTATTCGATCATATCTTGGATTGATCTCAACCTTCGATATGTCCTTTACCCATACTTAGACAGTTTCTTGAAGTCTTACCGCAGGTTCATGGGTCCAAGGCATATATGTTTAAACTTTCACGACCTCCAAAATGCACCTTTTGTGTTATGTCGCACTCATATTGCACCTACACTTAGATGAATTTCCAATCATTTCATCATGAGTGTATGAAAAATCATGAGTCGTTAGATCTCTCACCCTCTGCGTTGTTCGATCTAGTCCTCATACTTAGACAATTTCTCATGGTTCACCTTTCTCCACAATCTCTTTTCACTTAGACAATATTGATACTTAGTCGTGTCTCGAGATTTCACTGCGGGCCACGGGTCTGCAAAATTTCCCCCACTCTTGTGGCCTTGTTAGTCTGACTAGCTCTTGACACTTAGTCGATTTTTCAAACTCCTTTGAGGGTATCCTATGCTTAGTCGATTTGCAAACTCTTATCGCAAGCCTGTGATACATCTCTTTTCTTCTCGTATTCATGAATTCATTCGTCCGATCTTATATTGGTCTTAGTCTATTTTCCAATATCCCACAATAGGTCTGTGGGTCTCCTATACTTAGCCAATTTTTTACATTCTTAGCGTGGGTCCATAGGGAATCTTCATCCATTCTTCTCTTGTCGACTTTGTCCATTTGATTGATCCAATATTCATACTTAGTCATTTCTTGAGACGTTAGTCGATTCCTGGTACTTATTTTTTTTCCAAGATTTCACTATGGGTTCACGCTCAATTCTTCACATACTCTCGATCCTTGGTTGTGCTCATTATCTCCACGATGTCTTGATACTTAGTTATTTTCCAAGATCTGTTGTGTTGATGTGGCAGATGAAGTGGCTGCCATGTGGATTTCTTCTTCTACACTAGATGACATGGCATCAACATGTGTCATGATGTGTGGCACTTCCATGGATGAGTAGACCCACCAAGTATCGAACCTCAATCTTTGATATTAACTATTGATATATGGAAATGAATGGTCATGATATAATTTCTCAAAATTTAATCCTTTACGTAAGGTTCCATAGCTCTTCCGCTCATTTTCACTCAAACTAAGTGATAATGCCTTTTCATTATAAACTCTTTTGATCATAATTTCCCAATGAATTCCTTACCAAACTTATTATCGCTTCAGTTTTATATCTCGTTCATCTTCCAACTGTGATCGCTCATCGGCTCACCAAAAAAGCGTAGCCACATTTTCCTTGAAATCATAGAGCTTATCATTCTACACCATCAAGCTTAAGCAAGATACAATTACTCTGCCACAAAAATATTCCATGGGTTTGTCTTTGTTTGGCAACACAAAGGAGCATTCTCACACAGATACTCATTAAAATGTAGGGGCATTCTTTTGTATGCAAATTTTTTTACCTTAATTTACATGGAATCACATAGGTGCTTACTCAATTACCTCAGTTTGGTTTGATTTGCAGTGTAGAAACTTCCTCTATTGTCTAATTTTGATTCAATCCTTGGACCTGTCATTCACACATCATAGTCTCCCCCTGTGTTTTACATCAATGACAATACAATTTCTAACAAACTCAATGTGTAAAAACTACATGTAACTGCCCATACAAATTTATAATGTTTTCCCCAAGCTATTTGACTTATCACTATTTGACTTGATTATACTACATCCCCATTCTCTCCAATAACTATGGGATGTGACTCTCACACCTACCCTTTTACATGAGTTTAAGGATTGAGCTCTCATACACTCAAACATAAAATTAGAAGTTATCTGCAATGATAATAAAATTCAGGAAAATGGGTTGAATAAATACCCATGATTAATTCCCCCCTTGGACCCCTCTTAAACATTCTCGTCTCTTGTGGAAAAACTTGTCCCCCATATATGTCCATATCCCCCAACAGCTGGTATCACATTTTATTTATTTAAAAACATAAAATAATTTTGCATATTACGTCACTTGGCCATAGCCACATTCATATTTACAACATGCATAAATTAAATTGGGGATTATACTAGGGATGTTACATTCCCCTTCCCATATAATTTTTCACCATCCTCGGTGCATAAAACCATGCCAAATACATACACAAATTTACAATCACATCAAAATATTCATAAAATAAATAAAATTCTGCAATTTTTACCCTCCAACAACACTCCTCATCTCAACCTGTTGACTCAAGGAATGTTCCCCCTTCACCACTCTTAGTCCATCGGGATACACCATTATTTTATCAGGGTTGTCAACACAGGTGACCAAAATTCTGAGATATGTTTCCAGAACTCTAGCTAACCAAAAATGGAGTCTTGCATTTTCAATTTTTTTTTCCTTCAAAATTGACAAAATATTGTGTTTATTCCTCCTCGCATAGTTTCTTCATGCTCCCATGTCCATCCTCAGGATCGTAGCATGTCCATTGAACATTTACCAACCCTATGTCTTTTTCTTGAGCACTTTGACTTCCCAATATAGGATGTGTACTGTTCCATCCAAAAATCCCCTTCATTTTCCACCTGGATCACATTCCAATCAATTATGTGGTTAGAGTCAGGGACATATTTCTTTAATAATGACACATGAAATGCATTATGCACTCTCATGGATGTAGGAAATGTTATCATGTATGCAACTGCCCCTATATTCTCTAAGATTCCAAAAGGACCACAATATCTTGTTGCCAACTTTGGGAAGCAACCCAATCTTAGTGAACTTCTTTTCACTTTCACTTTTAGAAAATCGTGTTCGCCCAATTTAAAATCTCTAAAAACTTTGTTCTTGTCTACATAACTTTTCTGCCTATCCTGGGAAGCCTTTAAATTTTTCTTGATATTTTTCATCTACTCTTCCATTTCCCTCAATAAATCTAGTCCAATGATAACTCTATATGTTGGGTTATCCCAAGTCATTGGTGTATTACACTTCCTACCATACAATTCTTCAAATGGGATCATTTTTAATGAGGCCCGATACCCATTATTGTAAGCAAAATATACTAAGTGGATACAATCTTCCCACTTTTATGGTTGGTATATCACATACATTATGATCATGTCTTCAATGATTTTGTTAGTCATCTTTGTTTTTCCATCTAACTTTGGGTGATATGTTGTATTGATATTTCAGTTTGTTCCAAATCCTCTGAACAAACCTTTCCAAAAATTAGATGTGAATTTTGTATCTCTATCTGAAACAATTTCCTTAGGTACCCCATGTAGCTCGGCAACCTCTTTCATGTAGATCTCTGCAATATTTTCATCCTTGTGTGTTGTCTTCACGGGAATAAAACGTGTTTCCTTAGTCAATGTATCTACCACCACCATGATGGAATCATGCTACTTCATTGTCTTGGGCATCTTTGTAATAAAATCAATTATAACCACTTCCCAATTCCACTCAGGAATGGGAAATGGTTGTAGAAACTCTGTTGGATGTCTATGCTTTGCTTTCACCTTTTGACATTCTAGACATTTGGCTATGTAACTAACCACTTATTTCTTCATCCTTGGCAAAAAGTATTGGCTTCTTATAGTTGCAATTGACTTCTGATATCTTAGGTGCCCAACATATGGCACACTATGCATTTCCCTCAACACTATATTTTTCCAGCTCTTCTAAATTTGGCACATATATTTTCCCCTTGTACATGAGGAATCCATCATCTTTCAGCTCATAGTAATTAATGTTTTGTTGAAAATTGACCTGTTGTAATGTCTCTTAAATATTTTTAGATAATGTTGATCTGAATTTGTTGCTTCAAGAATTTTTTCTTTTAAATTTGTCTTATACGCATTGATGTCTGAAATATGCATTTCATGAGCTCTTCTATTGAGTGCATCAACCACTTGATTCTTATTTCCTTTAATATAATTAATTGCAAAGTCATGTTCACTCAGAAATTCCAGCCATGTAGTTTGTCTAACATTTAATGTTGGTTGTCCAAATACATGCTTCAGACTACAATGTTATGTTCTTAACTCAAATATTCGACCCATAAGGTAATGTCTCCACATTTATAATGCATTGACAATGGATGCTAATTCCAAGTCATGTGTAGCATAATTATTTTCATGTTCTTTTTTTTTCTAGACTCATAGCACACCACGTGATATTTTTTACTGAGGACTCCTCTGAGCTCATCCTTGCATGCATATGTGCAGACTACAAAATATTCATATGGATCTACAATCTTTAATATGGGTGCACTTATCAAAATATATTTCAACTGCCAACAAATTTCTTCACATTTGAAAATCCATTCAAATTTCACTCCCTTCTTTTGCAAAGAAGTGATTGGGCTTGCAATCTCTAAAAACACTTTTATGAATCTTCGGTAATAATCGGAAATAACCATAAATTATATGACATTTGTCACATTTCTTGGTGCTGACCACCCTCTAATGGCCTCTATCTTCTCGGGATCAACTTCTATCACATATTCTAATATAATATGCCCCAAGTTGTGAATCTTCTTTTGATGAAATATGCACTTACTTAGTTTGGCATACAACTTGTGCTCTCTCAAAACTTGTAGCACCATTCTTAAATGTTGCTCATGTTCTTCTTCAGTCCTTGAATAGATGAGTATATCATCTAAGAAAACAATCACAAAATTTTCCAAGCACTCCTTGAACACTCCATTCATCAGGAACATGAAAACAATTGGGGAATTTGATAGCCCAAACGGCACTACCATAAATTCATAATTCCCATATCTTGTTTTGAATGTTGTGTTGATGATATCTTCTTCCTTTATCATCACTTCATGATAACTTGATATCAATTCAATCTTAGAAAATATCCTTGCACCATTCAACTGATCAAATAAATCATCAATCCTTGGAAAAGGATATTTGTTCTTTATTATGACCTTATTCAATTGTTTGAAATCAATACACAACCTTAAGATTCCATCTTTCTTCTTCACAAGAATAACTGGGGCTCCCCAATCTGACACACTTGGGTGTATATACCCCTTATTCAAAATTTCTTCAAGCTGCATTTGAAACTCTTTCAATTATGGTGTGCCCATTATGTAAGGTGTCTTGGACACTGGGGTAGCTCCTAGCACCAATGATTTAGGGGATCAAATTTAGCTCAAAAATCAAAGTGTTCAGAATTGCTTCAAATAAGACATTTGTGTAGGCCTCGTCGTTACGAACCCAATGCAACTTGAACGAGCTCAAACGGACGTCGTATGAGAAAGATATCGCGTTCTATTCGTTTTTCCAAACAGACAAATTTTTTGTTGATTGTACAGTCCGTACAGTGATGATGTGGAAGTTGGTCATATAGACCGTACGATCGTACAGTCACATGGCAGGTGTGTTGGCATGTTGACTGGGCAATTTTTGGCAGACAAGTGGGCGAATCACATCTTGACACATGTCATCTTAGTGGGCGAATGTAATGGTGCCACATGGCCCAGTCGTGGGCTGCCACGTGGCACCCCTCCTTTGGTTGGCAGTGGAAAAATTGTATGTGACTCCACAGGAGTCGAACCCGGGACCTTCAAGGGTGGGGAAGAGTTTTGGCAGGGCCGGGATAACAGCCTGCCCACAGTGGATCTTATCTCCTATAGTCTAAATATTATATTTGAATTGAACTGGAGTTATATTTAGCAGACTAAAGAGCTGGGGCCTAGCCCCAGCCGCCCCCCCCCCTCGACGCTTTCCATATTCCCATTACATATGACCCACTCCTTTATACTTTGGCATGCATGGTATTTTTTCATCCCTGGTGCTTTCGCATGAAACCTCACCACATGCCCCTTCACTTTATTGTTTGGCATGATTTGAATGGAGTCAGCCCCCAATGCGGTCACATGTAACCACTGCATAAGACCTTAACCCTACACTCAATGTTTGGCATGGATTATTAGCACTTCGGGTATAGCCCATGGTTCTTGAAACCTTTACACATGAACGTTGACAAAAATTTAGAGCACGGTTAGCCATGAAGCCCGAGAAAGGCGCTGGGATGTGGCCACATGCCCCCCCATGCGACCAGCACCTCCGCCCAAAGGGGCACTAAACTCGCTAATTGTTCGATAGTTTTCCCTATTTTGCGGGATGCATGTGTGTGCTAGTTTTTATGCCCAGTAACGTTGTGGGAGCCAATTAGTCTGTCAGTGGGTTTGTTTTGGTGAGCAGGTACAACAAGCTTGAAGGGTAAAACTTCAAGGAAGTGTAACTTCTTCATTTTTTGGACAAACCGGGTGCTGCAAAATCTCATCTAGGGGTTTTTGGACATTCTAAATCCACTGGAGCCATCTATTTTTCATTATGAGCACTGTAAGAGCATTTTTTAAGCATAATGAAAATGATCCAAGGGAAGTTGGACTAGGAGATGTAGCCCAAGAGAGGGGTGAACTCCTTTATCATTTGTTGTGTTATGTGTTCATTTTTTATGGTTTTTATCAGTCTGATATGTTGCTCATGTTTAAGAAAACACACTAAATTTATGTGTTAGTAAACTGATACAATTACCCAAACACGTGTTATTTTACACTTGCAATTTAAAGAGATAAGTTGTCTTGTTGTAATGGTCTAGGACGACATGGTGTTTTTCCAACCAATCCATGCCAATGCCTTCACACAATATTTTATGTCTTTTTTTTTTATGCTCTTTAAAAGTTTCAACAATAATGTGCTCCTACCACTGAGTTTGACTCTGATCTTTAAAAACATGTAATTTTTATTTTCTGGAAAATCATACCATAAATGGCCAGTGGCGCTCTCTAGAACATATTTAACCCTTGAAACTTCAGACCAAACCCAGAAGTTTCATATCAATCCAACTTAATTTTCTCTAGTTATTGCCAAAATATGTTTTCTCCAGACTTTGTTTGTTTTTAGACTATAGGACAATTTTTCCCATGTGGTATCCTTCTTCTCTTCTTCCTTTTTGAATTTCATGATCGCATAAATTATGTATTATACACCAATATTCAACACGTTCTAGATCCACAATGCACAGTGCCAAGAATTAGTGCACGCCCCGTGCACCAATATTCAATGCACACAAATTTTACACTGCACACCAATGTTCGATGCATGCAACTTTATACCGCACACCAATATCCAATGTATGCAACCTTTATACCATGCACCAATATCCAATGCGATCAAATTTTATGATGTGCATCAATATCTAGTGCGTGCAACTTTTATACCACACACCAATATCTAGTGCATGCAACATTTTTATATCACGCGCCAATATTTAATGCATGCACCTTTTTATGACATGCACCAATATCTAGTGCGTGCAACTTTTAATGTCACACAACAATATTCAGTGTGGGAAAATTTATGTACTGTGCACACACATTTTTATTTCGCGCACCAATATCTAGTGCGCGCAACTTTTTATGTCGTGCACCAATATATAATGCAAAAAACTTTTTATGTCGCACACAAATATCCAGTGTGTATAAATTTTTATACCGTGCACCAATATTCAATGCACACAACATTTTATATTGCGCATGAATATTTGATGCGCGCAAATTTTATACCACACACTAATATTCAGTGCGCACAAATTTTTATATCACACACCAATATCCAGTGTGCACAACGTTTTATGTCACAC
This sequence comes from Picea mariana, assembly GCA_032191745.1. Lineage (NCBI taxonomy): Eukaryota > Viridiplantae > Streptophyta > Pinopsida > Pinales > Pinaceae > Picea > Picea mariana. The sequence goes on from JASDQU010737989.1 coordinate 9,599, forward strand.
ATCGATATCCAGTGTGCACAACTTTTTATGTCGCACGCCAATATCCATTGCACACAAATTTTTATATTGTGCACTAATATCCAGTGTGCACAATTTTTTATCTTGTGCACCGATATCGAGTGCACGCAAATTTTTATGTCGCGCATCGATATCCAGTGCACACAACATTTTATGTCGCACATCGATATCCAAAGCATGCAACTTTTTATGTCATGCACCAATATCCAGTGCACGTAAATTTTTATGTCACGCAAAGAGGAAGAAAGTGGAGGAAGTGCAAGTTCCATGACCTGGTTCTTTAACAATTACTCACTTGTAGTGCAAAAGCTTTATCATTAAGAATTAAAAAACTATTATAAATTATAAATAGGAAATGAAAAGATACAAACATTATCAAGATAGAAAACCATTACAAAGATGTATGTAAAACCCCCTTATAACTTCATAAAATTAGATGTCAAGGATCTTTACATTCATAGTGACGTATATTCAAAGTGATGAGTTCTCATCTATTACATCATGAACTATATCAATGAAAATAATTAACAACAAACCCTTTTACAATAGCTAAACAACTACATGCAACCTACTAACATTTGTTTCAGAGGCTTCTAGATGAATCTAGAAGTGACAATTGTATTCCACTTTATACAAAATATTTTGCATGTTTAATTCAAGATGCAAAGTCTTATAGGTTTGGAAACTTTGTGGATGACCTAACACTGCTATATTTCCATGTATCTCCTCTGGTTGTTCGAATAATTAGGCTTTTGTGGATCAATTTATTCCTTAGTAGATTATCCAACTCCACTTTCTCACATTTCATCCCTACAAAAAGGGTCAAAAATTGACCCAACATCAATCATGGGTTCCATGGTCCACTAAGTGGTTATTTTCTATTGATTCCCAATTATACTCAACTTATCCAATAGGTTATCAGGGTAACAAATCACTTTCACTCTACCTTGTAGGAATTAGGATTTCAATAAATAGATGGTCATGATACAAGCTTAAAACAATCCAGAAAGAGCCACATAAGAGTTGCACTTGGACTATACATAGCTCTCTTCATTTTGACATTATGCTCACCCTTTCACCATCAAAATCCATGAATATACAGAGTGTCAAACTGTAATGTCCCCCATCTTAACCTAAGAACATTGTTTGCGGAAAATACACATAAATATGAAACTTTTATGCTAAATAAATTTCATGTAGCTTATGAGCTACGAATTATACATAGATTTAAATATTGTTTGATACCATATAAATAAACACGTTTGTGGCATTCAAAATGATCATGAAGGTTGCGCCCTCACTAAGACAAATCACACACACAACATCCTTTGTACTATGTAAAACTATTCATAGCGCGCGCAACATGCTTTGTACTGTTCTTCAAAACTATTCCCAACGTGCGTGACAATCCAAGCACCACACCATGATCTTGTTACTGATACTACTAAGATTGATTAATAGATACATTTAAACCTCAAATAATGAACAACATGACAATCAATCTCAAGAAATTTTCCATACGAGTTAAAAATGTAAATGTAGCTAATCATTTCACCACAACACCATATAATTCATTCACATGCATAGAGTAAAAGGCACAATAGTTAAGCTCATACATTAACTCAGGAAAACAAATAAAAACTTATCTTTTTAAAACAGTTGTGCAACCAACTTCTTGGTAAGTACGTTCCACCCAACCATAGGCTCATTGTTCCAAATATCAACAACAAGTCACCCCCAAACTGGGGCTAGGAATCCATAAGAAAATGGTGTCTCTCATAGTCCTCTCATAGCTCAATATCCTAAAACCCACTAGTATTCTCCTACAGCTGTCTCAAATTTCCTCCATCTCTCTTTCTCTTGACCTTCCCAACCCAAGGAATGTACCACTTCACTTCTCTCATTCCATTGGGCATCCCATTCATTTATCAAGGTCTCTCTTGCACCAATAACTAGGAATCTCTCTATTGGGAACTCAATGGAACTCACTGCAAGGAAAAATACCAACAACAACAACAACACTTGTTGTTACAGTGAAACTTACACAAGAGTTCACTCTTCAGGCCTGACAACCTGACTCTTCAATATTCAGCTACAAAGAACTCCAAATTCTCTAGAATTCGCCTAGCCTTCTTGGTTTATCTCGAATGCTCTTTTTTCTCTGCTCTTTGTTTGTTGTTCATGTAAAACTCAATTTGTAAAAACTTCGTGTACCTTCCCATAAAAATTTCTTCTATTTTCCCTAAGCTAGTTTACTGCTCACTCTATCCAATGTTTATTGTACTTCATCCCCATACTCTCCAATAACTATGGGATGTGACTCTCACACCCACCCTCTTACATGAGTTTAAAGATTGGACTCTCATACACTCAAACAAAAAATTAGAAGTTATCCCCAATGATAATAAAATTCAGGAAAATGGGTTGAATTAATACCCATAATTAATTCTCCCCTTGGACCCCTCTTAAACCCTCTCTTCTCTTGTGGAAAAACCCAACCCCCATCTCTATCCATATCCTCCAGCAGTTGGTATCACATTTTATTTATTTAAAACATAAAATATTTTCGCATATTGCATCGCTTAGCCATAGCCACGTTCATATCTATAATATGCATAATTTAAAATGGAGATTATAGTGGGGATGTCACACAAACTAACTTGAAATTACAATCTAAGATGTGTATTGTGTCAGGTACCTAACCTCCCTAACCCCTCACATAGGTAGAATAATATAGTTTACATGTAATAAAGGCCAACATTATTTAATAAGGCATATTTAATAATGTGAACAAGTCTAATGTAAGATGACTTAACAGAAGCTTCTGCTTCTAGAAAGATATTTGTCTAGAATTTTCTTTAGAAGATAGAATTAGTATAAATAGGAGTAAAAGCCATTATAAAGTATTGTGTTGAGAATTATTGTAATAGAGATCTTCTCTGTTGGAGGTTTTTTGTTGTAGACAATAAACTTTGATTCATTCATGAGATCTAAAAACCATGCAAAAACACAAGAATGGAAAATAACTCTCTTTTATTCCTTCTTCATCCTAACCATTACAATGGAATTTCAACCCCTTATAACTACTATCTGAGATTTTCGAAAACAACTGATTTTAGAAAAATGACTAATTTTAGAAAATTCTTGCATGACTATAAAATTGACCCATAACTAAAATCTAACTAGAGAGACACTATTTTTCAACTTGATTTTTTGATTAGGTGCATAAAATAAGAGATAATTGATAATTACTAATTTAAAAATTCCCGAAAAAACACTAAAACCCCAATTTGAGGTCTTATATGAAGGAATTTTGCCCAAAAAAATATCGAACCAATGTTCGATCTGAAGGATTGGATCGGCATGGCAGTGAAATCTTTGAGACGCAAATCCCTATAAATTTTAGCCCAAACAAATAACTAAGTCAAAATTTATGACCCTCTTAAATCCCTGTATCATTCTCCTCTAGTTGAAAAGAACACAGCTCCTACAAGTTACTATCGCCACTTAATAGGATCTAGGTTCAGCAAGTCCCCCTCTATAATCCATGTACTCTCTGTTGGTGCTACGCCTTCCCACTAGACCAAATATCAGTTATATTGGCCTTGCCTAGTATGAAGGGTCTTCTTATCTAAAATATACACAATCTTTTCCTTTTTCTTGCTCGGAATGGACTGTTTCCAATCCACTTCCACCTCATTGTCATCACTTAGATCATCCCCATGGAAGATATATAAATCATAAATGTTAAACATAAGGGAAATATCGAGATTAGATGGTAAATTGACCTTATAAGAATTGTCATTAATTTTCTTGAGAATCTTGCAAGGACCAATTTTCTTATACTTAAATTTGTGGTAGATTCCTCTAGGAAATGTTGGAATATTCAATAATACTGAGAGGGGGGGTGAATCTGTATTATGCACTTTTTACCATTTTTAACCACAACATGTAAAATTAAGTTTTCAATAATTTATCACTTATGATTGCATTTAAGATATAATAAACATATAACCCCAGATACATAGTACACAAGAATTTTACATGGAATCCAAAATGGGAGAAAACCACATAACACTTTTTAATGTATCAGAAGATTACATCCATCAGAAGCACCAAATTCCAAAATTCTCCAACATCAAATGGAAGGAGGTACCAACCCCTTGGTTTATAGGCTCCAACCTGAAGGAAGCTACAAATCCTTAAATTCTCCAGCTCCAACTGGAAGGACGCTCCAACCCCCTAGTTTATAGGCTCCAACCTGAAGAAAGCTACAACTCCCTAGATTATCCAGCTTCAACTGGAAGAAGAATCTGACCCCCTTTCCTTGCCACTTCCTTCCTCCCTAAAATATAAATGAGAGAATAAACATCTCACTATTACTGTCACTGATACTGATACATCATCATCGTCAAAGTTGGTTCAACCTAATAACCACATAAATATTATGCCAAGATATCCAAGAAAATCCCACAAATCATATACCCAAAATCACCAAGATATGCATCAAAACATGTGCCAAAAACCTCCAATATGTACCTCAAGCATGTTCCAAAACTCCAAGATATGTCTTAAAGGATATACCTAAACCTCCAAGATATGCCTCAAATCATATGCCAAAAAATCCAAGATATGCCTCAAATCATATGCCAAAACTGCCAAGATACAAGCCTCAAGACATATAGAAAAAACATACATTTCATCACGTGGAGACCCTAATGCATGATATCTCAGACCGTCAAACCTTCTTCAACTTCAACATCAATAAAATAACATCTTCCTCAAACCCTTCCTCAACCTCGCGGGACTAGACTGTGCAATAGGTGGGGCCTCACATGATGAGTCTTGGACAACCAGCGAGGGCCTCGTGGGACACCCTGAACTTAACCTATAGGGGTCACCTAAGATAGGGTTTCCTGAAAACTCTTCTCACATATGAAACTCTAAGAATTCCATCCTT
>JASDQU010737989.1:16353-28581 GCA_032191745.1 Picea mariana
TGCTTGATTGCTTTTCTTAATTATGGAATGATTTTCCCTATATATGAGTGTATTCCACTCATTCATTGTATCATATTGATCATGATCTATGTATCAATCATCGGCTCATTGGAGTAGTGTGAATATATTTTCTCATTCTTCCATATTGAATCTCTCTTCCTTTCTTGATAATATTTGTTTGTACTTGCTTTAGTTAGATCTCCTATCCAGGTTTACATGAAACACTAACACTCTATACAATCATGAATCTCTTCCTCAAAAGTGTGCCATTGATATTCCTTGTAACTTCCAACTGACCTCTCCATACCTGCATGGGGATGTGTTCCAAAAAATGCTCCTTAATTAACCAATCTGTCATGAGACATTTTGTACCTCTTCCATCAGACCATTTAGAATATCCCTTCCCAAAATCTTGCAAAGACTTCACACTGCCCAAAAAATAGTTCTCCAAACTGGAATAGTTGTTTCTTAGACTCCCCCTGTTCAATATTTACATTATTGGGAGTCTCTAAGCCATATTTTTTAGAACAATATATAAACCCTCTTTGTTGCAGGATCGTCCTTTTGAATCTTGACATCTTCCTCTTTGCTTATAGATTTGTCATGATTTCACAACTCTGTAATTCCTATGAGTATGATCTTTGGGATTTCTTCATTCATCTATTCTTCTTGTTTTTTCTTTCTTCTCCAAACCTTCTTGTATCTAATATCAGTGTTTTCCTTCAAGGAATATTCTATCCTACAATCATGAGCTACGTGTCCATAGTTGTGGCATTTGTAACATTCAATATTGTAAGGGATTGTATAAACATAGCTTGCTTGAACATTTCTTCCATATTCTCTGCAATCTATATCTTTATGTCCAAATTTATTACAAGTAAAAAGATAACCAAGAAAGAAATTTTGATACCCAGAAGCTAGTGATCCTCTTTTTGATGTAGTCCTTTTGAATTCATGCCTTAGATAATCACGATATTATCTTCCGTAGTTTCCTTCACAATGATTGAAGCTTCTTTGATGCCTTGAGGTAGAAGGTATTCTTGGAGATACACCTCTTCTGCATTCATTCCTTTCCATTCCTAATTGTTAATTTTCCATTCCTCTTATTAGATGATCTTCTTCTTGAATGATCTCCAATACCTGAATATTTTCCTTTGAAGGCTTGCATTCTTCCTTCTTGTTGGACCTCTGATGACTTATGCATAACTCTTTTCTTATGCTTCTTTTTTTGTAGTCATGGAGCTTGAACCCTTCTCAATATGAATTTGTTTGTATCCTAGTCCAGACTTTTCATAGGATGGCCTTTGACTATTGATGATTTCATCTAATATTTTGGTGTTGTTGTCAAATTTCTATTGGACATCCTTCTTTCGAAGTTCCTTTCTCAGTGATACTATTTCAGCTTCCAAACACTCATTTATTTTTTTTCTTTTCTTCCAACTTATTTTTGAGTGGTTCTTCAATTAATTTGGCTTCTTCCAGTTGAACCTTTAGATTTATGATAATCTGTTGGACTTCTTCAGAATTTTTGTTAGGGTTTTGAGAACCCTCCTTTATCTTGATCAATTCTTCCTTAAGGGACTTTTTTTTCTTCATTTCCCTTTTTAGATCACTTAAAGAACTGATTAGTGCTGCCTCAATATCCACTCCACCTTATTCATAATCTTCTTTATCATTTTCAAGGGTTCCTTTCTGAGTTTCCATTGCCATGAAAAGCACTCTTTCTGAGTCACTATCACTATCATTATCCTCATTAGATGAGGAACTATCTTCTCTTAAGTAGAGGCTTTTCTTGAAGACTTTTATTTTATTTCCTTTCATGTTTCCCTTTTGATATTTCTTTTCTTTCTTGGGAAATTCTTCTTCGTCACTATCTAAATTCTTAGCATAAGGACATTTAGAAGAAAAATGACCAATTTTACCACAATTAAAGAACTTTAAGGGAAGCTTACCTTTGTACTCGTCAATTCCTTTCTTCAACTTCCTCACGAAGTTGGATATTTATTCATATTCATATGAATCGTTGTTGCAACAGGAGATTGACTTTGATTTTTGCTTGTTCTTTATTGTCTTCTTGGACGCTTTGAAAGTTGCTTCCCTTCTGGATGGATTATCCTGTTTTGTTCTCATTTCATAAGTTTTATGTATTCCATGTAGCTCGTCCATGCTTAACGTAGCAAGATATTCTCTTTCTTCTATGGATGAAATCTTGGGATCAAATCTCATTGGATGAGACCTTAGTACCTTTTGAACAATTATCGAACCTTTAATTTCTTCTCCCAATCCTTTATTAGTATTCACTATTTCATCAACTCCCAGAAAGTAAGTTGTAATATCTTCATCTTCCTTCATTTTCAGATGTTCAAATTTACTTTTGTAAGTTTTAAGCTTGGCCCCTTTTACTTTGGCATCTCCTTCATAGACATTTTCAAGTTTGTCCCAAATTTCCTTTGTAGAATCGCAATGCATAACCTTGACATAATGAACAAATCAGGCTACTTAGAATAGCATTCTCAGCCTTCGAATTTTTTTTCAGAAATTTTATTTGCATCTTTATATGTTGGGGAGTGGTAGGTGCCTTGTATCCATTTACTACTACTTCCAGATATCAAATCCCTATGCTTGCAAGAACGTTCTCATTCTTCTGCTCCAGAAAGCATAGTTGTGACCATCAAACACTAGCATTTCATTCTTAGTGAAATCCATGATCTACCTTCAAGTGGTTAGATTGTTCAAGAAGGACCTACTCTAATACCAATTGATGGAATATTCAATAATACTAAGAGGGGGGGGGGAATCAATATTATGCATGTTTTACCATTTTTAACCACAACATGTAAACATTAAGTTATCAAAAAATTATCACTTATGATTTCATTCAAGATATCATAGACATATAAACACATATACACAATACACACAAATTTTGTGTGGAAACCAAAATGGGAGAAAACCACGGAACTCTTTTTAATGTATTAGGCGATTACATCCACTAGAATCACCAACTTCCAAAATTATCCAGCACCAACCCTCTGGTTTACAGGATCCAACCTGAAGGAAGCTACAAATCCCTAAATTCTCCATCTCTAACCCCCTAGTTTACAAGATCCAACCTAAAGGAAGCTATAATTCTCTAGGTTCTCCAGATTCAATTGGAAGGAGGCTCCAACCCCCTTTCCTTGCATCTTCCTTCCTCCCTAAAATATAAATGAGAGAATCAACATGTCACTTTCACGGTCATTGATATTGATACATCATCATCATCATCAAATCTTGTTCAACCCAATAACCACATAAATCTTATGCCAAGATATCCAAGAATATCCCCCAAATCATATACCCAAAATCACCAAGGTATGCATCAAACCATGTGCCAAAAACCTCCAAGATATACCTCAAGCATGTGCCAAAACTCCAAGATATTCCTCAAAGCATATACCTAAACCTCCAAGATATGCCTCAAAGCATATGCAGAAACCTCCAAGATATGCCTCAAATCATATGCCAAAACCTTTAAGATACAAGCCTAAAGACATATAGAGAAAACATACCTTTCATCAAGTGGACACCCTAATGCATGAGATCTTGGACCATCAAACCTTCTTCAACTTCGGCATAAAAAAAAGAGCATCTTCCTCCAACCCTTCCTCAACCTCATAGGACTAGATTGAGAAATAGGCAGGGCCTCATGTGATGAGTCTTGGAAAACTAGTGTGGGCCTCATGAGACACCCTGTACTAGACCCATGGGGGTCACCTCAAATAGGGTTTCCAAAAAACACTTCTCACATATGCAACTTCGAGAACTCCATCCTTTGCACGATTTTGTTACTTCACTTGTGATAAGATATCACACACCTTTTTTTTTAAATGAGAGGCTCTTGATGTGTATTTATATCCTTCCAAGTACCTCCTTTACTTTTCTTTAGGTTCGACCTACTTCTTGTTGCAATTGTTTTTCAACTTTTCTTGATTTTAGGGACGACTTAAAACTTCTTGTTTGCAACCATTTAGGGGAAAATTTTACATGATCATATTTAAGAGGGCATATCTCCTCAACCATGAGAACCACGTGGCATTCCAACTACTATTTGAAATAGCTTGACAAGGACTATCAATCCATAGGGGTTTTTCATGCATTTGCAATGTCCTTCATACTCATTTTCTTCAATCAACTTCGGACTTCATGAGCACACCTCTTAATCTTCTTGACCATATCTTCAGGGCCTCTTGACCATACACTATAACTTCTTTTCTTAACAACTAGGGCTTCTTGTGGGCTTCCTCAAAGCGTCTTCCTGTGAGGGCCATGCTTAGAGCTACGCTATAAGGGGACCACTTTGGAGACTCCTTCAAATAAACCCATCACTTCTAGGGGCTTCTAGACCTGCTTTGGGGATTCTTTTAGGGTTGACATCAATGACGACCAATTTTCCAATAGGAAACTGCTCTTTTCGTAGATAAATCATCCCCAAATTACCTTCATTGAATCCCTGGTATCCCCGGTGAGCATATTTTATAATTTTGTTTTGTTCATTACTAGCCTACAATTTTTTTCTCACCTGTTGTTGCAACTATTGAATGTGTTCTGCAAATGCTTCCCCATTATCACTAATCATATCCCCAAGTGGTAGCTGTAACAAATCTAGGAGACCCATAGGATTTCTACCATAAACAACCTGAAATGGAGAATTACTCATAGATCGATTCACTAAACTATTGTAGGAAAATTCTGCTTGAGGTAAATCCAAATCCCACTGCTTGGGATTCTCTCTAATAATACTTTGTAATAGGTTTTCCAAACTCTGATTTACTACCTCATTTTTCCCATCTGTTTGGGGGTGATAGGCATTTCTGAACAGTAATTTATTCCCCATTTTCTTCCATAAAGTCCTCCAAAAATGACCCAAAACCAAGTATCTCTGTCATAGGTAATAGTTTTTGGAACCCCATGCAATCTAACAATTTTTGAAAAAAAACAATTCTTCCACCCTCGATGCATCACTATTTTTCTTGAAAGAAATGAAATGAGCCATTTTAGAGAACTTATCAACAACCATAAAAATATAATCATTACCTCACTATGTGTTTCGGAGCCCCAACACAAAGTCCATGCTCAGATCTGTCCATGGGTCCATGGGTCCATGGGCACTAGTAATGGCATATACAACCCTGTGTTCTATGAGTGTCCTTTAGCCATTTGACAAATCCTACATTGTGCCACTTACGTAGTTATATCCATTTTCATCTTCGGTCAGTAATACTTATCTTCGATTAAAGCTAGTATCTTATCCTTTTCAAAATGTCCTGTCAAACCACTACTGTGAAGTTCTTTGATAATATTTTCCCTCATAGAAACAATTGGAATGCATAATTGTTTTCCTTTGAAGAGGTAGTCATCTTGCATTAAATATTCACCTTGAGTAAGATCCATGTTCTCAGCGACTAGATTCTTCAACTTTTCCACAATCTCCTGAAAATCGTTATCAGATGCATAGAGATCCTTTAATGCAGCAAACCCAATTACTTGATTTTCCATGGTTGTCAAAAGAATAGTGTGCGGACTCAAAGAATATGCAACTTGATTATGTCATCCTGATTTGTGCTTCAGAACAAAGGTGTAAACTTTTAAGAAAGAGACCCATTTTGCATGTCTATTGTTCAATTTCTTTTGGGTGTTTACATATTTCAATGAAATCTGATCGGTAAATAACACAAACTCCTTCAACACTAAATAATGCTTCCAATGTCACAATGCTTACATAATTGCATAAAATTATACATCATATGTGGAGTGGTTATTTATTACCTCATCCACCTTTTCACTAAAAAATTCAATTGGTATACCTACTTGGATAAGTACAGCTCCAATGCCTACATGTGAAGCATCAAAATCTACCTCAAACACTTTATCAAAATATGGTAAGGCTAATATAGGTGTCTCGGTTACCTTCTTCTTTAAAAACTTAAAACTTTCCTTGGCTTCATTGGTCCACATCAATGTCTTTCCTTTGGTGCAATCTGTTATGGGTGCTACAACACTGCTAAAATTTCGAATAAATTTTTCGATAAAAGGTGGTCAGTCCATGAAAACTTCTTACCTTTGTTATGCTCTGAGGAATAGGCCACTCCAAAATTTCTATTGCCTTCTCTAAATCCATCTTGACTCCTTCTAGTGAGATGAAAAAACCCATAAATACCAAACTTTCTTGCAGGAACCTACATTTCTTCAGGTTTTCATAAATTTGATGTTTTCTCAACACATCCAATATAATTTTTAGATGTTTCAAGTGATATTCTTTGTTGTTATTGAAAACTAGGATGTCATCAAAATAAACAACAACAAACTTACCAATATAAGGTCGAAGAACAAAATTAATAGGTGAATTGGACATCTTGGATGGCATCACCATCCATTCATGTAGTCTTTCCCTATTCTTGAAGGTATTTTTCCATTCATCTCCTTTGCAAATGTGGATCTAGTGGTATCCACTTCGCAAATCAATTTTACTAAAATATTTATCTCTGGATAGAATATCCATCATGTCATCCAAGCGTGGTATATGAAATTGATAGTTGATGGTAATTTCATTGATTTCTCTACTATATGTGCGCATCCTCCATGTATTATCTTTTTCTGGAGTTAACAATGTCAGTACAGCACAGGGACTCGTTCTTTCTATTACCACACATTTCTTTATAAGTTATGTTACTTGTCGATTAATCCTTGCATGTTGTGTAGGAATAATCCTATAGGCTTCCTGATTAGGTAAAGATGATCCTAGGATTAGATCAATGTGATGTTGAATATCCCTCTTTCGTGGAAGACCATTAGGTATTTCATTAGGGATAACATCAACATATTATTCTAGTACCTTGGCCACTTCAACAGGGATTGATATGTCTTCCTCGACTCCTTTTTTCACTATTAATGGATAGAATAATCATTTTTCCTTTGTTTCCTTAACAAGCTCTCTTTCCGACAACATATTCTCAACTTTCCATTCATCCTTAAGGGGAAATAAGATGAATTTTAATCCATCCTTCCAAAAGGTGTAGGTATTCTTTTCTTCATCATGCACAAAATTTATGTTGTATTTCCAATGCCTCCCCAAAAACAGATGACATGCATCCATCGGAATGACATCACACCATACTTCATATTTATAATTCTTATCGATGGAAAACTTGATCAAACATATTTTATTAATGGTGACTTCATTCCCTTTTTTGAACCATGCAATTTGGTAAGGATGGGGATGTGTTTCATAGCATAATTTCAACTTTTCTACCATATCTTTGGAAACCATATTCTCACAACTTACACTATCAACAATAACTTGGCACACCTTTCCCCCAGAAGTGCATCTGGTTCAAAAATATTTTTTTGAAGACAATAATCTTCATTGTCACTACTCTACCTTTGATCTTTTTTAGGAATCACCATTGACCTCTGTATCATGAGATTCTCCCCCATATCGGGTGGGACTTCATATTCAAGTCTATATTCTTCATTCTCAGCTTGGACCAAGTTTAAACTAGTTTGTTGTCCTTGCTTCGGCGCTTGCATTTTATAATTTGAGCATTCAAATGCTCGATGACCCTCTACACCACACGTAAAACACATATAAGATCCTCTTATGCCACCACTGTAACTTATACCCCTCTAAAATCATCTTCCTCATAGTTGATTTAGGTTACCTTATCAAGTATCTCTTGCTTTCTCAACTCCTTGGGATGATTCACCTCTGCAATAGTTAAAACCACCCCATGAAGAAAACGATGTACCCCTCCTTGATCCTATATTCCTTTAGTTTTTTTTTCCTCAACATTTAATGCTAATTGGTGTGCCTCTTCCATGGTGCGAACCCTATGCATGCTTAATTGATATTGATTAGAAAATTTTAGAAAATTCACATACCTTGTAGCCAGTTGCTCATTAGTTTCCTAGTGATCCACAGGAATGGAAAACTGATAAAACTCATTTGTGAGTTCCTCCACAGTGGACAGGTTTTGCTTCAAGTTCTGAAATCTACGAAAAAGGGTCTAGGAATAGTCTAAAGGAAAAACTTTTTCTCTCAATTTTTTTCCATCTTATCCCATGTCCTGATTTTGTCTTTTCTTTTTTTTGTTCTATCTTTCTACACNCCCACCAGATCATGGTGTGACCCTTCAAATTGGTGCATGCAAATTTCACCTTCTTTTCCTTTGTCATAGGTTTCCATTCAAAAAAAAATCCATGGTGTTTATCCAATATATTAACTCCTCTGGTTTAAGACTCTCTGCATATTATGAAGCTTTCTTTTTTATCACATCATTTCCCCCTTCTAAAGCTCTGAGCATCCTTTCTTCAAATGTCATGCACTCTAATTGTTCTTATGCATGCTCTAGATTTTGATTTGAATCTCCTTCATCTGTTTCATCATCAAACACTTCTCTGTGTAGTATTCTCTAAATAGCCAGCATGTTTGTAAGATCTGCTACTTGCCTTTAGCGGTTTTTAATATCTCTACACATATGAGCAAGACCTACTCTTCCTCTTCCTCTCCTAGCCATCTTCTTGCTCTGATACCATATGATGTATCCAATAAACTTTGATTCATTCACGAGCTAAAAACCATGCAAACACATAAGAATGGAAAATAAATCTCTTTAATTCCTTCTCTATCCTAACCATTACAATGGAAGTTCAACCCCTTATAACTACTATTAGAGATTTTTGAAAACAACTAATTTTAGAAAATTATCGCATGACTCTAAAATTGACCTATAACTAAAATCTAACTAGAGAAACACTATTTGTCAACTTGATTTTCTGATTAGGTGCATAATCTAAGAGATAATTGATAATTACTAATTTAAAATTTAAAATTTTCTCGAAAAAAACATTAAAACCCCAATTTGAGGCCTTATGTGAAGGAATGTGGCCCTGTGAAAGTGTCGAAATGATGTTCGATCTGAAGGATCATATCGACACGATAGTGAAATATTCGAGACACAACTCCCTGTAAAATTGCATCCCAAATGGATAACCAAGTCAAAAGTTATGACCCTCGAAAATCCCTGTATCATTTCCCCCTCGAAGAGGCTAGTGAACTTGGTTTTCTATAAATAAAGGTATCATTTTTGGTGTTGTGGTTCTCTATATTGTGTTGTTTCATTGATACTTTTGCAACAATTATGTTTCCTTCTTATTCTAATACATATGGTACCTAACAAGTGGTATCAGAGCACTTTCCTCTGTAGAAACTATGGGAATTGTTTTTTCAGGGTAGAGACGTGTACTGTCAGCCTCTTTAAAGCACAAAGATTTGTCATTCAGTAGGTAAAACTGTTTTTGGGGAAGACTACACATAGTAAATATAGATGGGTTCGTGAGGTTACTCAACACAAATGTTTCACCTTATTGGAAACCTCTGTAACCCTTGTTGGTACCCCTTCGAGTAGTACTGCATCAAAGATAATATGTACATGACCATCACTCCCATGTACCTTTAGGTATATTGGGATCACCCTATGTCTCTTAAAACTATCTCTAGATCAGTTGGTCAAGCACCTGACTTCTATAGTGACACCGAGAAAAACACTCAGGAAGATACTCTCTAGTGCCTAGGTAATCGTGTAGTGCGGTTAAGGGTATGGTCGAGCCTCCTTAATTGGTGCCCTGAGATGTTGGGTTGATTACTACTATTCCAGCCTACACGCATATCATAGAGCTATAGCACAGGGAAAACCCTTGTCTTTAGGAACCCTGAAAACTCTAACCCTTGGGAAAGGAACAAAACTGACAAGGAACATAAGAGACATATTGTCGTGCAACCCTGCCTCCTGCATTCTGGTTGAGAAATTCCTACATAATTTTTCTGTTAACAATTTGGAAAATTTGTTATTACAGTATTCTTCAGGCCGAAGTATAACTCTGCAAGAGTAAAAAAATATGAGTATAATAGTCTCATCGACACCCTTATTTTGGACCTATCTCATTGGATTCCCCTCTTTGCATTGATCATTGTGGTACCTATCACTTATAAGAATTTTTTTTGTGGACCCACCCACCCTTCCATGCACCCTTATTTGGCACCTATCCCATTGACTTCCTCTCTTTGCATTGATCTTCATGGTACCCTTCACCAATAACCCCTTTTTTGTGCAGACCCACCTGCCCCTTTCCCTCCCTAATGGCCCACACCCACAACCAAAACTTTGATAACCATATCACTTCCTTGGACGAAGTCAATGATCAAACTAGAAAAGATATCTCTAACCTTACTTCCAACATTGCTAACATAATTTTTTGTCTCACCCCACTAAAATCACTTCCAGCAGCAGTGAACCACTTGACTACAATGTGTCAGGAATCCCAAGAAGTAATGAACAACTTGACCACAATGATTAAGAAATCCAAATATCCTTTCTCTTTTGCACCACTTTATATCCCAAAAGGCACCAAATCCTCCCATTCCACGTCCTTTCATTCCAACCACTTTCAGTGTGTCTTGTTTCTTCCTATAGTGGAGGTGAAAACATTTGATGGCTCAGATCCCAGAGGTTGGGTCACTCAAATGGAACATTATTTCTCTTTGCAATATATTACTGATGAGTCGGCCAAAATTCATTATGGTGTTCTCTATCTAGATCATGAACGTTGGAAAAGGTGGCAATGGAGAAAAAATGCATGTCAAGGGTATGTAGCTTGGACACATTTTGTTGCATATCTTGTTACTTTATGAACACTTCGACAATGACACCCACCATTTAGGACATTTGACCAAGTTGAAACAATTCAACACAGTGGAAGACTTTATAGTTTCCTTTGAGAACTTGGCTTTTTGTACAGAGGGCATGTCAGATGCCTTTTTTGGGGAATGCTTTATCAATGACCTCAAGGATAAAATCCATGCCCATGTCCTAATGGCTCGCCCCTAGACTTGGGTGGAAGATACTGAATGAGCTAAGGAAGAAGATTACGTTGTATCCTACCAAACCATAAAATCCTCCTTTATTCCTCACCCTAAACCCTCAAATCCTACCCCTCTTGCCACTCCACTCGAGATCCATAAATTGACATGAGTAGAAATGGTTGAATGCCTACTCAAGGATCTTTGCTATAATTTTGATGACAAATATTTTATGGGGCAAAAGTGTAAGGAATAGAATCTTTTTATGGCCATCTCTAAGGATGTTTATGATGAAGATGTAGAGGTTTCCCCTGTGGCAGAGATACCCAAGCAATTTGATCTTACTCTACCCTTTGATCCACCAAAATTCAAACCAATTATTTCACCAAATGCCCTCACTGGATTCTCTACTCCCCAAACCATTAAGTTAATTGGATACATTAATCATTGGAAGGTCATCATCCTAGTTGATAGTGAAAACACCCATAATTTTATTCATCGTTGCATTGCCCAAGAAACCAATTTCTATCTATGTGCAGTCAACAATTTTCAAATCGTGATTACCAATGGCAGTTCCATGAAATGTGGGGGGAATTGTGAAAATGTATGCCTCTAAATTGATTAGTACCACCTGAAATATCATATGTTTTCTATCGACATGGGTGGTTGTGACATTGTGCTCAATGTAGAATGGTTATGCACTCTCGGCCCCATCCTCATGGATTTTAATGAATTAACCATGCAATTCCAATAAGAGGGACAACCATATAAGTTCTAATGCATCACAATAGGCTCCCTTGAGATCATTAGTTTCCATTGAATGGAAAATCTCCTCAAAAAAGGTCATTCTAGCATTATTTCAAAACTCCATTCCATTCAAGCAGTTGAGACACCCTCTATGAATCTTGACCTCCAACCTATACTCTCCCAACACCAAGTTTTTTTTACTACTCCCCATGGAATTCCCATTTCTTGTGGCATTCATGATCATTCTATTCCTCTAGTACTGAGAAATCTTCATTCCAATGTTCTTCCTTGTCGTCATCCATTTGCCTAGAAGAATGAAATTGAGAAAAAATTTCAAGAATTGCTCAAAGTGGGTGTTATCCTTCCTAGTACCAACCCCTATTATTCTCCTGTGGTCATGGCATTCAACAAATAAGGCACTTGGCACACGTGTCCCAAATTTTGTGCCTTCAACAAAATCACCATTAAAGACAAATTTCCCATTCCTATCATTGATGACCTGATGGATGAATTGAGTGGTACTTGGTACTTTATTAAACTTGATCTTCGTTCTAGCTACCACCAGATACATATGAAAGCTTAAG
>JASDQU010737989.1:44531-54887 GCA_032191745.1 Picea mariana
TAGCCTTCCCTATGCTGAATCTTGTGCAACTCAGATAGAGCCTGTTATTCTGACTGAGGCAGTTTGAACTCTGCTATGAAACTTGTCCGTACTTGGCCAAGTGTGAACGCTTGACCTTGAATCCCTGGAAGTCTTGGTTAAATGATCTTCATGTACCACTTGAGAGTGCGACCTCTCAAGGTAGTCTGGAACTTAACCAACTTATTCGCATCCGGAGTCCTTTTGGATATCCAGATGGCTTCGCACAAGAACCAGTGCTGCTCAACGTCTTCATCTCCCTTACCCCAAAATTATGGGTATCGGGAAATTGAACCTCTCGCTTGAATGGCCATTGACGGTCCTGTTGTTTGTATTAATATGAACCCTAATAGTCCTGCTTGTGATCTACCGGGGGATCCCAATGTTCTCCCTGTACCCACACTTCTTGGTTGTGACTGACTAATTAATTGTACTGGAATAGAACTAGCATGAGAGGGTAGTATCGAACTTACTTCTTGTATAGAAGGCACTTGGGGTATGGGGAATTCAGGGCTAGCACCATTGGCTTTGGGACGGTTTTGTTTGATCTAGGGGGCCTCGTTAGATTCTAATGGGATGATTTTTTCTGCCAGATTCCCGATTTCTCCTGTTATCAGGGCTAAATCTTCTCTTTCTCCTCGAAGATTCATACCGGCTTTCTCCTCTCTTACTTTCATGCTTTCTACTTCTTGTTCCACTTCCTGGGGACTTCTTGCTCTCCTTGCTTCTCTCTCGTTTAATATTTGACTAGCCAATCATTCCTGTCTTCTCATCCTCTACAGTTATTCCATCTGTCTTTCCTCTACTTCTCTCGATCCTCCTTCTTTCCTCAACTTTTAAGATTGTCTTGCGGCTTTCTTGATCTTTCCAGGCCACCACTTCTCAACTATGGCATCTCTCTTCAAGGCTCGCTCATATCTTGAATCCATTTCTTGTTGTTTCCCCCCCATTTGTCAAAGAACCCTTCCCCTTTCTCATGCCATGACCCTCACCCTATCTCGCCCTACCCCGAGCGAGGGTGTTTACGATGCCATCTCAGTTGAGGACATAATCAACATCCCCTCCTCCATCAAGAAATCCTTAATCCACAAGGGGATTTCTCTCAATAGTCTTCCCCTTGCACCTTTCTTGAAAATTTCCTCTTCCCGCGAGAAAGACTGGTGGTTCTCAGCTGCAAATTCGATTATGTATCCTTCTAGCATGGTGCTAACCCATAAATCCACAACTCATGTGACTGGTAATTCCATCCTATAGAGTGCTACTAAATTTCCGGTATCCCACACATAGATATTCTTGTCCCATCCTTGGAACACTGGAGCTTCTTAGAGCCTCTTTATCTAGTGAACAAATTCTTTCGGGAATTTAACCCAGAAAATCTCATACTGGTCGCTTGATCTTTCTGAGTAAAATATTACTTCGCGAGTGTTTTCCAACGATTTTCTTCTTAGTCCCACTTCTTTCCATATGAAGGCATCACAGTTCCTTTCCCACCATTGATCAATACCAGATCTATGGATCAACGAAAACATTCTCCCTACAGGTTCCCTTTTAACACAGGTCCCAACAACAAAACCATTTTGTTGGCACGAATTTGATCAGACCAGGGTCCTTATTAGGTTACCAACAAAAGGTACCATGTAGTCTACAACACTGGCATTTTCATCTCCTCCGAAGATAAGAAGTCTCACCCGAAACGCTGCTGAGACAGATAGATAGGGAAGGGTAGGAAGAAGACTAAAGAGTATCCATAGAGAATTCAGAATTCATTCATGTTCTTGCACAAGAGTCATTAACAGATCTGAGCCATCTAAATGCAAGAATTGAACCTACTTACGTTACGAGAAACAATTAAACATAGAACCATCAAATATAACTCATAAGCCATAAAGAAGTGTTGTAATGCATAAGTAACCAAACAAGGACACATCATATTTTAAAATTTGATTCTTCTTCATGTTATCTTTGAGATATTTCTCTGTTTATAGACTCAAAATCACACAGTAGGGTATATTACAGACTCTTGGCTCTGGACTCATATCTTAGAGCTCCAACTCTCCAAATGACAATTCTAATTCATTACAGAATATTGCTTGTCTTCTCTCGACTTACAACAAGTATCAATGACTAATCCCAAAACTTGGGCAAGTTTGATCAACATGACCCAACTCAACCCAACTTTACTCAACCCTATCACACTTATATTCAACCCTATATATATAGCTAGGTTGTGTCTTCCTTCTCAGCTTGCGCACTTTCTTGTTCTGTTGCAATCGTTTGTTGCCTAGCTGGCATCATGCTAACTTCCTCAACTGCTTGCTATTACTCTTTCTCCCAGCCTTTGATGAGGTTTTGCGCAACTCGTGCTTAGTCAAAAATTGTGCAATTCTTTCCCAAAAACTAAGGGCCCAACACATGGGTATGCAAAGGTTGATCACAGAGGTCAAACGTGTTATATAGAGGACGAAAGAATGGGGAGTGAACCCCCAACATGAGATGACTCTTTAGTTTTAACTACATACACCCAGGTCAACACCTGTCTTCCTGGAGCTTTATGCACTCCATTTAGCATTCGTTCCCTTTCCTGGAACTCAGGATAAGACATATCCCTTTAATCAGATTCTGGAATAATAATAAATTATTATTATTCTCTTGGACTTAAGCCGTTAGGCTTAGCCATTGTTTCCAACCTCTTAGCCCCCTCTCCCTTACCCATCCTAGTGGAAGCTTAGTCCCCCATCAGTCTTTCTTCGTGGTCGGTCTACACGCAATGGTGTTTTTATATTACTAATATGAATAGTTACATGTACAAAAATAGGCTCCTGGCCTTTAACACCTAGGCTCTCCGGCCTAATAATACATAGGCCTATTATCTTATAATTTCTCGGCTCACTAGCATACAAACATGTTTACAATTCATAAATACAACTGGGGCTCATCCTTGGGGATATTACAATCCCCTACCCTTATTTTTGCACTTTCCTCAGTGCAACTTATTTACACAACATGAACAAGATTTTCAAAATCCTAAAAAAGATGTGGGTATTATGCCCGCATAGCATCCTCAGACTCCCATGTCGCATCCTCAGGACCATACCAGGTCCACTTGACCTTTACAATCCCTTTGGCTCGATTTCAGAGTTGTTTTCTCTTTTGGTCCAATATGCGCACTAGGTGCACCTGGAAGACGCCTTCTTGCTCCACCTGAATCACATTCCAATCAATCACATGATTAGGATCAGGTATATATTTCTTAAGCAATGAAACATGAAACACATTATGTACAGTCATGGATGCAGGCAATGCAAGCATATATGCAACTGGTCCAATCCTTTCTAGGATTTCAAATGGCCCACAATATCTGGCTGCCAACTTGGAATAGTTTCCCAGCTTCAGGGAACTTTTGTTGGCTTTCACTTTCAAGAAAACATGATCACCCACTTTAATCTCCCTGTGGGTTTTGTTCTTATCAGCATAACTTTTTTGCCTGTCTTGGGAAGCCTTTAAATTCTTCTTAATTTTTAGCATTTGCTCTTCCATTTCCTTGAGCAACTCTGGTTCAACCACTACCCTATCAGCTGGGTTATCCCAACTTACTGGGGTGTTGCACTTTCTGCCATAAAGTGCTTCAAATGGGCTCATCTTTAATGCTGCTTGATACCCATTGTTGTAGGAAAATTCTACCAAGTGTAGGTAGTCTTCCCATTAGGATGGTTTTTCCATTACATAAATCCTTAGCATATATTCTATCACTTGGTTTACCCTCTCTGTCTGCCCATCATACTCAAGATCATAAGAAGTGATGAAGTTCAGATTCGTCCTGAACCCTTTGAATATCCCCTTCCAAAACTTAGAGGTAAATTTCGGGTCTCTGTTAGACACAATTGTCTTGGGAATATCATGCAATCATGCTACTTTCCTCATATATATATTGACAACATTAACTCCCTTTTGAGTGGTCTTCAATGGAATAAAATGGACAACTTTCGTAAGATTATCCACCACCATCATGATGGAATCATGTTGCTTATTTTTTCTAGGTAATCCTGTGATGAAATCCATCATCACCACTTCCCACTTCCACATAGGAATGGGCAATGGCTATAGCAACCCTGCTAGGTTCCTATGCTTAGCCTTGACCTTTTAACACTCCATACATCTAGCAATGTATTCTGCAATTTTCTTCTTCATACGTGGCCAAAAATATTGTCTCTTAACTGCTGCTACCATTTTCTGATATCCAGGGTGCCCAACATAAGGCACATTATGCATTTCCTTCAAGATCGTTATCCTCAACTCTTGGGAGTTAGGTACATAAATTCTTTTTTTGTACAAGACTGTCCCATCAGTTCCCAATTTACAATCTTCCACTTTCTATAGCATCTTACCTTGTTGTAACTTTGCTGCCAATTCCCTGTACTACAAATCTGCATTTGCATATTCTAAAATCCTTCCTTTAATATCAGTTTGATACATGCTAATGGCCGTAGCATGTAGCTTGTGCACTCTTCTGTTGAGTGCATCAGTCACTTTGTTTTCCTTTCCTTTGATATTCTTGATATAAAATTCATATCCACAAAGGAATTCCAACCATGTACTTTGCCTAGAATTCAAGGTTGGCTGATCATACAAATACTTCATACCATTATGGTCTATCCTCAGTTAAAATCTCTTTCCCATGAGGTAATGTCTCCATTTCTTTAGAGAGTGCACTATGGTTGCCAACTCCAAATCATGAGCCACATAGTTCTTTTCATTCTCTTTCAATTTCCTGGACTCATAACATATTACAAACCCATTATGGATGAGAAATCCTCCCAATCATTCTTTGCATGCATCTGTGCACACTACAAAATCTTCATTTGGATTTGCAGTCCTTAGGATTGGAGCACTGGTTAACAACTACTTCAATTGTTGGAAGCTTCTCTCACATTCTTCTATCCACTGAAATTTATTCTCCTTCCTTTGCAAGGAAGTGATGGGGTGAGATATCCTCGAGAAACCTGCAATGAACCTTCTGTAATAGCCATCTAGACCCATAAAGGATCTGACTTCTATTACATTCTTCAGCACTGACCATTCTCTAATGGCTTCTATCTTCTCAGGATCCATTGCTATCCCATATTTTGAAATGATATGTCCCAAATAATGGATCTGCTTTTGGTAGAATGAGCACTTGCTCAATTTGTCATACAATTGGTTCTCTCTTAGCACTTGCAACATGTGACACCTTGTTTCCCCCAGTTTGTAAATATAACTGTAAATGGCCAAAATACTATGACAAACTTTATATGTGTGAACATTGATTCGATGGACCTTTGTTTGAAGGGTAAACAAATGTGAACCTAATTATTTACTAAGAAAATGGACAAGTGTTGCATGACTAATGGAAGGGGGGTGTACTTAGAAATAATATGAATGCTATACGAAGAGAGGGTGAAGGGGACTAGGAATGGTTGTGTTAACCTTCACCAAACGAGTGCTTACTAGATTTAATTGCTCAGGACCAGAACCATCCTCTGACCCATAAATGAATTACAGTCAAGCTGGTGGGTGGGAAGATATCCTCAAGAGTTAATGAGGGATGGGGTGTGTAAGAAATCATTCATAAGGCTTCTAGACTTGACCGTTGACTGCGAATTTGGGCCACACGCGACCTTGCTGAAAGAGGCGAGAAGGGAAGGTGTGGTGGGAAAAGGGAAGAGCACACCTGCGAAGAGTGCAGAGACGGAAAGTGAATCTCGGGGATTCAAGGAAGAATGGAAAAACTAAGCATTCTAGACACAGGAAATGGTAGAGAAGGTTATGATACAAGCTGATAAACGAGGCTAGTCCTCCTTTCTTGGTATCGTATAAACCATTGCTAGGATCCTGAAGAAGAGGAGAGTAACCTCTGTCCCTATTGTGGTTGAGCGAGAAAAAGGGTTGTGTTGTAGAGCATCATGGTATAGCTCAGGTTTGGCCAGTGGTAAATCCATTTGGAGTGACTGAGCCTACGATTGGGTGGAAAAGAGCACCCCTTCCAGTAGTCACTTCACATTGTCTAATTCTGATAAGTCTTTTCTTGGCCTTAATTGTTGAGTTAGAGTGATGAATGATTTCTTGGTTTTTGTGCATCTATATATTTATATGCATGTATGAAAATCTCTGTGTGAAATGGCTATGTTATGCGTATGCTTCCATCTCCTTGGGAACTAACACTTCCCACTAATAAACTATATGCCCATTTTCACTCCGGAGGGCTTATGGGACATAAGTCATAAAATGGTCAATATAGGAAATATCGTGTAGACCTGAAACCACCCATCTGAAGAAAATACTTTCCCTTGACCCCCTTCCCATGTGAATTTTCTAGACCCAAGTTCCTAACCCGTTCGGGGTGAGAACTCAGGAAAAATAGTGATATGAAAATACCAAAAGGGAAAGGTTTTCCTTGTCCGAAGGATGGACAGACGAGATCCGTTCGAAAGGAGCCAAGGGATGTCATGGTTGTTGGATATGAGAAAGAGAGCAGGATTCAACCCCTCTAGCCCCTCGGAACCACAAGTTCTGAGTTCACATTTCAGGAATATTATGGGTTGGTGCAACCAAAACCTCCGAAACCCGAAGTTGCGAAGTAACATGCACCATTGATCTATGGATCCTTCATGACCCACCTCAACCATTGTATTTGCAAGTTTGGAGTTCGCGCATAGGGAGAAAACATATCCCGTTTGTTGTATCTATGCGCAGAGGAGCATAGCTGTGAGATCCAGAGGAAAGTGCACGAGGTCTAACCCTTTGAAAGTGCATAGAAGAGTGGACTTTTGCGAATTCTCGAAGTTTTGAAGCTAATCAGAACCATCCATCGTCAGAGGATAGGTGGTAGTAGATCTGGGAGTTCGAGGATTCAGACCTTGAAATATTTGCAAGGAGCAGAGGAGAATACATGAGGAGCTGGGAGCCACAACAATCCTAGTCATCCATTGAGAAGGGACACATGGTGAGAGATCAACATTTCACTGACTTGCAACTCGGGAAGTCAGAGATAGGAGTCGTGAGAACTCATGAAGTCTGAGTTCATGATTTGATCACAACCGTCGATCAAAAGGAGGGCGTGGACCATTGATTGTCCAAGGATATATTGGGGATCGGGATCGGGAGTTGAGTGGCCCTCCAACTTTTCGAAATGTGAAGTTTCGATTCATGAAGAGTTGATTTGAGCCATTGGGTCACAGGAGATTGTGGACCATTGATATGACATCAACAGTTTGGAATTCAATATTCCGAGGAAAGAAGACAGACTAATTTCTACCTTCATGATACACGAAGTCTCGAAGCACTTGAGGGTTGGGCCCTGAGTCATAATGAGGGGTCACATGGATAGAGGTCAAGGAACGGAGGTAGTGCTGGGCTAGGTTCTTAGTCTAGAATTCAGGAGTCGGGTGAGTTAAGGTTGGATCGTATGTGAATACCCGATGAAAAAAGTCACGAAGTGCCTTTTAGTTAGGATTTTGGTCATGGGTAATGGTCATGTAGAGGAGGCTTGCGCCTAGTGCTTGTTCACGTGGGAGAACAAAACCAAAAATTTAGAGTCTCTACACTATAGAAGCTCCCTTAAAAGGGAGGGTTTGTTACAAATTGGTATCAGAGCATGGTTACAGCACTTGGCCTATTTGGGCTCATGGACGAGTTGCGTAAAGACCACATTAAGAGGTTTAAAGGGCAATATCCTACCTTACTCCCTCCCTAAAAAGTCTGGTTAATCCTTTATTATAGAAAAAAATGAAAACTTACTATTGTGTGTGTTTGTATTTAAGAAATGTGAATTATGTGTTGGTTATGAACTAATATAGTGTTAGCTAACAACAAGTGTTTTGTCTGCACTCAAGCAGTTGATCAACCATGGGAATATGCAATCATATAGAATGGTGATGCTCCATGAAGTGGGGGATGGCTCCCATAGAAGAGATGAAGATTCTGATGAGAGCAGGGCGGTAGAGACCCCTCCAGATCTGACTGAGACTGTGAGGAGTCTCATGGCCGAATTACAGAGTTGAAAGGCTGACAACGAGAGATTGATAAAAGAGAAAGAGAAGCAAACTAAAATTAATGCAGTCTTACTACAGAGTTTATCCAACATACAAATATAATTACAACATGGACCTGACTCCAGTCATGTGGATCGACGACAGAGAAAGAGGAGTCAAAGTCCACCTGAGATACGAAAACATGGCCCTTTAAGTGGCCGCACTGGAAGGAGTACCTTGAGAAAGGTCCAACCTGGAGACAGGGGACAAGCGTTGGACGAATCCTCTGGAAAGGAAACTGGTGACTCAGAGGGATCTTCTAGTAGTAGAATCAGTTCACATTCCCAAAGAAAACAGAAGAAATGAAAGCATTCCAAAAGTCATAATCTCGAAGAATTCAGGAAGGCCAAACCACCCTCTTTTGACGGTGAGATTAAGAAAGGAGAGGAGGCAAAGGCCTAGTTGCTTGGACTAAAAACGTATTTAAAAGTCCATGACTTCTCTAAAAACTTGAAGGCCTAAGTAGCCACTTTCAACTTGAATGGAAAGGCTTTCATTTGGTGGGAAGACCTTAAGAATGTGAAAGGGATTCATGAAGAGCACCTATCTTGGGAACGATTTGAGAAATACTTCAGGAAGAAGTATTTGTCAAAAAAATGTTTCGACGATAATACTAAAGAGTTTTATGAACTCAAGCTAGGGAAACTCACCATAGAAGAATATGCCAGTAGATTCCTCGAGTTGTTGAGGTATGTACCCTACATAAAAGAAGAAAAGGAAAAGGTGCAACAATTTATCAGTGGGCTACCTAAGGATTATCAGAACAGAATTGAGTTTGATGAGCCAAAGACCCTAGAAGACACTATTCGAAAGGAAAGATATTGTTATGAACATATTGGGCTTCAGACAGAACCTCATGAAGGCTGGAAGTAGAAGAATAGTTTGGGGTTCCATAAAAATGGGTTTAAACCCCCGAGATTTAAAAACTATAAGAAGGATTCATGGATGAGATTTCCTGCCCGAAGTGTACGCCAACAAAATTTCCCCTCCCAGAGCAGAAATAAACCTTTTGGATCAACCCCAGGAAAGAGGGATAACCCAAAGAAATAACCCTTGAAATGTTGGGGTTGTGGAGAAGAACATCTACTGAGGGACTATCCACTCAGACAACAGAATAATAGGAGAATTTACAACGTCCAAGAATCTATCACTGTCAATGACGTGTCCAGGAGTATGCCACAAATTTATGCAGCCGTGGATAATAAACAAACCGACCACCAAGCTTCAGTGGTGGAGATGGAAGGTATGATCACCAACCATCTAGTATCTATTTTAATTGACCCTGGTTCAAATTTTAGTTATGTGGCCCCTCAGGCTGTTGGTAAGTGTAAATTACAACCACATAAACATACTAAGCCATGGTGGGTACAGTTATCCACTGGCACCGAAATAAAAATAGCGGAGGTCGTACCATCTTGCCAATTCACTGTGGATGGATTTCCCACCCAAGCTAACCTTAACATACTTCCCCTAGGATCGTATGACCTACTGATTGGTATGGATTGGCTAGCTGGATATAAAATTAAGATGGATTGTTACCACAAAACCTTAGAATGTGTAAATGGAGAAGGGAGAAAGATAAACCTCCAAGGGATTTAGAATCATGTCTCAATGAGATGAATATTATCCCTTCAAATGAAAAAGTATTGCAGAAAGGGATGTCCTCTATATGCAATACAGGTGTTGGAATCTGTTAAGGATGACAAACCAAGCCTAGAAGACCACCCCATACTAAGAGATTATAGAGATGTGTTTCCAAAAGAGGTACCAGGTCTACCTCCAAGAAGGGACATTGACTTCCCAATAGAACTTGCACCGGAAGAGATACCAATATCTAGGACCCCCTATAGGATGAGTACACCCAAGCTAGTTGAACTCAAACTATAGCTAAAGGAAATGATAGACAAAGGCTACATCTGGCCTAGTGTGTCTCCATGGGGAGCACTAGTCCTGTTTGTGAAGAAGAAAGATGGTACATTTCGACTATGCATAGATTATAGGCAGCTCAATAAGGTAACCATAAAGAAAAAATACCCCTTACCCAGAATCGATGACTTGTTCAATCAATTGGGGGGTGCTACCATTTCTCAAAGATTGACTTGAGATTTGGTTACTATCAAGTTCGAATCAAGGATGAAGACATCCACAAAACCGCCTTCAGGACAAGATATGGTCACTATGAATTTGTGGTAGTACCATTTGGATTAACCAATGCCCCTCCCACCTTTATGTGCTTGATGAACAATGTACTCAGAAAATTCCTAGACAAGTT
>JASDQU010737989.1:54937-65868 GCA_032191745.1 Picea mariana
ACTCAAACTATAGCTAAAGGAAATGATAGACAAAGGCTACATCTGGCCTAGTGTGTCTCCATGGGGAGCACTAGTCCTGTTTGTGAAGAAGAAAGATGGTACATTTCGACTATGCATAGATTATAGGCAGCTCAATAAGGTAACCATAAAGAAAAAATACCCCTTACCCAGAATCTATGACTTGTTCAATCAATTGGGGGGTGCTACCATTTCTCAAAGATTGACTTGAGATTTGGTTACTATCAAGTTCTAATCAAGGATGAAGACATCCACAAAACCGCCTTCAGGACAAGATATGGTCACTATGAATTTGTGGTAGTACCATTTGGATTAACCAATGCCCCTCCCACCTTTATGTGCTTGATGAACAATGTACTCAGCAAATTCCTAGACAAGTTTGTATTGGTTTTTATTGATGATATCTTAATCTACTCCAAGAATAGAGAGGAACATGAGGAACATCTTAGACTTGTACTTCAATTTCTAAGAGAGCATCAAATCTACGCCAAATTTAGAAAGTGTGACTTTTTCCAGAAGCAAATACATTACTTGGGCCATGTAATATCCGAAGAAGGGGTAGCAATAGACCATGACAAGATCAGATCCATCATGGAATGGCCTACCCAAAAGGATGTTTTGGATATTAGATCCTTTATGGGTTTAGCAGGATACTATAGGAGGTTTATAAAAGGGTTTTCCAAGATTGGTTGTCCAATCACTGCCCTCCAGAGGAAGGGAGTTAAATTCATTTGGACACCAGAATGTGAAGAAAAGGTTCAGTCACTAAAACACCTTCTGACCCATGCGCTTATGCTGAAGATTGCCGATCCTGATAATGACTTCCTCGTGTGCATAGATGGCTGCAAGGAAGGACTCAGAGGAGTCCTTATGAAAGAAGGAATCATATTTTGCTATGAATCTCAAAAATTGAATGAACATGAAGTCAACTATGTGACCCATGATCTAGACTTGGCCGCCATAGTGCACGCTTTGAAAATGTGGAGGCATTACCTCCTGGGTAGGAAATTTGTACTTATGATAGACCACTGTGGATTGCAGCACCTGTTTGACCAACCAAAACTCAATGACAGACAAGCTAGGTGGATGGCCCTCCTTAGCGAGTTTGATTTAGAAATCAAACATATCAAAGGAAAGGAAAATAAGGTGGTCGATTCCCTTAGCAGAAGTATGAAAACAATTCACCTAGCAATGGTGAGCACATGTGAGACGAATGTCAGGGAAAGAGTTAGGAATGCACAAGAAACAAACGCATTATTCTAGACCATGACCTCGTACCTGGAGCAAGAACCTGCAGGGATAAAGTATGCAAGATACCAGATGCTAGATGGAGGTTTTCTGACTTACCGAAACAAACTATATATTCCAAGTTGTGATGACTTGAAGAGGTTCGTAATGGACAAATTTCACAAGAGACCATACACCGACCATCCAGGCTATCAGAAGATGGTCATGGCCACCAGGAAACAATTCTATTGGCCTGGATTGAAGAAATGCATAGCTGAGTATTTAGCTAAATGTCTAGAATGCCAACAAGTTAAAGAAGAATACCGGCACCCAGCAGGATTATTACAACCTCTACCAATCCTAGAATGGAAATGGGAGACCATCTCCATGGATTTAATCACTGGATTACCAACATCGGCCAGGAAGAATGATGCCATCATGGTAGTGGTGGATAAATTGAGCAAGTCATCTCATTTTATTCCCATCAAATCGACTTGCAAGGCAATATATATTTCCAACATATTCATGAAGGAGATATTCAGACTACACGACATGCCTAAGGAGATAGTGTCTGACAGAGACAAAAAATTTACTTCAAACTTTTGGAAATCCTTGATGGTTGGACTGGAGACCAAATTATTGTTTAGCACATCCTATCATCCTCAAAACGATGGACAAATGGAAAGAGTGAACCAAATATTGGAAGACATGTTAAGGATGCATGTAATGCATCAACCTAAAAAGTGGGAAGACTACCTGCCACTCGTGGAATTTTCCTACAACAATGACTAACAAGAATCACTAAAGATGAGCCCTTTCAAAGTCCTCTATGGTAGGCCATGCAACACTCCATTCAGTTGGAGTAATCCCATAAACAGAATTATGATTGGACCCGACATGTTGAAAGAAATGAAACAAAAAGTGATTCAGATAAAGAAAAATGTGAAAATCGCTCAGAATAGATAGAAAAGTTATGCCGATAGAAAGAGAACCCCCAGAGAATTCAAGACAGGAGACCACGTCTATATCAGAGTTAGGCCCAGGAAGAGTTCCGCGAGGTTGGGAGCTTGTGCTAAGTTGGCACCTCAATATTGTGGACCTTTTGAAGTTCTAGATAGAGTGGGACCTGTAGCCTATAGGCTAGCACTTCCTCCCACAGTAAAAGCACATAATGTTTTCCATGTTTCATTGCTGAAGAAATATGTACATGATTCTAATCATATAATTGACTGGTCTATGATCCAGGTGGAACTAGAGGGATAATTTCTACCAGAACCTCAATGCATACTAGATAGGAAGGAAACCCCACTTAGGAACTGAACCATTGCACAGGTCAAGGTGCAGTGGAAACACTTTGGCCCAGATGAGGCCACGTGGGAAATGGAGGATACCATGAGACATGCATACACATTTTTGTTCACTTCTATACATACAGGACATGTTAATATATATAACATCGAGGATGATGTTCCTTTAAAGGGGAGGGAATTGTGACACCTTGATTCCCCCAGTTTGTAAATATAACTATAAATGGTCAAAAGACTATGGAAAACTTTATATGTGTGAACATTGTTTCGATGGACCTTTTTTTTAAAGGTAAACGAATGTGAACCTAATTATTTACTAAGAAAATGGACAAGTGTTGCATGACTAATGGAAGGGGGGTGTACTTATAAAGACCACGAATTCTATATGAAGAGAGGGTGAAGGGGACCAGGAATGGTTGCATTAACCTTCACCAAACTAGTGCTTACTGGATTTAATTTCTCAGGACCAAAACCATCCTTTGACCCATAAATGAATTACAGTCAGGATGGTGGGCGGGAATATCTTCTCAAGAGTTAATGAGGGATGACATATGTAAGCACTCATCCGTAAGGTTTCCAGACTTGATCATTGACTGGGAATTTGGGCCACACATGATCCTGCTGAAAGAGGTGAGAAGTGAAGGTGTGGTGGGGAGAGGGAAGAGCACGCCTGCGAAGAGTGCAGAGACGGAAAGTGAATCTTGGGGATTCAAGGAAGAATGGAAAAATTAAGTGTTCTGGACATAGGAAATGGTAGAGAAGATTATGATACAAGCTGATAAACGAGGCTAGTCCTCCTTTTTTGGTATCGTATAAACCATTGCCAGGATCCTATGAAAGAGGAAAGTAACCTCTGTCCCTATTGTGGCTGAGCAATAAAAAAGGGTTGCATTGCAGAGCATCATGGTCTAGCTCGAGGGTGGCTAGTGGTAAATCCGTTTGAAGTGACTGAGCCTACGGTTGGGTGGAAACGGGCACCCCTTCCAGTAGTCGCTTCACATTGTCTGATTCTGATAAGTCTTTTCTCTGCCTTAATTTTTGAGTTAGAGTGATGAATGATTTCTTGGTTTTTACACATATATATATTTATATGCATGTATGAACATGTCTATGTGAAATGTATATGCTATGTGTATGCTTCCATCTCCTTGGGAACTCACACTTCCCACTGATAAACTGTATGCCTAGTTTCACTTCGGAGGGCTTCAAAGACATAAGTTGTAAAATGGTCAATATAGGAAATATCGTGTAGCCCTGAAACCACCCATTCAAATATAATACCTTCCCCTGACCCCCTTACCATGTGAATTTTCTAGACCCAAGTCCCTAATCCGTTTGCGGTGAGAACTCAGGAAAAGAAGTGATAGGAAAATACCGAAAGGGAAATGTTTTCCTTGTCCGAAGGATGGACGGACGAGATCCATTCGTAAGGAGCCAAGGGTTGTCATGGACATTGGCTATGGGAAAGAGAGTGGGAGTTAATCCCTCTATCCCCTTGGACCCATGAGTTTTGAGTTCATGTTTCAGAAAGATTATGGGTTGGTGCGACCAAAACCTCTGAAACCCAAAGTTGCGAAGTAACGTGGACCATTGATTTATGGATCCTTCGAGACCCACCTCGACTGTTGTATCTATGAGTTTAGAGTTCACGCACAGGGAGAGAACAGATCCCGTTCGTCAGATCTATGTACGAAGGACCATAGCCATGAGATCCAGAGGAAAGTGCACGAGGTCTAACCCTTTGAAAGTGCACAAGAGAGTAGAATTTTGCGAAGTCCCAAATTTTTGAAGTTAATCAGAACCGTCCATCATTAGAGGAAAGGTGGCTGCAGATCTAGGAGTTTGAGGATTCAGACCTCGAAAGATTTGAAAGGAGAAGAGGTGAATACCCAAGGATCTGGGAGCTGCCGCAATCCTAGCCATCCGTCGAGAAGGGACACTTGGCGAGAGATCAACATTTCCCTGACTCGAAACTTGGGAAGTCAGAGATAGGAGTCATGAGAACTCGTGAAGTCCAAGTTCATGATTTGATCACAACTGTTGATCAAAAGGAGGGTGTGGACCGTTGATTGTCCAAGGAGATATCGGGGATTGAGGGAAAGGATGTGAGTGGCCCTCCAACTTCACAAAACATGAAGTCTCGATTCGCGAAGAGTTGATCTAAGCCATTGGGTCACGGGAGACTGTGGACCATTGATATGACATCGAGAGTTTAGAATTTGGGATTCTGAGGAAAGGAGACTGACTGATTTCCACCTTCATGATACATGAAGTCCCGAAGCACTTGAGGGTTGGGCCCCGAGTCATAATGAGGGGTCACATGGATAGAGGTCAAGGAATGGAGCTAGTGCTGGGCTAGGCTCTTAGTCGGGAATTTGGGAGTTGGGTGAGTCAAGGTTGGCTCATATGTGAATACCCGACGATATAATTCATGAATCACCTTTTAGTTAGGCTTGTGGTCACATGGAGGAGGCTTGTGCCTGGTGCTTGTTTGCGCGGGAGAACAAAAATGAAAATTTAGAGGCTCTACACTATAGAAGCTCCCTTAAAAGGGCGGGTGTGTTACACAACACCATTCTTATATGTTGTTCATGCTCTTCCTCCGACTTGGAATACACCAGGATGTCATCCAAAAAGACTATGAAAAACTTGTCCATATATTCTCTTAATACACTATTCATTAAACACATGAAAACAACGGGTGCATTTGTTAATTCAAATGGTACCACTTTGAATTCATAATGATCATAACTTGTTATGAAGGTGGTCTTGCTGATGTCTTCATCCTTTATCCTTACCTGGTGGTATCCTGACCTGAGATATATTTTTGAAAATACCTTGGCATCCTTCAACTGATCAAAGAGATCATCGATCCTTGGCAAAGGATACTTGTTCTTAATGGTCACTTTGTTCAATTGTTTGAAATCGATACACAATATTAACACCCCGTCCTTATTTTTCATGAACAAGACTGGGGCACCCCAAGGTGACACACTTGGGCATATGTACCCCTTATTCAGAAGTTCTTCAAGCTACAATTGTAGTTCTTTCAGCTTTGGTGTGCTCATTCTGTAAAGAGCTTTTGACACTAGAGCTTCTCCAGGCATCAGGTTTATAGATAAATCAATATCTCTCTTTGGGGGTAGTCCGAATATCTCTTGGAATACATCATAAAAATCCTTTAATACTACATGGTCTTCAAGATTTGACACCTTATCCTTAGGTGCTTCTTCCATATGGGCTGCAAATATTTGGCAGCCTTTCCTATAGCACTTCTTCAGCTACATTACTGAGATTTCTCTGACAACAACTGCTCTGGGAATTCCTTGGAATATTCTCCAATTTCCTTCCTCATCCAGGAAAGTGAATGCCTTGTTATGACAGTGTAATATGGCATGGTGATGGTACAACCAATACATCCCAATTATATAGTCATAGGAACCTAAAGGTAAAACATTCAATTCAGCCTTTGTGCTCAGTCCATTCATGTCCACTGGACATGACTTAACCAACTCAATAACTTTTCTTTTGGTTCCTGTAGCCAACTGCACTAACCAAGATTTTCCATGCTTGCTTCTTGGAAAATGAAAACTTTCCACCACTCTAGGATCTATATAACTATGACTAGCTCCTGAATCAATTACAATAGTAATGGTATGGTTGTTGATCATACCTTCCACTTCAATCATATGTGATTGAAAATCATCTTTATTGTTTTCCAGGGCTGCATAKATCCTTGGTATTCTACTACCCATGTCCTCCACTGTTTCAGCTTGTTGAACATTGTGGACAACTCTCACTTTGCCATTTTTGTGGGGGCAATCTCTGTACTTGTGGTTTTCCTGACAGCCCCAACATTGAATGGGCATCTTCCTTGGCCTTTGTCCCCCTGCTTTAGCCATTCTCTTCTCTCTAAAATATGGTTGTCCTTGAGGACTGTTTCTGGAAAAGGGAGGTTTTTTTCTTTTCTGCCTCTGCTCTTTCTTGAAATTCTTCTTATCATCCCAAGCCTTCTGAAAAGTGGGATTTTCTCTTTGCTGCTCATATAACTATTTTTCTCTCCTTATGGTTTCTTCCATAGTCTTGGGATCATCATACTGGATCTTGTCACTGATGGAAGATGGTAGTCCACTTAGATAACTTTGAATTTTGACAGTCTCATCTTTGATGAAAGGACCGTACTTCAACAATTCCAAAAAACTTCATTCATATTCAACAATGGACATGCTACCCAACTTGAGTTCAAAGAACTCTTTCATCTTTCTGTCATAGTATCTCTTAGTCAAATATTTCTTTTCAAACTGTTTCTTGAATTCCTTCCAAGTAACATTTTTCTCTTTAATGTGATGCACCTGCACAAGTTGATCCCACCACATGGATGACTTTCCTTTCAGTTGATACATTGCAATTCTTCCTTCTGCATGAGAGGAATAATTCTGCAGTTGGAAATATTTCTCATACCAAGAAGCCATGTCTCGACATCTTCCTTCTTCTGGTTCTCTCCATCAAATGTAGGAGGATTAATCTTGTTCATTTCACCCTTCAGTTCATCCATTCCATATCTCCTATGCTTTCTGGTAGGAGATGGACTTAAGCTACTATGTTCCCTCCTCTTAGAGTGCCCTTGGGAGTGATGTTGGTGTCTTCCAACACTCCTTACTTTCCTTCTTTCATCAGGAGACATGTGACTTACTGATTTACTAGAGTCACTTCCCTTATCCAATTTCTTTTCTATCCTTTCCAGGCTCTGTATCAACTTTATGTTGAATTCTCCCTGTTGTTCCCTGGATTTCATGAGCTTTTTGTTATCTACTCGGTGAGTCTGATCATATTTTTGCAATCTTTCAATGATTCTCATCAAGTGCCCTACCTTATCTATCTCTTCTCCATGCCTATTGGAGTTTGATCCTTCAACTCCCAAATGGACATCCATTCCTTTTACTTCATTCTCTGAACTGGAAGCATTCTGTGCCTCCTCCATTTCTATGTACTCTTCGACAATTCACTTCGGTTCTGACAATCGTTGACATTGCAAACACAATGTGCAGTCAACCAAAATTTGTTAGGCCATCAGCCCTTAACAATTCCCATAGTATTCATAAACCATGATTCAAGAAAACTTTCAAATTSCATTTTGTTTTTTAGATCCACTCTGCTATAATTTTTGGACATTGGTCCCTTTCTCTCATCCCACAACCCACGTGATCACAGGCCGTGACCAAGCGATAGATCGATAGGTKCTTACGCGGGCCTTCGGCTTCGGGAATTTTCAAAGCACATCCCAACAAATTTCTCGGAGTTCCAGATTACCGAACTCGCGAAGTAGGGTGGATCAAAAGTCCACGTCTACCCAACATCCAACGGTTGGAACTCACTATGGAACCTTAAGCATCGGAGTTCCAGGACTTCGGAGTTTCGGGACTTCAGAGTTTCGGTACTTCAGAGGATTTTACATCTGCACATTCTGAACTGTTAATCTCCAAACATTCCCACGTCACGTTTGGTGACATCATTACGTCACATAATTTACATTTTCCAATTGCGGGGGCATACAATGGTGGTTTGGGGTAACCCGCCTTTCATCCCACAATTCTTCTGACACTGGCATGTAACCCCTCAGTGAAACTGTGGTTTGGATTGCGGGACCAACTTGGGTCCCCATAATGCGTCTTGATTGTCGATATTGATGTATCGTGATCAACGCCAGTGTGGGTCCTCCGACCTTTAACTTCGTTATGTAACCTCAGGGCCCACATAGTATAGATGTCACATTCTAGGTGGGGGTATATGGTAGGTATAGGAGAGGTCCCCGTCACCTCTAGGTGACGTCATCATGGCTCACCACTTTGGCTCTTCAGGCTTCGGAGCTTTGGATTACGGGAGTTCTCTCCTCTACACACACTAATTCTCTCGAACGCTGAAATCCTAAACAAGCCCATCTGCTGACACGTGTCCCTCTTGACGGACGGTCTGGATTAACTCCAGACTTCGGGGCATCGGGAGCTTTCTCACTTCATCACTGCGTTTGACATTTTTAACATTGGCTTGATCCAACGGTTGAGCTCTTCTCCCCAGATCTACGATGTAGATCCACTTCGGGGCTTCGGAAGTTTGTGCATCAACACCTCCCACTTCTCCCGATCACCGCACTCTGAAGTTACAATCTTCCGTGAGATCTATGGCTCGTAACCACTTTTATGTAGATCCGACGAACCCAACACCACAAGTGTTGTGATTGTTTTCTCTGTGGCCAATTACCACATCTGTCATGGTTTTATAATACCTCTACACCTCCTGAGCTCCGTAACACAACCAAGGTAACTTCTTAGCACTCATGAATGTTCTATGGTTTGAAATAGGTTCCTCCAGACACAATTTCCACTTGAAACCTTGGTTCCAATGACCACTTATCTGGCTCGTCCAGGCTCAATGCTTGAACCTTGGCCCTGAACTTGAGTTTTATCCATTTCGATAACAATTCACTCTGAAATATTTGTCTCGTTAACCACTAACATGGCCCATCCAGGCTCAGTGTTGAAACCATGGCTCTGATACCAATTTGTAACGTCCCCAGCCACCAATAGGTCGGGAAACACCACTTCTATGACACTTCACTTAGCTCTGATACCAATTTGTAGCATACCCCCGACCAACAACACCACTGCTGGGTAACGCTACCAAAACACCTTGTCTCGAACATACTAGCCATGATACCAATTTGTAACGTCCCCATCCACCAACAGGCTAGGCAACACCACTGCAGAACATACATATATACATAACATGCATATTTGAAAAATTTAGATCAAATAACACAGAGTTACTGCTGCCATACAGATTCAATTGGAATTAACAGTAATTCATACATGTAACAGAATACATGATAACATTCAAGAATCACATACATGAATAACATATATAATTAAGCGCGCAAATGATACTTATCTTTTAACTGGAGTAAAACCACCAACTGTGTGTAGACCTTCCACGAACCTCCCAGCCTTAGACCGCGCTGCTCATCACGCTCAACAGTGGGTCACCCCCGAGATGGGACTAATCTCCACCCAGGGCAAGGGAATCCTAGACTAGGCTGAGGTCATAGGAAACTGCGAAGTGTAACTGGAAGGATTCTCTCCAGGAGCCTTCTTACGCCCACTACTCACAGACTTTCATTCCCACATGCCTGTTCCAACCTGGGAATATGCACCTTCACTATTCCACAATCCATTGACTACTCCACTTCCCCTTTCAGGGTCTCGACAACAAGCTAGATCAGGAATTCTCAGAGCTCCATAGCTAGTGCTAGAATATATCTAGGATAAAATCACTTCCCAACAACTCTCTCACCCGGGAAGAGTTGCTCACAGGCCTAACAATCTACCTCTTCAACCACGGGCCTGACAAACTGCCTCTTCAACCACGGGCCTGACAAATTGCCTCTTCAACCACGGGCCTAAAAACCTGCCTCTTCAACCACACTTCCACTCAATTCCAGTAAAATATGAGGAAAACAACAACGGTTCAATACAGCTCAGGAAAAAGGAAGCAACCCAAGAATGGTTAAGGTACGAACTCGGTTTTGGCCCATGCAGACATGATGGTTTCACAGGATAACACGTGTTGGATTTCCCCTAGTGAGTGGTTTCTTAGAAGTTCATGGGTATGCAGAGGTTGATCGCAGAGGCAAAATAGTTTAGACAGAGGATAGAAGAATGGGGAGTGAACCCCCAACATGAGTTGACTCTTCAGTTTTAACTACATGCGCCCAAGTCAACACATGTCTTCGTGGCGCTGCATGCACTCCATTTAGCATTCGTTCCCTTTCCCGAAACTCAGGATAAGACATATCCATTTAATCATATTTTGGAATAATAATAAATTATTATTATTCTCTTGGACTTAATCCCTTAGGCTTAGCCCCTCTTTCCAACATCTCAGCCCCCTCTCCCTTACCCAGCCTAGTGGAAGCTTAGTCCCCCATCACTCTTTCTTCACGGTTGGTCTACATGCAATAATGTTTTTATATTACTGATATGAATAGTTACATGTACAAAAATAGGCTCCTGGCCTTTAACACCTAGGCTCTATAGCCTAATAATACATAGGCCTATCATCTTATAATTGCTTGACTCACCAGCCTACAAACATGTTTACAATTCATAAATACAACTAGGGCTCGTCCTTGGGGATATTACACCTGTCTTCCTTACTTATCTCTTTCATACATGTTTTTTGTACATCAACAAGGGCTTTAGCAAAGCCTTTAAGAAACATGGGTAGGGAGTTATTCTATTATGTAGAGGCATTGTAGATTACAATTAAGTAGGTAGGTGGGTTGGCTTTATTGTATCTCTAGTTACTGAAAGCATACAAGCTCTC
>JASDQU010737989.1:65888-77009 GCA_032191745.1 Picea mariana
CCTTACTTATCTCTTTCATACATGTTTTTTGTACATCAACAAGGGCTTTAGCAAAGCCTTTAAGAAACATGGGTAGGGAGTTATTCTATTATGTAGAGGCATTGTAGATTACAATTAAGTAGGTAGGTGGGTTGGCTTTATTGTATCTCTAGTTACTGAAAGCATACAAGCTCTCGACCAAGGAAGTAATAAGAAAGTGCCTTCAAAGCCTTATATACTTATTTCTTTGGGGGGAAGGTCGAAAAATAGATTAAAAGAGTTATGGCTTGCTTATTTCCTTGGCTAGATTTATGCACTTATCTCCTTGTCCCTATTAGTTAGTTTCTTAAATGAGATATGTAAATACGTTCTAGTAAATTGAGTTAGCGTGTAAAAGCACAAGACGATATCATAGTTGTGTMTTCTCTTTATTATCTCTCTAGTTACTGATATGAGCTTGCGGGGCAAAAGAAAGTGCCKTACAAAGAGAGACTTTGTAGATTTAGAGACGAGAGATGTTGGTTTCAATGCTCTTTATTCTATCTCTAGTTACCAAAATGATACGATCCTCTAAGGTGGCCTTTATTGGCTTTCAATATATTACACCTCATATTTATTCCCCTCSAAGAGCTAGCTAGAAGGTAAGGTTTTACCTCTCCCCCTGGTCGAGAGTTTGCTTACTCACCCTCTATTTGGTTCCCTCAAAGAGATAGCGAAGGTAAGGTCCCCTTTCTTTCTTCCCCTCAAAGAGAATAACAAAGGAAGGTAAGGGGTTCCCTTATATCTAGGTCACCTAGCTAATATGTGAAGTGGAGTCAGTTTTTGACCCTAGATGTGTTTGTGTCTATGCCGGTTTAAAAGTGGAAGGGATTGCAGGTTCATTCAAGAATTTCCTATCAATTTTCCCACCCTATATTATTCATTATTAGATCCTTCGCTACGCACCATTTGTTCCCAAGGACTAACAAAATCAAAATAGTCGAATTATTGGGTTATCTCAATTGGTTCATAAACCACACGTTTCTCTGAATCATTATAGTGTACTTCACATATCCACTCGAGAGTCTTTTCATTCAAATGGATGGCCTCTTCCCATAATAGAAAGAGGGAAGAATCAATGAAGAGAAATACTATGGGGAGGACAGAACTGACAAGACAAAAACCTTCTCAATATGTTGGAATGTGCAAAATGGCGAAAGGTTATTAGTTCGTTGATGCATCTCGTGGCACAAAATACATCAATTCTTATATATGTAACTATTCCATTGAAGAATTTAGAAAATAATCGATCTTTTCAGAATCCGACTGTCACAAGGAGAGCATAGTGGGGCATCCAGCTTCAGGCACCTCCCTTCATGCCAAAAGTCCAAGACCAATTCTTCACATTTGTGTAACCAATTACCCTATAACTAATCTCTACACGTTTAATTCCTTATGTTAGGGATCAAGGCTCAAGTTATGCACTATTATTTTAGCAACTCCTTGCCTCCCTACCTTTTCTCGTTCGTCGGATAACTAGTCCTTTTGCTGATATTTAGTGAAAAAGTATTCAATACAAACACTCTCAACTCTTCCTTAGCTTCTTGAGTCCATCTAGATTCCTGATTGAAACCTTTGGTAGTGTGACCTTCTCCTTGATCATCTTAAGGGGACCTCTTCCTTTTCCTTTCACCCAGATGCGATATAGATGCGATAAAGAGGTGATAATGAGGCTTGCGCTTTTGTCTTCATTTGCGTCATTCACGTCATTTTTTCCCTCCCTGACCATCTCTTGAGAGATTCAGGTTATTAGATTTTCGAACATAATTCCCTTGAGCATATTGTTGATGTTTGAAAAACATCGGGAAGACATTCTCTTAGAATAATAATCAATAATATAATTATTGATTGTTAAATATCATATATAATAAGTTAATGATAATAATAAATAATTATTGATTATTCAAGGGACACATCCTTTCATGGATGGTCACCATATGTTCCCTATATATGGAACGCTCATCATTGTAATAATATATCGTTTATATCTCATATGAATAAAAGAAC
This sequence comes from Picea mariana, assembly GCA_032191745.1. NCBI lineage: Eukaryota > Viridiplantae > Streptophyta > Pinopsida > Pinales > Pinaceae > Picea > Picea mariana. Next base: position 67,914 of record JASDQU010737989.1, read on the forward strand.
ATCGTATCAAAGCGGGCACTGGGCTTGACTCCTTCATAGGAGGGCCCAGGAAAATGAGAGTAGAGTAAAATATTGGGAGTGTTAAATTTATGGGGTTGTTACAATATCTATGTACAAGATATTTACTTTTTTACTCCTACCTAAATTATAGAAATAATTCCATAAATTATGGTGGGCAGTAATATCTAGTAAAAATGTCTAATTACCTAAATATGAGGAATATAATGCATATTTACTTCTATCTATATTTATGCAAAGAATCGCATGAATTATGGAGGAACAATTTAACAAATTCAAATGCTATGTGGATGGATTGTAACCAAATTAATATTTGGTTAGTTACAGAGGTATTCTCCAACTATTTATTAGAAAGAACACTTAATTTAATTTTAAATTTAATTTTTCAAAGAGACGTGTCTTTTTTTGAATCAATCTAATATTACTATAAAAGACACTTGAAAGACACAACAATAGACACACATATTTTTTCTCTTTCACACGTGGGATAAGTGATCCAAGGAAGAGACTAAGAAGTTGAAAATTTCCAAGTTACTTACTGATGTTCTAGTGTTTACTAAAGTAACATCGTATATCATTGGAAGTAATTACCACTTGTGGAAAATTGTGTTTGTTTAATTTAACACTAGAAAATCAACATGGTTAGCCGTATGACATAGAGTATATGATGGATGTGTGTTGGTAGCTGTATGACATCAAGTATATTATGGATGCATGTTGGTCATAGTAGAAGACATATTATTTGGAGGGTCATTGTATATAGTTGTGCACAAGATAAATTGATCTCCTCTAGGAGATGTTTTTTGTTGTTCTTGTTTCTTGTTCCGAGAAGGTCACATGTAATAGCTTTGAGAAGGAGCATAATGAAGGTCGTAGGAAGAAGACATGGAGGGAAATACCTTCCAACATGATATCAAGGAGAGACATTTCCAGACATGATGCTCATAGACAAGAAGTCTCTAGGAGCAATGTACCTCCGAGGACAGGACCATGCCAGATAATAGAGATAGTTCCAATGATCATGGATACAACGAGTCAAGGACAACTGTAGCAAAACTATGGTAGATCCAGTAGAGGAGGAAAACATATTATGTGACTCAGAGGGAGTAGGTGTAGCAGTCCCATTACATGATTCGAGCCATGAGATGTTGAGGAAGTAGGCATGGAAATAATTCCAGTGTATGCAGAGGCATTCCTAGGGAGGGAGGCAATACTACATCCAGAAGGAGCAGAGATTGAGTTACCTCCATAGAAGGAGGAAGAGATACCCTCAGTGTCATAGGGATTAGAGAAAGAGGAGGAGTCACCTCCAACTCCATAGAGAGTGTTGATGTTTTTCATCTTCCTGAGACATTGGTTTCATGAGGGAACCTCGATATATCAAGTATGGTCCAAGATGACTTAGAATGATCAAAATTTACCTATGTTTCTCTGGAAAAATGAATCCATGACTACAGTGTATGTTCAAAACAAAATTCCTCATAAGAATTTGAGGAACATGATGCCCGAGGAGGCCTTCACTGAAGTGAAGCTTGATGTTGGACACTTCAGGATATTTGGCTTTCCAGTATACATTCATGTACCCAAGGAAAAAAGGATCAAGCTAGACCCTTGAGGTAGAAAGGTTACATTTGTGGGTTACAATGAGTCTTCGAAGGAATTCTAGATATACAACCTTGGTCAGAGAGAGATTGAGGTGAGCAGAGATGTTACCTTTGAGGAGGAGGTATCCTTTAAATATATCTAGAGGATCTCACATGGAGATTGATAAAATTAATCAAATTGATCATGTTGATCATTTAGCTCCAGTTGATGTTCCTAGAGATATTGTAGTAGTTCAGAAGAGACCTACATGGGATCGCCAGACTATGAAAGAGGTATAAGGATATGTATCTCCTCGTGGTACCTTTCGAGTGAGAAAGATACCTTAAATTTATTCATGCTATGCCACAACTATGAGCCACATTATTCATTTTGATCCTTCCTATTATGAGGAGGCAACTAGTCATCCAATATGGAGAGATGTCATGATGGAGGAGTATGAATACATCATGAAGAATGATGTGTGGGATATTGTTCTGAGACCTGAGGGTAAGTATATAGTGACTTCCAAATGGATCTACAATATCAAACACATAGTTGACGGGAGCATAGAGAGGCACACAATGAGATTTGTTGCTAGAGGATTCTCTCATGTGGAGGGAATAGATTATGAGGAAACATTTTCTCTTGTTGCTCGATACACTTCTATCCAGATGATTATTTCCCCTGCAACATCCATGGGTTAGAGAGTACATCAGATGGATGTAAAGAAAACCTTTCTTAATGGAGAGATTGAGGAAGAAGTATACATCGAGAAACCTGATGGTTTTGTGATACATGAGAAGGAGTCTCATGTGCGTAGGTTGAAGATGGCCTTGTATGGACTCAAGAAACCACCTTGAGCTTGGTATGCAAGGATTGATGGACACCTATTTATTTTTGGGCTTCAACAAAAGTGTTGTCGATCCCAACCTGTACTACAAGAGTGTTAATGGTGAGTCCCTGGTTTTGGTCCTCTACGTTGATGATTTATTCCTCACTGGTACAAAGAGCCTTATTATTGAATGCAAGTATGCATTGGTCTCTAAGTTTGAGATGAAGGAACTTGGTATGATGGACTACTTCTTGGGACTAGAGGTGTGGCAGAGAACTGATGAGATATTCTTGATTCAAGGGAAGTACACAGCTGAGATATTCAAGAAGTTTGGGATGTTGAACTTGAAGCCTGTGGGTACACCAATGGTGACGAATCTRAAGAAACYAAGTGTGTCTTTTTTTTATTCTGACGAAATTGATCCRACTCTGTACAAAAAACTGATTGGATAATTGATGTATCTGGTTAAAACTAGACCGAATATTTGCTATGCAGTGAGTSAACTTAACAAGTTTACGAGTTAGCCGAGATAGACACACTAGATTGTTGCAAAGCATGTGTTGAGATACCTACGAGGCACAKTTGGACAGGGTATGAGATATACTTCTAGTATTGATATGATATGGAAATAATATATTGACTCTGATTGGGCAGGGAGCTTAGTGGACAGAAAGATCACCTTCGGGTGTTACTTCACTTTGGGATCTTCCATTGTTTCCTGGTGTAGCAGGAAAYAGACTTATGTGGCTTTGAGCACAATAGAATTAGAGTACATTACATTAATTATGTCAGTCCRTGAAGTAGTGTGGCTTCGCAAGCTCCTTGCAGATTTATCTGAACATGTGTTGGATTCCACCATTATTCATTATGGTAACCAAAGTTGTGTGAAGATCTCAAAGAATCTAGTGTTTCATGAAAAATCAAACGACACCGAGATCAAGTACCATTACATCCGAGACATGGTGCAAAGGAAGGAAGTACTAGTGTTGTACCTTCCTACAGATGAGCAGGTTGCTGATGTTCTTACCAAACCAGAACAAAGTTCAAGTACTTCTGTGACAGAATTGGTGTGGCAGAGAATGCCTCCCTTCCTGAGAGGGAGTGTTGATGTTTTCATATTCCTGAGACATTCTCCAGATCATACTCCTCTATGAATGAGTTGATTTGATCTATGTTGACACTTATCCGATAAGGGATAAGTGCGTTTGGGCTTATAGCCCAACGTCCCTTGTGGAGAGCACATGAGGAAATGTCCCATGTGGAGAGCACATGAGGAAACGTCCCATGTGGAGAGCACATGAGGACACGTCCCATGTGGAGAGCACATGAGAACATGTCAAGGGAGTTGAACCTTGATGTCACACACTATGGGAGTTGACCCTAGTGTTTCTAGAGGGTGTAGCCTCTAGAAGTCCACATGGGAGTGCCATGTGTGACAAACATTCTAAAAATCGTACTCCACTGTGAATTGAGTTGAGTTGATCTGTGAGGACACTTATTCGATAAGGGATAAGTGGGACACTTATTCAAGAAGGGATAAGTGAACTTGGGATTATATCCCAATGTCCCATGTGGAGAGCACATGAGGACATGTCAAGGGAGTTGACCCGTGATGTCACACACTATGGGAGCTGACCCTAGTGTTTCTAGAGGGTGTAACCTCTAGAATTCCACATGAGAGTGCCATGTGTGACAAACCTTTTGCTACTATGGTGTTTTCTTACCACTGGAGGAGACTGCATGTCTTTGGACAATAGTTGTGCACTACTATGGAAAGATACCTCCCTAGCTAAGAGGGAGTGTTGATGTTTCAGCATTGGGTGAAACTTCTCCTAGATTGGGCTGCAAACCAAGGGAGATATGATACATTTATCATAAAAGTGCACTTGTGGTAGATGGGCCCAAACATAGTCCTTCCTTGATCATGAAAAGGAATAATATGGACTTGAGGTGCTTGAAGTGCTTTCCACATGTCAATTAGCATCATGATAACATTCACTCACAAGTGTGTACTTGTGGTGAAAGATCCTGGTGTGGTATTTGTCCTAGTCATGGTGATTTGACAAGGAATTATAAAGACTCAAGATGCTATATGTTATTACATGCGGACCCAGAGTGAGCCTCATATCAGAGAGAGTCAATTGGCTCAAAAGGGAGAGCTGCAAAAGGAGTTTCTCCTTGGTTCATGTGGGAGAGAGACATCTCCCAAGACTGACATACAAGTGTCATGAGTCTAGGGTGAAGTTTGTATACTTCAGAGACAAGATGGGCATGATGTAGAATGTCTCCCTCGTTGAGAGAGAGTGTTGATGTTTGGACAACATTGGGAAGACATTCTCTTAGAATAATAATTAATAATATAATTATTGATTATTAAATATCATATATAATAAGTAAATGATAATAATAAATAGTTATTGATTATTCAAGGGACACATCCTTTCATGGATGGTCACCATATGTTCCCTATATATGTAAAACTCATCATTGTAATAATATATCAATTATATCTCATATGAATAAAAACAACATGGTATCAAAGCGGGGACTGGGCTTGACTCCTTCATAGGAAATTGGTTCTACGTCAGTGATAATCTCAACAACAATCCCCTTATGGGCACTTCAAAGATCTAGACAAAACTTTCTTCATGCATTTCCAATTTGTGTTGCTCTGTTTCTCCTTATGTATCACATTGCTATCTCCCCATTACCTAATCTTTGTATATAGAGATATTTCTCCTCTATGCATTCTGACCAAGCCCTTCGCTAGCTTACGTGGTCTCTTACAAGATTACATAGCTAGGAAAAAATTAGGTAGCTCACCTAGTATGATACAGGAGTATCTTGGTGGCCACCTGCCTTTTCCAGCTATCTCAAAACAATTTTTTGGCAACTTACTATATTTAGCAATTTTTCAATTCTTAAACTTTCAGGGCCATTTTGAGGTCCTAAATGACATTTTTTCATGATCGGGAATATCAATGGTAGCCAAAGGCTTTCATTGAGCCCCCTAAATGAATATCCTTGTCAATACCTTTCCAACGAGTTATCATGCGCTCTAAACAAAGATCGTATGCAAAAGTTACGACCCCAGGAAGTTGATGTACTAACTTACCCCAATGGGGCCCATATGAATTTTGGAGCTTCATCTCCTAGGGTTAGGTTTTTTGATGTCTAGGGTTTTGAAATTCATGTTTATTGTAAAAATTTCTTCATAGCTTCATTGTATTTATCTTCTTGTGAATGAGCATAGCCATCACATCTCTTCTCAGAGATAAACTGCGAACATTCTAGCAAGCTTTTTTTGAGTCTACATTTTATAGTTTTCAACATATTTCTTATTTAATAGAAGTCAAGTTTTATTGTATCTCTGATTGTTCACTGTGTCTCTATGTTAATATTATAAATATATGGTTTCATTTTGTTTCTCTCATAAATCCGGATCAGTGGTATCCGATTGGTTTGCTCCTTGTCGTTATTTTCAATGCATGTCCCTGATGCGGTCAGGGTATAGAGAGTTGGGTCTCAAGATTGTTTCTATTGAATACAACTTCTCTCTCACGCCCAAGAAATTGTCCATGGAGAGATAAAATAAATATTACGGGACATGATATCCTTTCAAATGTTGCTCAAGGAATCCCTTGAGAGACAAAGGAACGAGATGATGGACAACTTTGCACAAATCCTTCGACGACTGCCAACAAGTGACGCATCCCCTTCAAGTGGAGGTGACTCCCCCTTCAAGGTAAAAATCAATTTTGATATTGCTATATTTGAAGGTCAAATAGATGTGGATGTCGTAGATAAATGGTTAAAGCTTCTAGAAGGGTATTTTTTTGTGCACAACTTTTCCGATAGAGAAACAATTAGATTCGTGCTCCTCAAGGTTGTCCCCCATGTCAAATATTGGTGGGATAATTTCTGTGAGAAAAAGGAAATAGAGGGATCCACATTATTTGCAGTTGCACACAGTTGGGGTTCCTTCATGAATTCTATTAAGGAACAATACTACCTTGTTGGAAGATATGATGACTTTTATACAATATGGACCACACTGCGGCATGAAAGAGACCAAACAATGCTAGAGTTCATTAATGTCTTTCATACCTTGCGCACCAAGATGGGTATCAAATATTCTGAGCGACATCTGGTACTCAAGTACCGCGACAATCTGCATATATAAATCTAGACAGAAATGGAATTTTTGGACATCTCATCCTTGGGCGTGGTCTATAGATATGTCATCAAAATCAAGAAGAAGCTGAAACAAAAGACGTGGCAGTTTGGGTCTAGGAACCCCTCAAAGAAGAAGTAGGGAAAGGGAAACCCCAATTCATAGAAAAAAGGACAGAGAAAACATGGGAAACCTCAGGACAACTGGTCCAAGCTGCAAGCAAACAAGGATAATGAGAAGATGAAGAAAGATATCGAGAAGTGGTGCGACTTCCATAAGAGCCCCTGACATAACACAATTGATTTCTGCTCAAAGAAGTCATTGGTCGTTGAGGTAAAATCCTATGAATTAGATGCGTGTTTCGACTATGAGTCGGAACTAGAAAATGGGAGATAGATCATTGACACAGAACCCCGTGCCACYGTCGCTACCACCAAKATGCATCCCAATGAAACTAATGAGCCAGAGGAAGGCGAGCGCCTCTTTCATTCATAGATGTGGGTTAAAGGCAGTCTGCTGCACTTCATCATTGATAGTGGTAGCCAGAAGAACCTCATCTTAGCAGAGCTAATCAAGCATCTTTCCCTTCTGACAATGCCGCACCCACAACCCTACACCATCGAATGACTCCGTCAAGGAAGCGATCTTTGTGTCAACCAACATTGTCTCCTGTCGTACAACATCAATCCATTCAAGGATGAGGTATTGTGTGATGTTTCTCCCATTGAAGTTTGTGATGTTATTTTGGGCCAACCTTATTTATGGAAACGTCATGATGTATATGAGTCTATGCCTCATAGTGTTATTATTACTTTGAACAAGAAATTGTACAGGATTCCTGAGGTAGTCCCACCTAGTGCTATTTTCTTGATCTTTGTCGAAACAATGTAAGGTCATTTCTCAGATCGAGAAGTTTTTCTTCTTTGTGATTCACTCTCAGAGTGAGCGAAAGGTTTTAGCCACATCCATGGCCTCCACAATCGACCTCTCCATGCAAAACAAGCAAGTGGATAAGGTCGTGGAAGGATACAAAGACATCTTCTCATCACCTACTAGGGTACCTCTACATGGTCAGGTCAAGAATCCCATCGATCTGACCCCTGACGCACCACTTCCCAATGAACAAGTCTATCACTGCTCTCTGATATAAATGAGGAGATCAAGTGTCAGATCCAAGAACTGCTCCACAAGGGGCACATCTGACCCAACTCATCACTTTTGTGGTAGCCCAATCGTGTTGGTGCAAAAGAAATATGGGTCTTGAATACTCTGCATTGATTACCGAGCTCTAAATAAAATCATAGTCAGGAACCGGTTACCGATTCCATGAATCGATGATCTCCTTGATCATCTCAAGGGGAAAAAATACTTCAGTAATATTGATATAAAGTCTAGATACCATCAGGTCCCAATAGAATAGACAGATGTATGGAAAACTGCCTTCAAGTCAAAAGAAGGTCTTTTTGAATGGCTGGTCATTCCCTTTGGTTTGAAAAATTCCCCAACAACTTTCATGAGGATGATGGACGATATATTGTGGCCTTTCAGTAATTTTTTTTTGGTGGTGTATTTGGATGACATCCTCATGTACAACAAGACTTGGGTAGAACACTTGTAGCATATTCAACATGTTCTGCACACTCTAAGGCAACACAAGCTATGTGACAACTTGGAAAAATGTTTCTTCGACATGGACAGGGTCTAATACCTAGGTTGCATTGTTGATGCACATGGTGTGCATGTTGATCTGGCCAAGATCCAAGTCATCCATAACTAGATAGCCCCAACCACGCTCACTGAGCTTTGGAGCTTCGTAGGCCTTTCCAATTTCTATCGCAGGTTCATGTTGGGATTTTCCCATATTGCATGGACCCTCATCCAAATAACCAAGGGTGGTGGTAAGGAAACATTTGTGTGGGTCTTGTCCCAATAGAAAGTGTTTGATGATCTGAAGATGTGCTTGTGCTCTACCCCAGTTCTTTCATTACCTGACCTGCAATAACCCTTTGAGATCGAGACATATGCTTCATACTATGCTATGGGYGCAATCATCACTCAACACGACCACCCCGTGGCCTATCATAGTGAGACACTATTATATGTCGTCCATAAGTGACCCTACTTATGAAAAAGAAATGTAATCCATTGTGCAAGTTCATTGCCAATGGAGGAATTACATTCTTGGGAAGGAGACATTCATCCACACTGATGATAAGATGCTATAGTTCATGCAGATACAAGGAAAATTGCAGAATGACTGCCATCAGAAGTGGTTCACATATTTGCAGTAGTTCCACCTCAACATCAGGTATAAAAAAAGAGTACCAACCGAATTGTTGATTTCTTTAGACAAACTCTAGTTGCAACACTAACCACAATGTTTGATTCTTGTAGCCATGAGACCTTTGGATGACCCCACTCTATGAGATAGATCATGGCTTCGCCAACACCTACCAGATGTTGGGTGCAAACACAACTATCACTAATT
>JASDQU010737989.1:77059-106793 GCA_032191745.1 Picea mariana
ATGGAGGAATTACATTCTTGGGAAGGAGACATTCATCCACACTGATGATAAGATGCTATAGTTCATGCAGATACAAGGAAAATTGTAGAATGACTGCCATCAGAAGTGGTTCACATATTTGCAGTAGTTCCACCTCAACATCAGGTATAAAAAAAGAGTACCAACCGAATTGTTGATTTCTTTAGACAAACTCTAGTTGCAACACTCACCACAATGTTTGATTCTTGTAGCCATGAGACCTTTGGATGACCCCACTCTATGAGATAGATCATGGCTTCGCCAACACCTACCAGATGTTGGGTGCAAACACAACTATCACTAATTTCCATCTTCAGGATAGGTTGTTATGCCATCTTTTTGTTCCATCAAGTGAGAGAGTGAAGCTGATTTGGGAATCCCACTACAGTCGGGTGGAAGAAAATTTCGACATGGAAAAGATAGTGGAAGTGTTTCAATGACATTTCTACTGGCTAGAAATTCGACAGGATGTCAGCAAGTATATCTGGTCCTGCAATACCTCCACTATTTCCAAATAGACAATTAATAAGAAAGGCTTGTACTCTCTTATGCCTACTCCTGATAGGCCCTAGGAATCCATCTCAATGGACTACATGTCAGGCCTTCCATCCACCAAGTGAATAAATGACTGTGTTTTTATGGTTGTTGATCGCTTTTCCAAGATGGTGATTATGACCGCCTGCAAGAAGAGAATCACAATGAAGGCCACTGCCAAGCTCTTCTTTGAATGAGTGTGGGTACACTTTGGGATCCTACAAACCACATATCAGGACAACCAGTTCCTCAACGCATTCTAGTCAAGCCTTTGGTCACTACTAGACACCAAACTCACCAAGTCCAGTTCCTTCCACTCGATATGGATGGAAAAATCGAGGTCATCAACCAGATGATCGTGCACATCCTTCACATGTATAATTTCAATCACCCTCGCACTTTGGATGAAAATATTCCCTATGTTCAATATATCTACAATAGAGCCATATATAGATCAACCGACCACAACCCCTTTCAGGTGGGGTTGGGATTTCAACCATTGGGTCCCATGGATTTTGCACTACCTCTTGCGGCCACCCAGACAGACTCATCACATGCTCCAACTGGATCCGACAAAGACACCCGGTTCATTGATTGGATCAAACACATCCTCCAATAGGTTTAAGATATTTTACAAAAGTCCAATCCCAAGTACAAGCATCATCATAATCAACACTAGGTGCCACACCAGTTTTAGGTCGCAGACAAAGTATGGTTGCACTTGTAGAAATAATACCTTATAGGCCCTCATCAGAAGCTTCTTCGACTTTGTTATGGACCCTAAACCATCACCAACACTATGGGTGACAATTATTTTGAGCTCAACCTTCCCCCCTTCCTTGGCTTGCACCCAGTGTTCAATGTGGACCTCCTTTGGCCTTATTTTCCACCATTATTGGACACCTCAGAGATAATAGAATAATTGACACCAAAAAATCTCAACCCTGACTACATGGAACAAGCATCCACTGATCATATCATGGACACATAGGTCAAGGGAACTCTCTAGCAGAGGATCCAACTTTATCGAGATGTCAAAGAAGGGTAGCTCCTGCACCAAGGCAAGTGGCTCACACGGGGCAAAATTCAACAAAAAATCCTCATATTATGGGGGAAATCAATTAAATGGATACCATTTATTCCTAATAGGGGAGGATTGATCGAGGAGGATCTCAATGGCCACCTACCTTTTCCAACTAGCTCAAAACAATTTTTTGGCAACTTACTATTTTTAGCATTTTTTCGGTTCCTGAACTTTTGGGGCCATTTTGAGGGACTAAATGATGAAATTTTATGATATAGGTGAAGGCTTTGATTAATCCATCTAAATTAATCTCCTTGTCAATACCTTTCCAACGAGCTATCGTGCGCCCTAAACGAATATCGTATGCAAAAGTTACGACCCCGTGAAGTTGATGTACTAACTTACCCCAACGGGGCCCAAATGAATTTTGGCGCTTCATCTCCTAGGGTTAGGTTTTTGGATGTCTAGGGTTTTGGAATTCATGTTTATTGTAAAAAATCCTTCAGAGCCTCATTATACTCATCTTCTTGCGAAGGAGTGTATCCGTCACATCTCTTCTCAGAGATAAGCTCCCACCATTCTAGCAAGCTTGTTTTCAGTCTGCATTTTACATTTTTCAACATATTTGTTATTGAATAGAAGTCAAGTTTTATTGTATCTCTATTATTTTTCAATATGTCTCTGTGTTAATATTGTAAATCTGTGGTTTCATTTTGTTCCACTCATAAATCTAGATCATAGTAACCATAGATAGGAAGGGGAAAGATGTGATGTCCTTTCCTACCTTGGCCCATTGATTAGTAGTGTATCTGCATGCAAGCATTCATTCGTCTTCGTCTGTATAATGTGTATGAGTGGTGGCTCCTCCATTGCAGTGCCATTCATTCCCAACTTCTCTCGGTAGGTATTCCAATGGCCCCCAGGCATCACTTGGTCCATGGCTGGCTTGCAAATCATTGGGTGCTTGCCGCTTCATTCACCAAGATCAAAGTCAGTCACTTCACTTAGTGGGGATCATAGTATTAGAGAGATAGGGACTCTTTTTTGTCCCGTCAAACCGAAGCAATGCAAAGCGAAACTTTAGAACTACCTTTTATACAATATTATATAAAATTGATTAATGAAATGATACGAGTTATTTCTCCTCTCTATATCAAAGCAACACTTCTCTTCTAACGTAAGGGATTGGTCGACGACCTTATGAAAGGATTTGAGGGGAAGAAATGCATAATTATATATAAAATAACAACATTTCCTACTAAAGTGTAATTACATATACAATAGCAGCCAGGAGTTGGTCGATTTGAATTCTTCAAATCCTAACAAAAAAGATTTGCATTGACTCATATATAATGAAGATCAATATTAAAGCAATTGACCAAAGCAACCGATGGAATGTCAAATTCAATCTGCCCTGACTTTCAATCCCGAGTGATTGATTGATGGGAATTTGGTGCAGTCTGAAGCAATTTCAATGCCTGTTGTATCAAAAAGAATGCATAAGATGGATTCTTGCACATTGAGAGGGAAGGATGCTTCCAAAGGAGAAAGGCCATGGGGAGAAAATTGATCAAGGATTAAATTAGTACAACCAATGATGGTTCAATTTTATGAGGATGTCATATTATCGATATGGAATTTTGACCCTTTATAGCATTGATTGTGACCTCATTCTCTATAATTGAACAATGTTTCCTTACAAGACAATCTCAAAAATAAAACCAAGATAGGGATAAACTACAAATATTGAAAAAATAACCTTATAGACTATATCTTCAATGAGAGAGGGGTTCAATGACATATCAGGTGTTAAATTAGGATCTTTCTGTATCTATCTAACATCTCCTAATAACTCAAAGAAGACGATTTCTAACTAAGTGTAGAAAAACACTTAATCCTTGCCACTATGCATGCTCGAAGGGGCCAATGCAAAAAAAATCCAAGGTCCTCTAGTGACAAACTTTGATTAGGGTTTGACCACGTTAAAATATACTTAAAATCATGGAAAAGGGGTTGATAAACAAATGTGGGTTTTAATACTTAGAAATTCATTCAAAGTGTCCAAAGAAGATCCAGAAGGGGTGACAAGTCAACTTAAGGAAATAAATGTTACACTTTTTTAAAGTGCATCCTAGATCGAGTAAAAAATTCTTAAGAGACGTTGTGCATGTAGTTAATGTATGATGTACACATGTTTGTGTAAATTCAAGTGTGTATTGCATAATAAAGTCTAGTATTTGGTGTTACATTTTCCCCTTTGATACAAGAAGTGCATAATTGATGATGATGATGATGATGATGATGATGATGTTATGAAGTGTTGAGAGTTTCCATTGACCAATGGATGCAAGCATATGCGATACCTTTACTAAAATGAAAGAGTAGGCAAAAAGAACACCTAATATTATCTGAGATGGGGTCCTTAATTTTTGTTGCTCGATGTTAAATATACATATTGTTAGGCTAATCCAAAGTGTGTGAGGTATTAGGAACTTTAGAAAAAATGCATGTCATGACTTAGGTTGGTTTTATGGTGAAGGAATTAGATTCCAATTCTTTTACAAATTAGGTGTGTGGTGTGAAGATGATTATCTTAGGTAATGACAATGAGGATGAGGTGCCCTTGATCAATAAGTGTAGTATATGTATTGTTATAACCCAATATAGCACTTGTGCAAAGCCTTCACAAGATGCTTGACAAGTGTAACATATGGAAGTAATTTCCACTATCACCTAAGCAATTACTTTCCTCGTTTTAGTGATGGATCAAAGTCCAATACAAGGGAGGTTTCCCTAGTAACATGAAAGGATCCTATATCAAGGCTAGGCAAGTCTATTGTCCCTTAATCTTGGTTACTTGATTGTACCACTAGTAGGTTGAGGTTCAAGGCAAGGTCATGGTGGTTTAGACAATGAAAATTCAATGTGTGTGTGTTTGAGGAGTGTTTCTAAGACAATGGGAGATATCCACCACAACAATTGAGTCAAAAAAATTCCCCGAAACACTAGCTATCAAATAAAAAGAAAAGGATGTAATAAAACTTATAATAAAAGATTATCTACTTCAACAATAGCAATTTTATGACAACAAAAATACAATATTCCTAAATTAGTAAAGAATGCAATGAAGAAGCATTAAATGTAGGCTAAAATACTAGCAGAAAAATGACCAATGATTATTTAATTAAACTAGTATAAAACTACTTTAAATAAATATAGGAGGCCAATCCCTAATGGTCAAAAATTACAAAACTGTATAAATAAATGATGTTAGAGATGATTCTAGGTTAATAATGCAACTAAACCCTAAACGTTAGGCTAAAAATGAACTAAAATTAAATATGCAATGCAACTAATCTAATTATTTCATAAGACATCGAGGAGAAAGAGAGAGCGATGGTTTTAAGGTCACTTACAAGAGAGAAATACTAGTGTCATCTTAGTTCCTTGGGCATATGGATTAAAAAATGAAACCTTATGGAGGATAAAAGTATGAAAACACAAGGATCAAATCCTAGGGGAGTACAATGACAAACCCTAGGTATAAATCCTCTAGGAAAATAATATAGGGGAGTAAAATAAAAAAACCCTAGATGCCATCCTATGTATTCTAAGGCTTATAACAAAGGATCAAGGTGAAAAACCCTATAGGAGTACAATCACAAGCTCTATAATTTAATCAATAAGGTTAAGTCTAGGTGAGTACAATCACAAGCCCTAAAATCAACCTTGTATGCTTCAACAAGTTTAAAATGAATGAAAATAAGGGAAGGGATATCAATTGCAATCCTTCCTAGTGTTGAAATTATCTTACTCCAATCCTAGGTATCTTATTATCTAGTGATTTCCTTACTACAAATCATATTAGGAGCTCATAAAACAAAAAAATACATTGCTGAAATATTCAACTCAAATAAAGATAGTGGAAGCAATATTGAAAACCAAAATCTTAACCACAATACACAAAGATATTATGCCCATCAACTAATCTTATCATTCAAATAAATTCAAATCTTACAAGGGATCCCTTACTAGGAAAATGGCCCAAATAGAAAAGAGAGAAAGTACATCAAAAAAATTGAATGGTTTATCTGTTACCAAACCTGTTGTACGGTATTGTATGGAAACAACGCGTCTATTACGTTGATACCCATGTTTTCCTAACTATCTACATGACTGTAACGGTAAAACTCACAATGACTGTGCAACTACACCAGAATAAGTATATTGTTCCATGACAACCGATCCTTCTGTTGTTCAAATGTTATATCTCTTCCTTTGACCTAGATGTTTATATGGAAGTCCTTATCCACTTATCCAAGATCTCCTTGAATCATAATGCTTTGTGATCCAAGTCTCTTTGTCTCAAATCAATCTCTCTTGATCAATATGACAAAGTAAAGTGTCTGCCTCCTTAACCCTATCCTTGATTTTATAAGATTGAGTTATGAATTAACCCTAATCTCCAAAGTGATTGATGGATGAGATTACTTCTCACCTCACTTGAGATAAACGACTATTATTTAATTCACTCAAAATTTGATTTAATACACGTCTAGAAACTTAGACCTATGTGGAAATACATGTCTGATGCTACCATGATTCAATAGTCCCTCTTAGTGAGGAAGGTATTCTACACCACTCCAAGTTTGTCTATGAATAACACAAACTTCCATTTAACTAAGGGTTTGTTTAGAATATCGACAAACTTCTCATCTATGGAAATATACTAACGCTTCACTACTCCCTTCTGGATCCTATCTCAGATGAAGTGGTATATGATCTCAATATTATTGGTCCTTTCATGGAATACTAGATTCTCCGAGATTTTGATACAACTCTGATTATCATAGTATATCACTGTAGGCTCCAACTCCTGATCAAATAAACCTATAAGAAATTTGTGAAGCCAAATGGCTTCACAACTCGCCATACTCGTTGCCATGTACTTTGCCTCTACTAAACTAAGTGCTACAGAAGTATGCTTCCTGCTGAACCAAGTAATAACTATTGATCCCAAGATGAAACAACACCTTGAGGTGCTCTTTCTTTCTACCACACTCCTTGCCCAATCTAAGTCTGAGTATCCCCACAACTCCAATCCATATATTCCAATATACCTCAATGAATACTCCATTGTACCCCTCAAGTACTTGAGCACATGCTTCGTTTCTATCTAATGCACATGCCTCGACTCCACCATGCACTAACTCAAGGTGTTCACAACAAACATATATATGGCTTGGTATTGACCAAATACATCAAGGACCCTATAAACTACTTGTATATCCTAGGATCCACAAACTCTGAATATGAAGTGATAACCTTCTTCAGATTGGTAACCATAGGTGTAGCCATCGGTCTATAGTCCTCCATATTGAATCTCTTCAATATCTTTTTTATCACTCTATAATTTTCCTTGGCCATGGAAGGAAAACCTAGAGGTAACCACAAACCAAATTGAATATTGGAAGATATCCCTTCCAATCCAAAGAGGGCTCTATTTGATAACTTAGCCACAAAAAATATTGGTTATTTAATAAGCACAATGACTAGATCTTCAGTTGAGTGAGGTTTTCAAAATATGGTGGTAGGGTTGAGTGAAATACCCATTGGGAATGGAGTCATAATAAAGATATGTCAAATCCAAGCTTTCAAAACTGGTTAATATGAACAAATGCACTTCAAAGGATATGTAGTTATCAATCTTTTAGTCATCATAGCTATTGTAGTATGGCGATGAGAAGAAAACAACACATTAATTATAATAGAGCACCTGTCAGTGGATGAATTCTATTACAATGTCAAAAGACTAATACAAGAAAGCTTACTGTGAGATAAAAATCATCAAAGATGAATTCTGTATATATAATCATCCATTCAGAATAGAGGAATAAACATACTAATAAACGAGATGGAAAAAATTCACAAAGAAAACACATTTCATATTACCAACACAAGAATCTCTGAGACACAATGTCCAAAAATATCTTCTCAAAAGATTTTCATTAACGCACAAAACATATACAAAAACCAAAGAGTCTTTTTCCTCTAGTCTCAAATCTATTCACCCTCCTTTCCTCCACCATATATATAGTTACATTACATTCTAACTCAATAGAGTTGAAAAATTTAGGGTTTCTCATTCTAGAAGGAGTTACAACAAATTAGTAACTAATAACAACTAGCTCCTATATTTTAGGATTTGATTGAATTAACAAACACATCACATCAGGCAATTGAATATGCTTTGACATGGGTTGACTGTGTGATCTCGCAGTGACCATGAAACTTGCTGTGAAATATCTATTTTAGTAGTTACTTAGCAAATCTGGTTAAGTTGCTGTGAAATTTCCGTTCCCGATTGTTGATCCTTGAACTTGTTAGAGTGAATTCATTTTAGCCCTGTGACAATCATCTACTCATACCAAACTTTGAATTTCTTTAAATAAACCAAAATAAACCAAATCCTAGCAATGTATGCTCAAAAATGTTTTAAGCTCATTCACACTCCAACTATAACACAAAACTTCTGCAATTACTTGTCAAATTCTTCAGATCTAAAAAAAGATAAGAAATATGATTCTAAAGAATACACATCATTTTCCTCTACAAGACAACCAATTGTGGTGTATTCTGGAGCCAAATATCCCATGCCTTCAGAAGATTTCATGATTGAATACACAATGCCTTCTGCTAAAAGTCTGTGCAAACCACAATTTGAAAGAAGAGGATTTAAGTGATGATGAAGAAAAATCTTCCCAGTTGAGAGGTTTTGATGCACAACAAATTGGCTTCTACCTTCTTGCAGATACTCAATGCCTTTCGCAACACCATGTGAAATCCTTAATCTAGAATGGTAGTTGAATTCCCTCCCCTCTTTTGCATCGAGAAGCTGCAATAGATTTCCATTGGGTGAAAAATCATAAACAAGAAAGAACTTGACTCTTCCTCATAGACATTCTCTCCCTTGATGATTAACACTATCAACACGTAGATCAACAAAAACTATCCCTTGGTGGACTCCCTTGTCATGGATTTCGTTGGGTGTTTACACTTGGTGTTCACGCTTTTGGATGCTTGAGAATTCATAAATCTACCAACTATATGTTTCTATGGCATTCAACACTAACTCTATAATATTTGTTGATACTTTGACATGCTGAGCACTTTCTCTTGAATGAGTGTGGTAAATACCTCTACTTGGGCGTGTGGATGTTTTGGAGACAAATTCATCCTAGTATAGAATAAAAGAGAAATATAACAAAAGGCATTGGAAAATAAAAGTCTATGCATATTGAGCAATCTATACAACATCTGGGTGTGTCATGGCCTTACCTGGGAATGTTTTTTCAACAGTTGGATGCCTTGTTTTGAAATCTATTGGAGGTTCTCCGCATTGGAGGATTTGGCACTTAACTAAAATGTGGCCAATTATCTTGACATATGGATGCTAAATTTGACTTCTCATAAAAAAAAAGTTCATCTATCTGCAATTTAGAATTAATCTTGATAGCTAGGAGTTTAATTATGAACAATCTATTCCCTTAGTGATCCATGGGCGAGCACTTGGATGCATGGGAGTCTGGGATCATGCATTGTGTATTGATTTTATTTTTATCCATTTCATAGAAATTATACCACATGCCTGGGGGAAACAACATAATAGTCCTTTATATGCTCTTGCACCCACAATGAATTTTGATGCGTTTTTCACTATTTTCCCCTTGTGGGATCCTCCCTTGGCTTGGCTCTCACTGTGTTGGGCGATGTTTTGAGTTGTTGTAGCTCTTGGGTGCTTGTCTTGTGGACTTGGATATTGGGCCTCACTCCCAATATTTTGATAAAACTTTTATTCAAACTCTTTCCAGAGACCCAAGAACCAAATTAGCTTTAAAAAACCAAATTTTCTTTTCCCACACTTACAATTTTTTTACACCCAAATTGCCAAATTTCATATTTTTACCATTGATAAACATGGCATAAACATAGCTTCAACAAGTGATATAAAATAAGTGCTGCAAAATTCTCTAGCTCACTAGCGCCGCAAAAGTGTGAATACGCTTATGAATTGGCACAAAATTTATAGGGTGCCAACAATCTCTACTGCATAGTTCCCTTGACCAAGGAAAATATCTCCCAATAACTACCATACATCTAATCCCAAGAAATAATGCATCAATCCAATGTCCTTCATCTCGAACTTAGTAGCTAAATATTCTTTGCAATCTACAATAATCTCCTCTACTCCCATGAGAAACAAATCATCTACATATAGAACCAATATGAGTGGACCTGCCCCAAAAAATATGAAGTACAAGTTAGGATCCACCTCACTCTTGGTAAATCCCATGCTCTGGAAGTATCCATCAATCCTATAATACCATGCACTGAGTGCTTGTTTGAATATGTACAAGGATTTCTTAAGCCTACACACATGAGATTCCCTCCCATGTACCTCAAATCCCTGAGGTTTCTCTATATATACAACTTCCTCAATGATCCCATTCAGAAAAGTTGTTTTCACATCCATATGATGCATTCTCACCTCATAACTAAAGAAATAAAAATAAAAACTAAAATAGAAGTATACTTGGTGATTGGATAAAATATCTCCTCATATTCCATGCCCTCTTTTTGGGAGAACCCTCTCGCCACAAACCTCGCCTTAAACTTCTTGATTATACCATCTAAAACATGCTTGATCTTGTAGAGCCACCTGGAACTCATAAATGACTTCCCCTTCGGTCTCAACACTATGTCTCGAACTTCATTCCTCATAATATATATGTACTCCTCTACCATGGCATCCCACCATACCTCTTGATATGATTCTTCCTAAAAAATGCAAGGATCAAAATCAATGATACTAATCATAAGTGGCATATAGTTCAAAAAATTCCTCGGAGGCCTATGCTCTCTGACTACACTCCTAAGACCCTCACCAACATCCCTCAATGTCTGTAATATCCACCTAGGTATCCTGAAATTAATGGAAGGGGATAACTCCTCCTCCCCACTCGAAGTATGAACTATTGATTGTTGCTCATCCTTCAGAGCATGTTTCTCCTTTTCCTATGTCACTACTAATGGCTCCTAATATCTCCTATATGCCAAGTTCTCCTTGAACTTAACGTCTCTACTCACAATTGTCTTTCTCTGCATTGTAATGAAGATCTTGTAAGCCTCAGAGGTATCACTATACCCCAAAATTGTACCCTTATGTCCCGAAGGCTCCAACTTCGTCCTCTTCTCCATAGGTACATGGATGTATATTGGAAAACCAAATATGCTCAAATGTCCTATCTCTAGGTTCACTTCTGAGAAATCCTCCTCTGGAATCTTGTTCCACAATATCCTGTGAGGACTCCTGTTCTACACATATACTATCATGTTACACTCATCTGCCCAAAAAAACATAGGAAACTCCTGGTCATGTATCATAGCCCCCCCCCAAATGATGATAGACCGATTCTTTCTCTGTACAACACCATTCTCCTGAGGGTTGTAAGAGACTATCAACTCCCTCTTTTGTAGAGATACTTTAATTTATTGGATATGTACTCTCCCCCATTATCTGACCTAAATACCTTGATATTCTTCCATTTATGGTTCTCCACCTGTGCTTTAAATTCCCGAAACCAACTGAATACCTCATCCTTGGTCTTCATAAAGAAGATATAGGTTTTCCTGGAAAAGTCGTCAATAAACATCACATAGTATGATGATCCATATAATGATGCTAGTGACATTGAGCCACTCACATCTAAATGAATAATATCCAATATCCTCTTGGACCTACTCTCACTAATCGAAAAAGAATCCTTGGAATTCTTGCCAAGAACACACTTTCTGCACACTCCTTATTGTTCAATACTAAACTCTGGAAGACCTGTAACAATACCCTCAGAATTAACAATGATATGTAGTGTAGGTGTCCCAACCTCTTGTGCCACAACTCACATAGGTTGTCACTATCATGTACCAAAGCTTAGACATGATTTCCTTATGATCTAGGTGGATATTGGTGGCCACCCACCTATTCCAACTGGCTCCTCATGTGATTTTTTAGTTCAACATGTTCTTCTGTACTTATTTGTAACTATGGGTTATACACTTTTGGGGACATCTGAAGCCATACAAATCTTCCAGGTGGATACTAGTGGCCTCCCACGTAATCCAACTAGCTTATTTTTCATGTTTTCATGTCATCACATCTTTCTGTACTTCCAGGGCCGTTTCGGGGCCATAAACAATGTTTTTTTGGCGTACCACAGTCAAACTGTAGTCTAGTCAAATTTTGATGGCATAACGTGTAGTTCTCAAAAAGACATTTCCAATGGGCTATCACACGACTAAAATAGAGATCGTATGCAAAATTTACGACCTCGGGAAGTTAATGTACTAACTTACACAAACTAGGCTCACATGACTTGTGGCGTTTCATCTCCTAGGTTAGGTTTTTGGATGTATAGGGTTTTGGCATTCATCTTTATCATAAATAGGCCTTCAGAGTCTCATTGTAATCATCTTCTGGAAAATGAGTGTAGTCGTCACATATATTCTCAGAGATAAAGCTTCCACCATTCTAATGAGTCTTTCACTCTATATTTTTATAGTCTCTTTACAATTATTTCATTAATAGAAATCAAGTATTGTTGTATTTCTCTATTTCTGGCAATTTTCATGAGTATTTCAATGTAATTTATCTACTTTATTTTGTTCCGAAAATAATCCGGATCAGTGGTATCAGAGCGGGATACTCTTGATCATTTTTTAGCGCATGTCCTTGACAAGGTTTGAGTATAGCCAGTTGGGTCTCGAGATTGTCTCTCTTGAGGACAATCACTCTCGCATGCCCAAGAAACCCTCGATGGCGACATAAAATAAAAATGATGGAGCATAAGATTTTATTAACCTATTGCTTGAGCAAGCTCTCGTGCAACAGAGGGACGAGATGATGGAGAATTTTTCACACATCCTTCAAAGCCTGCCGATAGCAACATGTGCACCTGCATCAAGTCTCCATTTTGGAGGAACCTCTCCCTTCAAGGTACAAGTTAATTCTGATATTCCCATATTTGAAGTTCAGATAGATGTGGATGCCCTAGAAAAATGGTTAAATATATCAGAAGGTTATTTCTTTGTTCAAAAAAATTTTGACAGGGAAAAGATCACATTCACACTCCTCAAGGATCTCCCCCATGTCAAACATTGGTGGGAAACTTATTAGGATAAACGTTCCACAGAGGAATATGGAATATATGGGGTCGATCCCCTTGGGATTTTTTTGTGGATGCGGTTGTTGGTTACTATTTATCTGTCCGAGTTCATATCTTTAGCTTGAGTGACCCAAGGTTCATGTCTGTTTGGGGTTCCAACAAAGCCTCTAAAACTATTGTCCCTCTTGGTGGACCAGAAGGCAACACAATACACAGAGTGCACTTTGCAGTCTCACCCGAGATAGTATTAATGGGTGACTACAATACTCAAGAGCTTACAATACAGGATTGAATGGGGATCTGTTAGTGCGCGCTATGGATTCTACTTATCTTATTAGCAATACTCTATCAGTCACTGATCTTAGTTATCCTATTGTTCCTTATGCATGCATTTAAATAAAGAGATCTAAATATCCATCAATCATTAATATAAGACTCTAACCATTAAAAATAAAGATACAATCAATAATCATTCCACACAACACATACATTACCATGGTTCACCCCCTCCTGGGCTACTTCCACAAATATTTGGCTATAAGGCTCTTTTATTATAGGTTCGTCATGCATGGCACCACGCACAGTATAGCTCTATTCATACATTCATCCATTAGAATTCCCGACCTATACGAGGCTGACTAGATCGCACCAAGATCCCCAGCTTGAGATCTAACCCTCAAGGTCATGTCCCTTTTCCCTCCCATAGCTCAACAAATTACAACAAATGTATCAGATCATACTTATGTCATAGACCTGTTACTTTATCTCATGTGAGTAACTCATACACCCATCTAAGATACTGAACCCCCAAAACAACAACAACCCATTAGACCTTCTAGGTGTCTATTTATACTAGTTCTTGGCTTATCGACCGTTACATTCTCTTACCAAAACCCCAATCTACTTAGGTCTTCTTGCATGATGGCCTCACACACTTTTCTCCTCTGCATGTGTGTTTTCTTCTTCTTCTTTTCTGCCAGTTTTATTTCTTTCCCTTCTTCTTACATGCATGGCTCACATTCTTTTCTACCAACTGTCTCACCTCCCCATTGTGCCCTTTTCCCAAAATGGTCTTGTTCCCAATAGGCCCCCAACACTGACATCGTGACTCGTCCCGAGTAACTACTTGACTTATTCCACTATTATTGCTTGCCTCTTGTGTCAGACACTACCTGCTGCAGTGCGTCATACATCTTCATTATGCACTGGCATAGATGTTGAGCCCGACTTCTCTTGTCGGTCATACTGGTGACCACCTACTCCATCATGGGAGACTATACCAGTTCTCCACCTTTAGACCCAATCTGCTCAAGTTTCTTCTTAGCTTCTCCACTCTCCATGACCAACTGCTCCACCTTTTCTTGCAGGGGATCCAATAACGCCTGTCTTTCTATCTTATGTGTTTGTAGTGCTTTCTCTTCCAATGACAGAGCCTTTAGTTCTATGGCAGTCTTGATCTTCTCCAACAGTGACACTGTTTTCTGTCACTGCTTCACTTCCGCCATTGCTGCGTGGATTTTGGCTTCCTTCTCTTGCAATGCACTCTGACTTCTGGGGGAGTCTTGGGTGTGACACACTCCTCCATCTCTTTGATCCTCTCCTTGTACTCCTAGATAGTTTGTTATATCCTGCGTAACTTATCCCCTGATGACCCTACCTCATCATTGGTACTTTCAGGAATTGTTTGAAACAACATATGGATTTGTTGCTCCATCTCCTCCACTTTATGCTTTTCTTTCTCTTTCTGCTGTGCCTCAAGTTTGAGGGCCTCCTTCAGTGAGATAGCCTCTGTCTGGGCTATCTGTATGTTTGTGGAATCCACTCTTTCTCTGGACTGAGTCTGTTGCACGATGCTCACCTGAAATTTGTACAGTGCTTTTGTGGGAATATTAACCAACACCACCTCCAATGTCTCGATGTCTTTCAAAGGTTTCTGCGCCATTTCTTCGTCAATGAAGATCATCTCCAGTGTGATGATGAAGTTGGCGCTTGGTTGTGCTGCAAAATGTACTGTCTTTGGCAGTGACACTCCTTCCTTATCCTATATCGATGTTTCTTTTGGTGCCTATGCTTCCCTGATCCTTAATTGCTCCAATGCAGTTTTTACCTCTTGCACTTGATTGACAATTGAAGACCTTTTCTTCTCCGCATTCTCCCATACTTTAGATAGTCACTGCTCAAATGTTGTCGCCACCAGTTCCACATCATTCGATGTTAGTGAAATATGGCTCTGTGGTTTGTGGGCCTTTGTCTTCTTTCAGCTTCCACTGGTGTGCTCCCCTGGTCACTTCTCCTAGGTAGTCGATGGCTCAAGACTAGGAGGTCTCTGGGTATCCCCCTCAGTAGTTGTCCTTGTCTCTCTAGCCTCAGGAATCTCCTGGGTTCTTGTACCTTGATCCTCCTCCTCAGGGATTTCATGTGTCCCTGTGCCTGTTTCTTTTGCCTCAAGAATTTCTTGGCTCCCTGCGTCTATCTCTTCTGCTCGCACTTCTCCCGCTGAGTGTATGGGTGGTTGTTATGTGCACGATAGAACCTATGTAGGCCCCCTTGGTGATCTATTATGTGTGCACAACTTCTTCTTGGCTGGGGTGCTTCCCCCCTCTTGGCCTTGGGATTCCTCTTCTTGGTTCCTGCCCCGTTGGTGCCTATTTGGTGCACTGGGGATGGTCTATACTGCATCTGAGGTCACGCGCTTTGAACCTTGGTTGGAATCTGTGGTACCTTCCATTCTTTAGGCCACTCCTGGACCTCCCTTTGGATTTCCTCTTGCGTGACACATTAGTTAAGTTGTAGCCATTCATTGGCTTTTTTGTGCTTAGATTGCATCCATAAGCTGTGGTGCATTTCCCTGAAGTTGGAAACCTTTCCAAACTCCTGGATAGTCTCTGGTGTAATGCACCATGTATCTGCAATCAACTCCTGCATCTCTTTGAAATACCATGCAAGTGTGTCCATATTTATATTCTTTCTCTTCGGGTCTATGCTGCTATGTAATGATGTGTAGCATGTTGCACCACACTTTCTTGGTCTCTCCAGATATGTACCGTAGACTGGTTCCTTCCAACCCACAAGTCCAATGAGGATGAGTAACTACGAGTAGTGGAACTCAGAGCCCCAATCCTGTGTATCTTTTCAATATTCCAAGAATTCATTAAGGAGGTATGGGGCCCAACTCATCGAGCTCCCCTTTACACACTGCGTGGCGGCGATGACCACACTAGCCGATACTGCCTCTTTTTGGAACTTGCGCATTAGTTTGCACCCAAGTAGTCTGGTACCAAAATGTGTTGCAGGATCATTAATGTCACTGATCCTGATTCCCCTATCGCCTCACTCTGTGCCATACTTATCCTTGATCTCATCTAAGATGGCCTTGGCTCGTGTTTTATCCTCTAAGTACTTCTCTGACTTTTCTCCATTTGTGAGTATCCCTATGGTTCCTGCGATGAGGTCCACAGTGATGGGCACTAGCCTGTCCATCCATAAAATCCCCCCATGGATGTGCGCAAGAAATTTCTTGACACAGGAATTGACAGGTTTTCCCCTCCCAAAGTGTTTGGCATCCAACAAATTCATGATGGCAGTATTATATAACCCCAGGATCCACTGCGACGACTCTATCAGTGGAATTCCTGATGAGCCTGCTCCCCCGCTCTCTAAGTAGACCTGCGATGCCAAGTCTGGGAACTTAGTGACATCAGTCACATCGTGGTTGGAATATTTAATGGAAGTGACTCTGTTGACCATGTCATCATCCACTTGCACTGCGCTCTGGATTTTTGGAAAAATCAGGGTCCCTTTTGCCTACAACTATGACCCTCCATTTATGCTTCTCTCAGCCTGGCCCTTCCATTTAGCTGGTGAGGATGAAGAACCCACCTCAGGTATACCCTCGTGTACTACGACCTATTCTACCTCTGGTTCATGGATCTGTGGAATTGAACTTGTTTCCTGCTTCGTCTATTATTTCCTTTGCCCCCTCGAGTTGTCAGACTCATTTCTCTCGGGGTCCTCCTCCATTGGCCTGACCTCTTGTGCTGGGTTTTGTTCCTCTTCTACTATCATCAGGTTTGTTTCATACTCTGGTGTGTGGAGTTCATCGACATCCACTATGACAGGTGACTCTTTCTCTCTTGCGTTTGTCATGCGTACCGTGCTGTGTGTGTTCCTGTCGGTCCTACCTGGATCTCCAATTTGTGGCGGTGACATTTCGACGAGGTCTAAGATATTGATAGATGGATTTAGCGAATGCTTGGTCAACTTCGGCTTTATCTCTCTTCTAATCGGTTCTACGTTATCTCCTTAGAAATTGACACAATAACTGATGTTTCCTCCATTTTTTTAGCTTTATAGCAGGATGACTGAATGACAATTGTTATGCACTGACGAATGTCCCTTCTTTCTCTTTTGGTGGCATTTCCAACAATTGGTACCATTATATGTATTAAATACCTTCCTTTGCATCTTGTATTCAACCATTTTTCTTTTCCTTCATGATATGGTCTTTACTTCTGTGTATAGGCTGTTGTAATTTTTACCATCGTTGCCAGTTGGTGCCTGATTTCCACAACCGTTATCTACCGAATCTCTATGTTGTCCGACCATCGATCCTTTTTTTGGCGTGATGATATTTTTGGGTGCGCAGAGTCCTTGGCTTCTATTCCCTTTGCCTCTAGTGCAATATTTCCTATTTTGATGCACTGATTCAATGACTTGTGTGTTCTGACTCATTTTTCTTTTCGTCGCACTGATTTGTTCTCTTGCACGCGTGGATTTCTGCGTGGTGTTTTTTTTTCCTATCAAGTTGCTGGTGGTCAACTATCCTTGTACAACTTTAGTTGAATTCCATTGACCATTCCTTTGAGTTATGTTCCACCTAAGTCCTTTAGCTATACAACTCCTCCATCTGTGAAAATATTCACCTCATATGGTCCCAACCAATGCATTCCGAACTTTCCTAGATGTTGAAAGAACTTGCTGTCATACAATATAACTAGGTCTCCTTCCTTGAAAATTTTTCTCTTGATATTTCGGTCATGCCACACTTTGTCCCTTGATTTATGTACTCCTTGGTGGAACCTTGCTAAAATCCTATGTTCTTACATGCCTCATCATTTGACTTAACCTTTCTTGTACTGCGCCTCTTTTTGTCAAGTTTGTAATCGTTGCTACGTGCAGGCTGAGTACCAAAAATTCTAGTGGCATCACTTATTCTTGTCCATATACTAATATGAATGGTGTTTGTCTTGTCAACTTTTTACAGGTAGTTCTATATGCCCATAATACTGGCGTTATCTTTGAATCCCAATCATCCCTATTGAAATTTCAAATCTTGGTTAAGGCATTCTCCAGGATCTTATTGAAGGCTTCCATTGTTCCATTTTCCTGAGGATTATATGGTGTACTTTTCTAATGGTATACCTTGAATTCTTCAGTTAGAGCTCTGATAGTGCTGTTGATAAAGTGAGTGCCTTGGTCACTCATAAGAATCCTCGAACATCCAAATATGGTGAACACATGTTCAAACAGGAAACGTGTTGATGTCTCTATGATGCAATATTTAACTGGGGCTGCCTATGCCCATCTTGAGAGGTATTCTATCGCAGTGATAATGTATCGCGTGCCTGATCTTCTTGTGGGTGGGTGAATTGGCCCAGCAAAATTGATAGCCCATTTTTCAAACACTTGTAGCATCACTTGTGGGTGTAAGGGCATCTCATCCCGTCTGTTTTGTTTTCTGAACCTCTGACAAACATCACATTGTTGAAAATACTCCTTTTCATCTCTATGAATAGTTGGCCACCATAATCCCGTGCGTAGTACCTTCTATGTGGTATATTTTCTTGCATAGTGTCCTCCCACGATTCCTACATGGGATTCTGCCAATATCCTAGGCCTTTCATGTTCTAGTGCGCATCTTCTCAAGATGTTGTCTGCCCCCATTTTATATAAGTGTCTGGGGATCAACTGGTAGTTATCTGCTCGGACAACTAGATTTTTCCTCTGCATGGTGTTGAGTTCCTTTGGTGCAGTCCCTGTACTTAAATACTCAATTATGTCAGCAAAATAATCATCCGCGATATGAACTGAAAATAACTGTGCATCAGGTAAGGTATCCTTTAAATTGGTAGGCTCCTCTCCATTGGTGACCCTTGAAAAGTGATCAGGTCCTGCATTCAACTTCCTTGGTTTAACTATGACTTCAAATTCAAATTCCTAAGACAATAGTAACAATCAACAAATTCTCCCCCCCAACACTGGCTTGTTACTAGGTACTTAAGTGATAAATGTTCTGTGAACATCTTAAAATGTTTTCCAAGTAGGTAATTCCTGAACTTTTAAAGTGAGTAGACCATAGCTAGGCCTTCCCTCTCTGTAGTGTTGTAGTTCTGCTCTGATTTTGATAGTTTCCTACTAGCAAATGTTATAGGATGATCCAATTCTCTTGCTCCTGGTTGTGCCAAAATAGCTCCTAGGGATATGGCTAATGCATCTACGTGTACATGGAATGTCTTCTCCCAATATGGACAGACTAAGATGGGTACTATGACCATTTTCTGCTTCAGGGTGTCCAATCCACGTTGACAATTCTCATTCCACTGAAACTTAGTATCCTTCTTGGGAAATTTCTCCATCGACACAGTGATATGTGCATACCCCTTTATAAATTTTCTATAGTATCCTCTATGTCCCAATTTGGCCCTCAACTGGCGCACTGATTTCGGTTGTGGTAAGTTCACAATGACTTTAATCTTGGCAGGATCCATGATCAAAGCTTGTCTGCATACTATGTGACCCAACAAAATTCCAAAGGGTGTTCCAAATATACATTTCTTAATGTTTAAGGATATTTGGCATTTCCTGCATCTTTCTAACATCAACCTCAACACCTCTACATGATCCTTCAACAGGTTGTACATTGTCCAATCATCCAAATATACCTCTAGAAATTGATGGTTGAATTCTTTGAATGCAACAATGACTACTCTGGAAAAGATTGATGGTGTATTCTTCAGTCCAAAAGGCATGACTGTGTATTGGTAGCATCCCCATTCTGTTGTAAATGTAGTCTTGTACCGATCTTCTGGTGCTATCTTGATTTGGTGGTATCCTGAGAATCGATCAGTGAATGAGTATGCTTCTTGACCTGCCACATTTTCTAGGACTTCATCTATAAAGGGTGTAGGGAAGGGTTCATGTAGGCAAGCATCATTGAGATTTTACACATATTCTTATGCTTCCTTGCTTCTTCTCCTACACTACCATGGGGCTTATCCATTTTGATTCTTCTGCTGGTTCTATGATCCTTGCTTCCAACATTCTGTCAATTTCTTCTCTTACTTTTTTCTTGTATATGGGGTTCAATATGTAAGGCCTATGTCTAGTAGGTCTTGCCTCCAGTTTGAGAGGGATATTCATCTCTCCAAGTTCTCTTGCAATACCCTTCATTTCTGTGAAAGTCGTTGGGAACATGTCACTGTACTTGCATAGTAATTCCATTATCCTTTCCACTGTTTGCTCATCCCAATAGTCCCTAATGCTGGCCATTTTAGGATTCTCGAATGTCCCAATGTTGACTTTTTTTACCTTGATCAGCACAAAAATTACTTCTAACTCTAGGGGTTGACCTTCCACTTATCTTTTGCCTTCAACTTCCTCAATCTAAATATCGCGTGGGTCATCTTCATCTGGTCCTTCTTCCTGTACATGGTAGCATGATAGTAATTCTTTCACTATCTGTTTGTTCTACTGTTGTTCCTTCATGATCCTTAATGAATATCACCCCTCTTATTTGTTGGAGGGTTGTATCTATGTTGGGGTTCTCATGCTCAAATGAGAAAGTGACTATAAAGTCCTATTGTAGTACTGCCCAACTTGTAGTTCCTCTACGCAGTTCTTGGTCTGTGTACCAGTTTGCTAGGATGCCCTCTAGTGTGTGTACAAAATGATGGGGCCATTCCTTTTGGGGTGTCATTTTACACAATGCTTTGCACTTCTCTAAATGTTCCACTGGTGCCCCCTGTCCATTTTATTTTTGAGTTGTGCTCCTCTTTTGTTCTGCACTGAATCTGATGCATAGTAGTCATTTGCATTGGTACCAGTCCTTGATTGTTTCTTTGTGTGCGCCGCACCATATTGCAGGTGTAGCCCTAAGTGTGATGTCAAGAGATAAAACTCTCTGAATCTCTAATAATCTGTCTTCATATCATGTTAGAAATTATTCCAAGTTGTTGATCCCATGGAAACTTGGAGGTTCTCTGATTTCTGTCCCAACCCACCTTACTGCGCAGTCTATTCGTGCACATATTCTGGTTGAGACCACATGTAGGCATTGCTGCCAATTCTCCAGACCTGTGTCTGAGTCATAAGAACATGAAGTGATTCTTCTCTAGCTAAGTACACCATCGATAGTTGGGTTAATGTAATCCTCAGTGCGCGTGGTGGTTCGGTACAATTGGTTAATTTCTTCTAGGTCTAAACATGTTGATTCCACAAATATTTCGTCTTCTGATGGATCTAGAGGCACAATAAACCTGTATTCTCCTGAATCAAATGTCATCTTTCTGTTATTCAGGTTGATTATCGCCTGATTGTCAAATTCCCAGTCCAATCCCAATAATGCTGGATATGGTGTTGTGCCATCCACGATTTTGATCACTTCGAAGTCCGCCTTAGTGCGCACTCCATCCAGATCTACTATCACTCCTTTCATCCTCCCTATTGAATGAACTCTATGTTGGTTTTCTAACTTTAGTTGGACAGGTGAGTAGCCTAAGGTAGGTTCTCCCATGCATTGCCATGTCTTTTTGGGCAATACGTTCACTTCATATCCTAGGTCTAATATCACATCACCCATGTTAAAGTCTCTGATGTTGGCATTCAATCTAAACTCTCTATTGGTTCTCCTTCTAGCATGGAGGTGATTGACTCTCCTCTATTCTAACTTTCCTTTAGATTTTGTGGTACATCTATCTAACAAATTTTGTAATACTAAAACAGATGATGGATCCTTGAATACTTGAATACAGGATTGCAAGAAAGTTTTAATACAACTTACCTGGTTTCTCGAAAGCACTTCACTGGTACGATCCAATGCTGATGACATTTTATGCATTGGGATGTCTTGATTATGCTGCATGGTAGATGTAGACAGAACATTCTTCTTGAGAAATTCTTGTCTGGCCTCTTTAAGGGTCTCCTTCTCCTTTCTGGCATCGAATCGCTTCGGTGGCTCAGTATTTTTCTTAATCCACTGTTGTTGTACTGGTTCTTGTTTGTCTGCATCATCTCCTATTTTATCACCTCGACGGGTCACTAAGTTGATGTTTCTTCCTTCATCCCTCACTTATGTTGAAATCCACTGAACACTCGGATTGTTCTGATTCCTTTTTTCCTGGATCTTTACTAATAGTGTCAGACATTTTTTTGTATCATGATCCGATGCAGAACAATACATATAAGCTGCAGGTGGGAGTGGACATTCTATTGCATAGTATCATGGATGTTTTCTATTATGGCACACTACTGGGCCTCTTCTGCATCCAAAGCCTCCTCTACCTCTTATACCTCCTCCATACCCAGCTCAATCTCTGCGCGATGTATTGTATTGAGGTACCTGATTATACTGCGCAGGGTTATACTGCGGTTGCGCAGTGTTATACTGTTATGACATAATATTATATGACGGCGGTGCCTGATTGAATTGTGGTGCATCTTGCCCTGTCATCAGTTCGGCTTGCACCCTATATGTGTCTGATTTCCTTTCCCTCATCAGATCCATTGTTCTGTAGTGTTTGTCATCATGCCCTACTAACTTGCAAAAAGTGCAATATGCATTCTTTGGTACTATATGGTATTTCTGCATCATATGACAATGATATGGATCATGCCCATGTGTTTTGAAAATTTCACACCAGGCTCCTCCTGTTGGCAAAGGATTTGGCATCCTTGTTTCCATATACTGTGAAAATATTGGACATTCGTTCTTATGGTGTCCTTCTGTTCTACATGTGGTACACCAAACAACTTCTCGCTTTTCCTTGCCCTTATTCTGATTGAGCTAGAAGGTAACATTCTTCAAGTCCTCCTTCAAATCCTCTATAGCTGGATCTGTCTTGTGGTATTGATTCTCCTCCATTTGCAAAGCTTCCTGCAGAGCCTCTGCTTGAGATTGGAATTTCTATTGTTTGAGTGGGTATTTCAAGTGCGGTAATAGAGAATTCACAAACAGATGCCTATGCTACATATCTGTCATGGCATACCTCAACTTTCCTTTCAAACGTTTAAATCATTGGTCAATTTCCCAGACAAATTATCCTATTTTCTGTCATATTTATATCATCTCATTCATGTATTGATCCTCTGAGATCGGCTTCTGGAACTCATTAATCAATAACTTCTTAATGTATGTCAGTGTCCTTGTTGTCCCCAATGTACTGTTTACATCTAGACTTATGTACCAATCTAGTGCATAGTCTCTTAGCGTAATGGATAACTGTGCAAGTTTAGTATCTTCATCAGTGATTTGTTTTGCTTCCCATATCTTTTCACAAATGAACAAGTGTTTCTTAGGGTCTTCTGCTGCTTCTCCTCGAAATTCTAGTAAACGAATGGTGGGATCGTGTCCTGCCATTGCAAACTGTTTTGGGCTACTATTTCTACACAATGTAGAGACTTGAATAGTATTTCCCGAACTAGCTCCCCCAGTTGTTGTTCCTTGTGTGGATGTACTTCCTGTTGTCTTTTTTCTCCCAAAATTTGGTTGTGTAAATGGTGGTGTTCTCTTTGGTCTATTAGTCGCACATGGGTTTATGGGTTCCACACTGCCATTAATATGGATAGGATTCTTACGCTCTCTTCCCATTCTTGGCCCTCTCGTCTTCCTCTCATATTTTGTGCACAAGATTTACTCAATCTTCTCTACATCCCAGAGATCCTCTACCTCTTCTTCATCACTTGCCAAGCCTTCCCTCATGGCTACGACTCTCTTCTAGGTGTTCACCTTATATTGGTAGGGTACTCCACTGTGCGTATTTCCATCTGTCACCATGATCCGCTTGATATGGTCATTGTCCATCATTATTGGGTCCAAGGCTTCCTCCTTCTTTCCTTTATCCACTTCTCCTTCCATTTCTCCTTTTTCTATCAGTGCTTCCCCCCTTCCCCCATGCACACAGGGAAGTTTAGCTGTCTGATTCCATTGTCATTACACCTTTTTTATACAAGAAGATCTTAATAGAAGTATACATCGATATAATATACCTCCCTCGAGGTCCACGTAGAAACTCTTGCTCTGCTGCACTGTACGACTTCACAGTATCTACTGCAAACTCTGTTATAAAGTTTGCTACAATACTGTCAAGCCAAAAATCTACTGCACGGGTGAATTTATGGTTCATCTGCTGTAACTACTCAATATGTACTGGTGTCCACTCTAATTGTTGGATCCAGTTCGTTGCATGGTTATCCTTCAACCTCAATATCCATTCCTACAGTAAGAGTGGAAAATCACAGAGAAAGACTTCATGCAGATCAGTAAACACATACTTTCAATATATTTTCACGGTGATACTCTAGGGTTTATGTTATCTTTCTGCGCAAAATCTATCTCTTTTGTTTTTAGCCAGCTTTCGATCTCTGCTTTTGTGGGATTCCACAGTCTTAACATCCCCTTCTAGCAGTGCATTCTTCTCACCTTCTTGTCGTCCGATTTGGTATTCCTTTGACCTACCTTCTACATATCTTACAGTCTTTTAACAGATCTTTAGCAGATCCCCCATTCTTCTACCAGATCTTCAACAGATCTCATTCCCTCAATCCTATGTTGTTACAACCAATGGAAACATAACCGTTTGTTGGTTACTATTTATCTGTCTGAGTTCATATCTTTAGCTTGAGTGACCCAGGATTCATGTCTGTTCGGGGTTCCAACATGTTAGCACTCTGTAAATTTTTTCTGGATGAATAGACAAACGACAAAGGTAAATTTTTCAACCTACTTTAGAACTGGGCACTAGCCTTCTCAACTCAGAGAGGGCTATCTCATGTCACTTGATATTTATTTGGCAATTGGTGGCTAGATTTGGTTTGTTTTGGGGGTTTTTATACAGTTGCTGTCAAGGAAGGGGAGGGACACTTAGGGCTATGGAGTCGAAAATAAATAAACAATAGCAAGCCATTGGAACTATCCAGAGGAGAAAGTCTAAATGAGGCAATGATTTTGAATTGTAAATTTAAATTTGCAGGGTGAAAGAGGAAAATGAAAAACAATTAACCCCATCAGAGCATTATTGAAATGAATTCTGAATTATCTAGGAAGATAATCACATAGTTTAAATCACTTAAGTCGAGAGAATAATAAGATGAATTCCAAACCTTTGACTCTCCAATTTAAATAGAAGAAGATGCAAATGCAATTTTAAAGACACAATAAATACACACTATGAGAGAAAACATATCTCATATCACAACCATTAGAAACTTTTCATAAAGAGTTCAAAAATGATTCTACATTATATATTCAATTTAGCTCTAGGAAATTACAAAGTCCTGCTACAAGGGCAGGCCCCTCTGGGGTCAGTCCTCTTTTCATTTATCTTTGGAATAATATATATAGGTAGAATAAATTTGGGATTCAAAACGAATCAACTTCCCTACAGTTTTAAAAATAGACATCAGTTACAAAAAAGGAGTAACGTGTAACACCTTTACTCCTATTTTATAGGGAGCGTTATAGACAAAACTGACATATTCAAGATTTTTTCTTTGAACACCACATGTCTATATCATTACAAAATTCTCCAAAACATACTCAATTTATCCCAAGGACCATTTCAGATTAGCAATTTCTTCCTTTAAAGTGTCAAGCCAAGCCAGTTGGTTTTCTCCAACACTCTCAACCACCTCAGCTTTAACCTCCATCTTCTATCTCTTGCTCCTTTTCCTCTTGACAACTCGCACATGATTCTCATCGATGTATCCATTGATGATTAAATCCTTCATGATGGGATTTAATCTGACCTCCTTATCTGCTTCCGGCTCTTCTACAGGCTTTGTATGAAATTTTGTTGCTAATATCCATGCAACCAACTTCTCTTTCTTCTTCAATGATGAATTTGTCATATTAGTTGAAAATCCTGGTTCACTGGAGGCCACTTGGTCTGCTTTGTCCATTTTTCCTGGTTTTTTAGAAAACATAAGCTTATCTCCCTTAATTGTACAGAAATTAGGAAGCTGATCCGATTTGTAATTACCCCATTCAGGAATGAAGTGTCGATTGCCCAAAATAGAGTAATGTCATCCATATTTTGAAATATAGTAGTCATTGAGTTCCAATCATGGATTACTAGAAAAATTACTTACAGGTACAACGACTTATCATGCTCGGCCAATCTATTCTGAATGGTGATCCTTTGAATCGGTTATCTGGAGATGATCACCTGGCATTGCATGGAAGAAAAGTAATCAAACAAGTGGCGTGAAGTGATTTGACCGGCTGTCCCTTTCCCCATGAGATCCTTGGATTTGACATATATCAAATGATTTTCTGACATGTGACATCTACTTCACCTTTCCGCTATATTTATCCCTGTCTGTCAGATGTGGCTTTGTCCGCCAGTCTAACGCTCCTCCATATTGACTTAGCCTCCTACTAAGTTCTGAGGTTGGGTCTCCAAAATAAAATTTTACAGTGATAATGCAACAAAACCTCTAAAACTATTGGCCCTCCTGGTGGACCAGAAGGCTACACAGTACACAGAGTGCACTGTGCAGTCTCACCCGAGATAATCTTAATGGGCGACTGTAATACTCAAGCCCTTGCAGTCTAGGATTGAATGGGGATCTATTAGTGTGTGCTGTGGATTCTACTTATCTTATTAGCAATACTCTGTCAGTCACCGATATTTCCTGCTATTCCTTATGTATGCATGTAAATAAAGATATCTAGCTATCCATCAAGCATTAATATAAGACTCTAACAATTAACAATAAATATACAACCAATAATCATTCCACACAACACATACATTACTGTGGTTCACCTCCTCTTGGGCTACGTTCACACAGATTTGACTCTAAGGCTCTTTTATTATAGGTCCATCATGAATGGTGCCTCACTCAGTATATCTCTATTCATACATTTATCCATCAGACTTCCCGACCTATACGAGGATGACTAGATCACACTAGGCTCCCCAACCTGTGATCTAACCCTCAAGGTCGTATCCCTTTT
The DNA here is from genome assembly GCA_032191745.1 of Picea mariana. Taxonomy (NCBI): domain Eukaryota; kingdom Viridiplantae; phylum Streptophyta; class Pinopsida; order Pinales; family Pinaceae; genus Picea; species Picea mariana. The sequence continues at coordinate 104,091 of JASDQU010737989.1, forward strand.
CCCTCCCATAGCTCAACAACTTACAACAAAGGTATCATATCATACTTATGTCACAAACTTGTTACTTGATCTTATGTGAGTAACTCATACACCCATCTAAGATACCGAACCCCCAAAACAACAACAACCCCGTAGACCTTCTATGTGTCTATTTATACCTATTCTTGGCTCATCGACCAGTACATTTTCTTACCAAAAACCTAATCTACTTAGGTCTTCTTTCATGATGGCCTCACACACTTTTATCCTCTACATGCGTGCTTTCTTCTGATGCTTTTCTACCATTTGTCTTTCTTTCCCTTCTTCTTGCATGTGCGCCTTGCATGATTTTCTGCCAACTGTCTCGCCTCCCCATTGTGCCTTTTTCCCAAAATGGGCATGTGCCCAAAAATGGTCAAAGAATAGTATTGTCCTGTTGATAACTATGAATACCAATATATGAGATGGAACACACTGCGAAAGAGAAAAGCCAAATAGTGCCAGAGTTCACAAATAATTTCCATACCTTGTGCACCAAGTTGGGTATCAAAGACTCCAAGTGGCATCTGGTTCTGAAATACCATGGAGTTCTGCATAGGTACATCCAAACATAAATGGATTTCCTAAACATCTCATCATTGGGAGCTTCCCATCGATATGTTGTCAAAATCGAGCAGAAATTTAGGCACCAGAACAAATGAGAATTTGGGTCTAGAAACATGCAACAACCAAAGCATGGTAAATATGTCCCTAACCAACAACCTCTAGACAACCAGTCAAAAACATAGGATAATAAGGGTAAAGGAAAGACAAAGAATGACACTGGGAAGTGGTGTGACTTCGATAAAATCCCTTGGTACAAAACCGATGAATGTCGCTTAAAACAATCATTGGTGGCCAAGGTCAAAGACACAGAGCTAAACCCTAATTTGGAATCCAATCCAGAAAATATTGAAAGTAGATAGATCATTGACATAGACCCCACTACTACTACTGTGACCGCAACAATTCAACCAAAAGAACCAGTAGATCCTGAAGAGGGGGAGCACCCCTTCCATTCACAGATGTGGGTGAAGGGAACCCCATTTCATTTCATTGTTGATAGCAACAAACAAAAGAATGTCATCTTAGATAAGGCCATCAAATAGTTGGGGTTGTCGACAACACCACACCCATAGCCATACAACATCGGGTGGCTTCACCAGGGATGATATCTCCATGTCAGCTAGCAGTGTCGTCTATCCTATGGCATCCAACCCTTCAAGGATGAGGTAGTGTGCAATGTTTCCCCTATTGATGTCTGTGATGTTGTTTTGGGCCAACCATCTATGTGGAAACATCATGATGCCTATGAGTCTAGATCACGTAGTGTCATTATTATTCTGGGAGGTCAAATCTATAGGATACCAGAGGTAGTTCAGACTGCTGCTCCACAACAATAGTGTTGGAAGATAATCTCTCATACTACAAAATTCATCCTCTTAATAGTCTATTCAAAGGATGCACATAAGACCGCTACAACCACTGCAACCGCAACACCTTCTATCCAACAAAAAAAGATTGTCAAAGAGAAAGAAGATATTGCTTCTTCACCTACAATGGTGCCTACACAATGCCCCATCAAACCTAGAGACAATAGGTTGGTGGAACAGATTCAACCCTTCCAGCAACAAGTTTGTGTCATTCTTCCATAGACCAAGCAACAAAAATTCTCCAATAAGGCACGCAGCTCACCAAGATTCAGATTCAGAAAATTATTTCCCCTCTTCCCTGGGCACTCAACGCAATGGATCCCATTGCTTCCTAAGGGGGGAATACTGATCTAGGTGGATATTGGTGGGCACCCACCTATTCCAACTAACTCCTCTTGTCAGTTTTTAGTTCAACAGATTCTTCTTTACTTCTTTGTAATTGTGGGTTCTACACTTTTGGGGCTATCTGAAGCCCTACACATCTTCCAGGTGGATACTGGTGGCCTCCCACCTAATACAAATGGCTTATTTTGTATGTTTTCATGTCAACACATCTTTCTGTACTTATGTTATCCACAATTTTGGTCATTGAGATGATGACACGATAATGACATGATGATAGAATATCAAACTCTTCAATAAGAACATTTTCCTGAGAAAGGGTTACACTTGTCATCTTCCAGAAATCATATTTTAAAGATAGTTCGCAGGCTACATATATGCTCTCCTGCGAGAATACTAAATTATCGCAGGCTGCATACAGCTGGGGTGCGAACTTCTCGCACTGTGCTCAAGCTTAGGGTGCGAACTTGTTTTTAAAGGAGGAAAATGGATAAGTTCTCGATCCTTCTAGAAGGAATCTTCTAGAAGGGTGAGTTGGCTTTCGAATGGTTGGCAAAGTACTGACTTTCCAGATATCTTGGGATCATTCCCTATCCAAGTAACTAATCAATCTTCTCCTATATATTGAGGGGATTGCTCATGGAAAAGGTTAGAAGAAGCAAGCTAGCAAGAGATTGATTGGAGAATTGCTGCAAGACTGTATGGAGAACTGATGCTACAGAAGCAAGATACAATAGCAAGGTCATCATATGTGGTTGAACTTCTTCATGCATGAGCAAGTGTGTGTGTCAAAGCTAGGAGCCATCGAAAGGAGACCTACGACATCAAGGCTCAGGTTGTAAGTTTCACTTTCATTTAATGCAATACAGTAATATGTCCCTTTCCCATAATGATGATGTCATCTTATTAC
>JASDQU010737989.1:111421-126679 GCA_032191745.1 Picea mariana
ATCCCGACACTCCCTCCTCAACTTTTTCCTCCTGGCAATCTTAATCCTGGTGGCACTATTCCGACCGTTGCGCCTAATGTACAGAATCCTGTTGGTGGTCAGAGTAGTACGATTCCTTTTCCTTTTCCCGGACATAACATAGTTACTACGCAACCTACGGTTGGTACACAACTTCCGGGTGGAAATGTCCCTTTAGTTGGGGGACCCAACTCACCTTTAGGACAAAACATACCTCCTGCATTGGCCCAGTATTGGAATCAACTTATGCAACATTTTCCTCAAAATGCTGGGGGGCAGCAAGCTGTCCCTACTATAGGCCAACCATATCTAGGTGTGACTAATCCTAGGTGTGAATGAGCGTAGCCATCACATCTCTTCTCAGAGATAAATTTGTCACCATTCTAACGAGTCTTTCACTCTATATTTTTATAGTCTCTTTATAGTTATTTCATTAATAGAAATTAAGTATTGTTGTATTTCTTTGTTTGTGGCAATTTTCATGAGTATTTCATTGTAATTTCTCTTCTTCATTTCATTCTGAAAATAATATGGATCACCTTGCAACCTATTCAAAGTTCCCTCTCTAACCCCAATGAATACTACTTTGTCCGGGATAAATTTCTATGGACATATGAGTACTTTCCTCCTCTGAAAAGTAACAAAAAAACCCATGTCCTCCATAGCTGAGACTGGGAGTAGATTCTTCTTCAAACTTGGTGCATAAAACACATCATTGGAATCCAACAAACCTCCTGACTTGAGTTGGAACATGACTATTCCCTCTTCATTCACTGCATACTTGGAACAATCACCAAGCTCCACATGAACATATAAGACCCTCTTTGTTAGAATACTAAATAACTACCATGCTTCTGTCATATGACGAGATGCACCACTATCCAAGTACCAAGAACTCCTAGTAGGTGTGCTAGTAGAAATGAAATAAACCAGTGAGTCATACTTTTAAAACTTCATTGCAAACTCATCAAGATGTGTCTCTGTTGATGCTTTTGTCTATGTATTTCCTTTACCCTTCTTCTTATATGGACACTGAGATGCATAATTTCCATTCTTATGACATGAGAAGCACTTGATTTTACTCAAGTCCTTCTTCTTCCCTGGTTGCGATGATGCTCCATCACTATTACCTTTCTTTCTAGAACTATTTCCTTTTCCCTTCTTTGTTTTACTGACAAGAGCCAATTTCTTCTCACTACTTCCCTGCTTGCTACCTTTAGACTCCTATAGAGTCTCCTCCTGGATGCAATCATCCCAAAGCCTCTACCAATCTGGGAGATTTTCCTAAGCACAAACTCCCTTGAAATTTTTTTCCCAAGACTTGGGAAGACCATTCAATGCCACATTCACGAGCTCTACATATTTCATTTTCTCCCTTATGACTGTAAGCTAATCACACATGTATGTGATCCTCATAAGATAGATGGTAACATTGTCAGATCAATACATATGCATCGATCTGAGTTTATTTCTTAAGACCATCTTCCTATTCATGTTAGTTCTCTAGAATAAAACCACCAAGGAATAAAAAATCTCTTTTTCCGTCTTCTTCTCAGATATGTGAGGAATTAGATGATCCTTCACTGAATCCAAGAGTACCCACTCAACTTTGATATCCTTCTTCTGGTGAAATTCCAATTTTGCAGGATTTGTTGGTGGAGAAACTACTTTTCCAGTAACTACCAAGGGTCATACTCCTTTAACACCAAAGTTACTATTGCTTTCCAAGATAAGAAGTTGGATTCTCCATCCAATTTGTCTTCAACTCTCAAAGATGTTGTTGCCATCCCTTAGACCTGATAAACTGCCCTGAAAATAACCTGCTACTAAAAATGCCCTTGTACTGACCTATACGACCTCTTCCCGCACTATCTGTGCTAACTATGTGACCTATATACTGATACTCACATTGTTCTGTGTGACTTGTGTATTGGTACCTATGTTATTACCACACGACCTATAACCCAATACCCACATTATTTGTGTGCCTGTATCAAAAATACATGTGATGTCCTTGGAAACATATCTAACTATAGTATGACTGCTTCCTTGAAAATTTTCCTTTGATTTATTCCTAATGGTTATGGATCTGAGATCTAGCTTATATTCCATGTTGAAATCCTCTTACCCTCAATACTAGGTATATTTTTATTTAGTGATTTCCTTACTACAAATCATATTAGCAGCTCACAAAACAAAAAAAAAACACTATTGAAATATTCAACTCAAATAAAGATAGTGGAAGCAATACTGGAAACCAAAAGATTAACCAAAATACACAAAGATATTATTCCCATCAACTAAGCTTATCATTCAAATAACTTCAAATCTTACAAGGGATCCCTTATTAGGAAAATGACCCAAACAGAAAAGAGACAAAGTACATCAAAAACTTGACTGGCTGATCTGCTATCAAATCTATTGTATGATCCTGTATGACAACAACATTACTCTTACCTTGATACCCGTGTTGTCCTACACTATCTACACGAATGTAACGCTAAAAATCACACTGACTGCACAATTGTACCAGAATACATGTACTGTTATGCGACGACCAATCCTTATGATGTACAATTGTTCTCTCTCTTCCTTTGGCCTAGAAATCTATATGGAAGTCCTTCTCCACCTATCCAAGATATCCTTGAAGCACAGTCCTTTGTGATCCAACTCTCTCTATCTTAAATCAATCTCTCTTGATCAATCTAACAAAGTAAAGTGTCCTCCTCCTTCACCCCATCCTTTCTTTTATAATATTGAGTTATGACTTAACCCTAATCTCCAAAGTGACTGAAGGATGATATTACTTCTCACCTCACTCGAGATCAATGCCTATTATTTAATTCACTAATTATAATTAAATAATTTCCTTAAATAAAACTCAACTTAAAAATAAAATCAATTTACTTTGATAATTCCTTTAATTAAGGTAAAGTCAAGGATAGAAGGCTTTGGACAATTTCCACACGTTTAGACACATAGACCTTTGCGAAAATACTTGTCTGATGCTACCATGGATCAACACCTAGGGTTCCAAAACACAATTTATCTAAGGAGAACAAGATACTATGCAAATTATCATCAATTTGATAAAGAATTTACTTAAAAAACCAAGAACAAACCATCAATACTTGGAAATAACACTTACTATCCAAATCATTGAGCATGAGAAAACCCTAGAACATGAATCATCCACAAAAATATGAAGAAACATCCACAAGATCACTCTCCAAGAGGCACACACAAGTAATCCATGACAAGAAAGAAGTATAGAAGATAAAAGAAGTGATTCTCCACAAGTATTGGTTATGTTTTACAAATGAGGTAAGAGTTATCATTTTATATGAGGAAACCCTAGTGCTTTACCTCTAAAAAAGCCCCTAAAATGTAATTAATCCATGATACAAGGTGGAAAGGTATAGGCCGACCCCCAAAAGAGCTTCAAACCTGAAAATATAATGCTAAAACACCAAAATGTATCCTCAAAAGGTCACACATGTGGGGGTGAGTGTCTCCAAGGGAGGTGATGTCATATTCCAAGGGGTACAAAGGCCTCCAAAGTCCATGTCTCTCCTCATAATATGTAAAGAATCATGGAAGGTCATGTCTCCTCATCCAAGGGTCACATCTAATAAAAAAGTTCCAACTCATCATCCCCAATGATAACATCATCAATCCCAAGATCACATCCTCCAAGGGAACAATATCCATGATGAGGGGCTTCCGACACCCTTAGTAGAAAATAAAGATATATCTACAACATCCAAGATCATCTATTGAACTTCCAAGGTCTAGGAGGTGTGGAAAGGTGTCCCAGGTTAATCCAAATCATCGAAGGACCCAATTATCTACATCGAGGACCCAACATCCTCTGTATATTTCACAACATCTTAGGCATCATCATGAAAACATCCTCCAAAGGACCATGTCAAGGGTGCATCATGATCAATCAAGGTCCATAGAATCAAGTAAATAAAACATTACAAGATACAATAGTGATTTGGATCATACAAAGTAGGCCACTACTTAATACAAAAGCCATGTGAGCAATTCACATTAGGTATCTTCTTCAAAATTCACACTAGCTCAAGAATTTATGCAATTTTTCAATTTTAAATATGAGAGGGACATCAAAATATCCTATTAGGTTTTCTAGTACCCAAGTAGAGGAGTAGTTCATGAGAAACCCTTTAAAGTGCAAGTATAAGTGAATAAGCTGGCATGGGTTTTACTTCATGGTCATTGTGTCATTGACATGCAAGAACACATATGGGTTCATCTCCATGAGAACCTTTGTAGAGGGAGTTATTGGTGCTTGAGATACCATTTCCTCGACAATGTGTGTCTTCCAAATCCCTTCTTGCATTTTGATATTCTCTTATTTCTTTGCAAGTCCTCTTTTTAGGTTCATGCTTTTGTTATTTTTCTTACTAGGATTAAGTCCTTTTAATTGTTATGCATTCAATGCATTAGGACTAGGGGCGATCGCCTCATAGCGAGGAGGTAAAGCTTAGGCTGATATTTGGCTTTTGATTTGGTCATTTTTCATCCCATTATTTCTTCTTTCTTTTATAACATATTTTTTTATTCTTTTTTACCAGTTGGATCAACCTTGACATTCTATCCCTTCTTCTCATAGGAGGATGAAGGAACGAACCATTTTGGGATATATGTAACATCCATTTCCAAAATATGGGACAATGGAAGAAAAAATAATATGGAATGTGTTAAGTATGGAAGGGAGTGGTACATTACCCTTATCAAGGCCTCCCAGTGGTACCCGTATTCCCTGAGTGTGACAATACTGGACTAAGACACATATGATGGCCACCTAGGTGAAACAAGGAAAAAAGAATAACTTCCAAGAAATCATGATCCATTTTTGACTTCAACCCATGATCTTCACCTAAATGCCTAATGTATTAAATGTAACACTTTATATGAAACAATGACTAGTGTACCTCATGTGCACTAGACCACCACCATTAGAGAAACCATGTTGATCAAGTGAATGAGCTGAGTTGAGAAAGGATGAGGGGGGAGGAATTTGAGGGGATATTGTCTATAGAGAATGTTGATGATCATATCTAGGTCCACTGTCTTCATTGTGGACCATGAGACATGATATCCTCTTGTTACCCATAGATGAGAAGGGGTAACAAGTATAAGATCAAGAGTATTGCTCCACTACCAAACAAGCCAAGGACACAAATGTTGTCCACTAATGCCTTGATGGAGTTTTTATACATATTTCATGGATATGCATGAATGAATCAATTTCAATTCTACGGGGATTCCCTACAAACAATATGCAAGTTTGACCCTTTATGGCATTGATTGTGACCTCATATATCATAGTCTACAATTGAACAATGTTTCCTTGCAAGAAAACCTCTAAAAGAAAACCAATATGGGGATAGACCCCAAATATTGAAGGAAAACATACTATAGATTATATCTTCAATGATAGAGGGTTCTAATGACATGTTAGGAGTTGAATCAGGTTCTTTGTGTATCCATTTAACATCTCACAATAGCTCAATGAAGACAATTAATAGCTAATAGTAGGGAATCACTTAATCCTTTAGAGGAATGTGATGGAATGACAATTTTAGTTGCATGATATAGGTTTCACCACTATGGATACTCCAAGTGTCCAATGAAAACACAATACATGGTTCTTCTAGTGCTCAAATTGGATTGGGATTCGACCATGTTAAAAGATAGTTAAAATCATGGAAAAGAGTTTATAAGAAAAGGTTGGTTTTAGGACTAAAAAATTCATTCGAAGTGTCCAAACAAGATTCGAAAGAGGTCATGAGACAACTTGTTCTCATGTAGTTTTAGTATCATAGGTTCAAGTTATCTAACCAACAAAATCCTTTAGACACCGTCCCTTGCGACATCACCCACATGCAAGTGAAGTATCACCCGAGGCATCTATAAAGCCTGCAGGAACCAAGTTTCCACAGTAATGAGGGGATGGGAAGCTATTATCATGTTCAGTATTACTTATCTATTATGTGCGCATTTTCCCGTGTCTATTATTCCTTGATTAATTGGTGAATTTAGTTAAATATTAACACCATTATATTGCAGATTGCAACATAAACTATTCACTGTAACCTTCATAACTACTGTGCAATGATTAGATAGTAAAAATATATAGTCTAACATGCATAAAGAGAGTATTCATGATCAATCACATAAAAATACAAGCATACACAATAATTAACATGATTCACCCAACTTTGGGCTACGTTCACAATGACTAGCCTCTTTATTATTCTTTTTGTAATCATCTCAGGCTTGCACACTGTGATTACAATAGATATATCATGATATCTCTCTCCATCTTTCCTAACTGCTATGTAGTGCAAGCCTCTCTCTTCCAATCACTCCCTATACCTTCAACATAGACTCTCTCTCTTACTCTCAGTCTATTCCCTCCACAACATCAATAGTTCTGCCCCAACACAACTTTAACAGTAATATCTATTCTACCCGACCCATTACATATTTATACATTGAATCTAAGGCCAAAAACCCTACTTACTTATCCCAAAAACCCTATTACAATTCATTTTGACTCATTTTGACTCATGTTGACTCAATGTTCGAGAGCAATTTTCCTTCTTTTGTGTCTGCATGCTACTTTTTCATTATTGACTACTATTCTCCCTAATTTTGTGCATCTCTATGCTTTTGCGTGCCAAACTTTTGTCCTTCCTTTTCACCCTCTCTATCTTCCTTCTTTATTCTCTGCGAAGTATGATTTTACTTTGCACTTCAATCTTGAATGTGTTTTTACTACACTCTCCGCTCTCACCTTCTCTTCTTTCTTCTGCTGTTGTGCACCTCCTTCATACTTAGGATTTTCCTCAAAACTGTATCCAAAATTCTCATCCAACAGGCTCCCAACACTCACATGTGGCTCGTCTCGAGCCACTTAGGCACGTTGCTTTGTGCTTCTCTATTCCTCTATGAATTTTTGGAGGGCTTCCCTCACTACCACAACTTCTTTTGTTACTTATTATTCTGTTCCCAAAATTTCCTTTACAACGTGCATAGTCAAGGTCGTCATTTTATCCTTTGTGTCTTGCATTGCTTGCTTTTTCATGCCTTGAACAGTGGCCAATTCCTTGATCACCCTGAGTGATTTGTTCTGCATAGGTTCCAATTTCTGCACAATATTCTTCTGCTTTGCCTGCATCTTCTCTATTTCATTGTATTTTTGTCTATTTTCAAGGATGGCTTCCATCTGTTCAGTAGGTGGTAGAGTGCTCATGATTTCATTGGTTTTATCGGTCTTTTCATGTGTGCTTATTATTCTATGCTTGATCTCCTTCATCTCTGAATTAATCATGAGTTGTTTCCAAATATGCGTACTCTCTCCGCACAACCTCGCAGACTCCTGGTCTAGACTCTTAATATTTTCCACTTAGGTTTTCGCTATCCTTGTCCTTTGCTCCTTCTCCTTAGGAGGTGTCGCTGGCATGGTGCATGATTCCAAGTCTTCAATCTTGCTGTGGAAGCCTTTAATGACTTGACCAATTCTTGAGACCTATTCTTCCATTGTGACCTCTACCACCATTGGTACTTCTATGATCTCCTTATAGATATATTGGATGACAATTTGTATCCATTGTTCCATTTTCTCAGAATCATCCTTCTCTTTTAATTCTTTCTCGACCTTTTCCTTGGTCTCATTATTCTCCTTTAGTGCTCTTTCAACTTTTTCTTCAACTTCGCTCTTGTTCTACAAAGCAGTTGTATACTTTTGTTGTATTTATTCCTTCTCTTCTATCACCTTGGTCAATTCTCTACATGCTAACTCTGCACGAAGCCTTATCTCCTGAATAATACTGATGTGCAAGCTCTGCAGTACTGTTATGGGAATTAGAGAAACAATTAAGTTTAGATGACTTAGTGCTTTCACCTACTCTTGTAGTTCTTGTGTCGAGAACTCGATTGCATCTGACATGATATCCAAATTTTTGTTCCCATCAACTAACTTTGACAGGAATGGAGTGGTAGTCCTTGCTTCCTTTATCAGGATTGTTGATGGGTCCTTCGCCTGAGCCTCTCTCTGGTGCTATCCTCACTATTTCCAAAATTTGTTGTATCATCATCAACTGGTCTTTCACCTTCTGGTGTTGTTCATCTTTTTTTCATGATGCTTCTTCAATTACCTTCTCTGCGACATCCCGCACCTGGTAGCCGATTCTATCCATGTCATCATCTATCAGAGTATAGATAGGAAGTCATTTGTGGGACTTCAACTTTTTACGCGTATATATGGTTGGACCCTTCCCCTTATTTTTTTGTTTGACCAGTGATTTTGGAACTGTTTGTTTCACATATTTTGTTGATGGTGTCATGTTTGGCATATTCCCTATGCCATTGCATTTCTCATTACCATATGACGATTAAAAAATTGTCAACGAAGTTTTTCCCGCAAAGTATTTCTAAAACCTATTATTATAAAAACTAAATAATACTAGTAGGTGGGACCCCCTTGAACTATTGGAGAGAAGATCTGTTCATTTTGAGGTTGAGATGATGTGTGACATGGCTCACATGGTTGATGAAGATCTTATTATTATTGATTATGAATTGAGCTTATGAAATGTTGATTCCTTATGTTACTACCGCCTATTCTATTCATTAATATAATTGATTTATGTTCTTATCACACCTTCATAACAAACATATCAGTAAAATTATATGAAGGGCAGTTTTGAGAGAGGGAAAATATTAGAACAAAGGCAAAGGAAGGGGACCTAGTTCTACAATATCACATGTGAATAACTTAAAGGAAGTGAGAACAAATTGCAAGAGGAAGATTTTAAAGCTATCCTACATACTATACTACGTGCATAAAAGACTTACAACTATGGTTAAATCCTAGCTAGCAAGTGAATTGTTATGCAATTGTAATTGAGTTATATGGTAAATACGCATATGGTTTGAAATGTTGGTGGCACATATTGGAAAGGTAATAGTGGTAATGGTTGTGTGTTTTAAATTGAGTTATATTGGAAATATGAATACGATGGAAAAAATAGGGGTGGTGCATTTTGACAAACTGATGGACATTAATGGTTATGTGATTTAACTTTGTAATATGGGGATGGTTTCGATGCATGATTTGATTATTGGTGTAAATGGAGGGCTCGTTGGTATGTATTATTGAATTAATGAATTGTGGGTGGAGGCGACGTGCATTTAATGCATGTCACCTTTAATCCTCCCACTAGCCACCACCCTAGTCGAGCTATTGTTCGGTCTTGGCTGTGGTTATGCTCCAAAATTTCAGCAGGAAGGAACCACTCGGCCAACTCTTGGTTTAAGGAATTCGATTACAGGTATGTCTTTGTTTTTTGGCCATTCATGATTTTACTCTAGTTATGAAATAACTACTGGCTCAGGTGTATTGGTTTTTTTTTTCCTTAAGGTTGGAACTGTGTAAAATTGTGTCCTTGGAATGAAGCACGATGATTCTTCTACAATAGTCTTAGATTCATAGTTTTATTGGGTTGCCCTGGGTGCTAGTAGCCATAGGGGATCTCTGTGATCTTGTTGGTTTAGTTGGAAGTTTTTTTGGTTTTCTTGGCTGGTTGTCCCCGCGCATGTGCATCACTTGTCCAGTCTTTGGTTTTTATGGGTTTAATGGATGAAGTCACTCTTCATCACTATTTTTTGTTCATTTGGGAAATGGTTGATTTCATCACTAAAGGCCACAAAATTGGCTCTTCTATTCTTACTTGGCCTTGTCATCACTTCAGTGCTGTGGTTGTTTTAAGAGCCACAAGGGTTACACCTTGCGCACGTTAAGAATCACTATCGGTCGGGTTGGAGCCTCGCTCCTCTGTGGTATCCCGCTCCTCTATGGTAGCCCTCCTATCTCGGGACTTGTTATCTATATGCGAATAATTCATGGTTCCCTCTGTGTATGCACTGTTGGTATCAAGGTTTTTCACCATTGAAGGAAGTTGGCTCTAGCTTCCCTGTGTTAGTCACAATGTGAGCCTTTAACTCCATAGGTTCGAGGGTTGACATGGAACACCAACCTGACCTGTTGGTTTTACCACTTGATTTTTGGATGGTTGTATATTTCCGAATATTTTTTAGTATAGACCCATCCAGTTGGCTATATGACAGTCGTGTTGGTTTGGAATTTAGTTACTGCCTCTGTATAACGTTGGTAAACCTTGTTTGTTATATGCATGACTCAAGTTACACAGTCGCTCTCCTTATGTTTGATAACTCAATATTTTTTAATGGAGAGGGATGTTTCCCCAATTTGAATGGATGTGTGGGTACGCATAGCTACCAAATCTTGTTCAACTAATTGATTTTCTACAACAGTGGAAAATTGTTTGGTTGATATATAGTCACTAGTATTTGCACTAATAATTTTTGGATGATAGCTGGCATTGGTTACAAATGCTTAGTGTTGCTCACGCATGTTGCATTGTGTGGTTGCAAAATAGATAATGGTCATGGTAAATATGGTTTTCTTTGGGGATGAATGACTACTGAATTGGATGATTGTAGAAAGTATATCCACTGCATCCTTGTGTTTGTTGGTTGAATAAGCATGAGTGTGCACAACATGGTCGATCATGGTGTGACTAAATTGAAGCAATCTTATATTAAATTGATAAATCAACATGATATGTTGAGTTATTATTGTGACTGTGTTTTGTTGTGTTAAGTGGAAATGTTGCATCGTGGAGTTTTGTTAGCTGCGCACTGTGTGTGGTATGGATAGCTTGTTTTTCATACTCAGGGATACCCACATAGTTTTAGGCATGCTATTTATTGAAATCGATCACTGGTTAAACAGGGAATGTTGTTTATGATGACCATGTTGGATAGGTGGCCCATATTTTAAATCACATTTAATTTTTTTTCTTTTACAGTGGCATAACTACATTGCCTAGGAAAATTACCCTGTGCATAGCTTGTGTTTAAATGGTGGCTATCGATTGTATGATTAATTGTCATTTCAGGCGTGGAAATTTATTCTTGATTATTTTGGTTACTGCATATATATGTTAACGAATATCATTGAATTTTGATGGCCTCTATTGCAGTAATAGTGACTTCATTATTATTTTGAAAACATGACTTTTGAGTATAGTTGTGGATTGAAGAAATGCATGGGCAATGGTTGATTTTGATAGTTACAAATTGGAAATGGGTACTCTTTGGAAATTGTTATAAAATGCACAGTGTGTGAATGAAGGGAACAAAACCTCTTGAAAATTGTATAGGATGCCCATTTTTTTGTGATGTCACTGTGTGGGACATTTGATTTTGAACAATGAACTTGTTAAATACACATAAATTATTATTTAGTCAAGTGATTGATTATTGATGCATCTCCTTTCATAGAATGTTTTATGGATCACTTAATTAATTCCATGAACAGTAACTGTCCTTCTTCCCTTCCATTATTTCACTTTCTGCTAATTACAAACCCCGTCACCTCCCATATTCCTTTTTCACTCCCTATTCTGAGATTGATTATAGTCAAGAGAATTTATGTGTTAAAATGGATGAAACTGGTAGTGTCTTGTGTGTATTGCAGTGAGGATTTATTGGTTTTCTTTACAGTTGATTGTTGTTGTCATTGAGAAGTTACCATGCTTATCCCCTTTCATTCCATCATTTTTTTGCTCAATACAAACCCCTCACATATCCTAGAACCCTGTTTCACCCCCCTGCTTGTTGATTAACAATAAAAAATTTTGTATGGATTGGATTGCATGAGTCTGATACATTCTGAGCCAAATCTATTTCATATTTTTAAGAGTTGTCATGTATGGTTATTTAAAATACTATTTGCTAATCGATCACACATGCAGGATGAGTTTTTTAAGTTGAGGAAGCCATGGCCAAGGAAACAAAGGTAGGGGTAACTGGAATCGAGGCCCAAGAAGACCTAGGTTCTCCATACATTTTGACGTTGATTCAGAAGAGATTGGAAAATTGTTTCATGCTGGATTATTTAATTGGATTGGGCAGGGAATAGTCCAACCTAGGCCTGAAAGGCCTCCCTTCCAAGCCCCGCAAGCCCCTTGTATCCCTATACCTCCTCATGTCTCCTTACAACCTGAGGTCCCTAAAAATGATGGATGGTAGGAGATTGTCCACCCGACTATCTCCCGACATCGTGTCTGGCCCAACTTGTCTTTTCCTCCTCCTCCACTGGTTAACCCCATTTCCCAAGCTTCCCCTAACCACTCACTAGTGCAATCCTCCCATGCTAGCAAGAGATTGAAGACTGAATCCCACCATGCACTTGATAAAGGAAAAGACATTGTTGTCCCTTCCTCACCCTCCAATGACTCTGACAAATCCGTGTCTTCCCTGATGCATTTGAGGGATGATTGTTCCCACATGATCAACGATATTAAGCCTAAAGGCTCTGCACAACCTAAGGAAAATTCAGGAAAATCAAGAGGTGATAGCAACAACCAAGGAAAGGTTGCATCGCATATTGGGAAATATGGTTTTTGAGTTTAATGTTATCTATATTTTCATGACAATTGACTTCATGGATCTTTGGACAACATGTTTATTTTCGATATATGAGTATTATTTCGAAATAATTTCAAATTTCATGAGTTTTAATTGCCAAAAGTGAATATGTTAATGGGAGGCACAGGGAAGTGTATTTTTCTTAACTAATGGTTATGTTATGATTGTTATGATTGATGAGAACTAAAGGGAGTTACAAGGGGTCCCACCTACTAGTTATTATTTATTTATGACCCTTATTATAATTATTACTTTCCCCCCTAACTAAAGTTAGTTGAGTGTTTTAATTAACTTAACTAATGAATTTGTTCAACTTCTTCAACCAATTTTAATTTGTTAAAAGAAAAAGGAAAGGGAGGAACAAAGGAGGATAAAAGCAGAAGCATGATAAGGTTTTCTCTTTGAGTTTATGTTGAGATAGTTCAGTTTTCATTCATTCATATATTCATCACAACCTAATTCTCTTTTGTGATAGCAAGGTCTTATTGTAGACAACAATATTCAGGGATGAATCAAATCATTCAGACACTTGTTTTTCAGAGGTGTTGATCTATCTTTGATAGTCTGTGTAGACTTGTCTATTTGTGAATTAATTTTCATGATTGATAAAGGATATTGTGCAGAGTCGAGTGGGAAACAATCTGTGGCAAGATGATCTAGATTTTAAAGTTCAGTTTTGGTTTTTTGTCAGAGGTCCTTTTGTATGTTCCATCGGGGATGTCTAAGTTTGACTTTGGTCCAATATTTTTGTATGAGATTTTTTAAAGAAAATGACTCTATGGTGAATTGGAATGAAATAAAGGATTGCTTCATGTATCAACTGTCTTGATTATCATATTGGTGTCTTTACTTCTGTTCTTTCATTTATTTCAACAACTGTTGTATTCAAAAAATTACATGAAAAGTGAATTTCTAGCAAGCTTTTTGTTGATAAAAGACTAGCCTAAGCACTTGTAATTAATACTTGTGAGTTAGGATATTATTTTTGTTGGCTATAAACATAGGGTGATATTCCTATCTACTTTTATTTATCCAATTAAAGTCTGAAAATGCTTGAGTAAGATCAATTCATATCTTTTCCTCAACACCTGTGCCTCGGTTAATTATTCCTCTTCATTGTCTTGATATTCTTCTTCATCARTGTGCTCCATTTGTTCCCTTGGAACCTTCTAGTATTCCTCCTAGTCATTGGTTATCATGCATACATCATTCTCTATAGGGTCTCTTTTGTCTTGGATGTGCATTTGGTGCATCCCTGCTTTAAAGTGCACAATATCYTGGTAAGTATCTACAATTTGGGAGGTGATGCATGATGTATGAGCTATTATGTTTGTGATCGTGTCAAAGTAGACATATAATGTGACATGCTATCTATTTGTCTCCTCCTGTTCTTCGTATGCCATATGTTTGCATACCACACAACTGCATTACCTATGCTGGTTGTTTTCAAACATTGGTAATTGCAAGGCTCCTTCTAGCCAACTAGTGTGATCAGTTTGAGAAGCCACGCATAATAAAATTCCATGCCTTTCTTCTGTGCTTCTATGCAGTCTACCAAAAATTGATTCACCAGAAATGTGGCCCAATTCATTTGGACCCCCTCTACGCACTTTTCCACATCTGCAATCATTGCAACCAACACCTCATACTTGTGGAATTTTCTTAGTAATTTGCAGGCCAATACCTGCATAAAAAATCACACAAAATCATCACTTATGTTTGTGACATCCAACCCCGCTTCAATATGAAGGTGTGGAACTTATCCTTCATATTTTCCAATAATGCTTTCTCCCCTTCCTTGTTTGTGAATAATGTTGTCGTATCCTCTCCTGCTTTAGATGATCCTATTATCAGTGCAATTAGTTGTGTATAAATAGATACTTGCGGGTCTAGAAACACGTTTACTCTGTGGACAAAAATTAGTAACATTTTTATGTAGCCATTTATTTCTAGGCGTTGGACAAAATGTGGGATCTCCAATAGATTCAATATTCTTGATTTCTCTAGTCCTTCCACCCAACTCTATGGTTCAAGCAGGATTTCACTTGTTCCTGGTATGCTTTTGGAACAAATTTATTTCTCCTGTTCCAACTCAGGAAATTTTTGTTCATCCGTTATGTCATGGTCTACAAACTTCAAGGCAACAATGTTTCCTAGCATGTCCCCTTCGATAATGACACCAGGTGGTATTTCTGGTGTGACCAGTGGGTACTTTTTGTCTGTAGGTACTCTAACCTATGGAGCAATGTCCTTTCTTGGTGGTATATAGTCCTTGTAAAAGATCTACTATGAGGCTGAAGCTCTGGTTGTTTCCACAAACACTGGTGCAACCAATGGTATTTTTGTTTTCTTGCATGTTACAACTATTGGTGCCCCAAATTTTGGTGGTGCCATTGTTCTTTGCGACTAATTTTGGTAACTATTCTGTGCTGACTCTGGTTCATCTTTGGTTCAGCTTTGGTTCAGTTCTGGTTTACTCAGTATGCTCACATCTCTTATCAAATGCAAATAAACTTTCCTTGTCAGGCCCTTATGCGCTTTTATACCACTTCGATAGCTGTGTAATTGATTTCACGCGCAACATAAGTGTTAAATCCAATCAAAGTCTGCAATCAATACTTTCCTTACTATGGAATTACTAACAAATCCTTCACCCAATTTTTCCTTCGATTTTCCAGTCTGTCCCAA
>JASDQU010737989.1:127528-150984 GCA_032191745.1 Picea mariana
CTTCTACTGTCCCATTGGCCCGAGGATGATACAACATACTCTTCTAATGATGAATTTGAAATTCCTCAGTCAATGCTGCAATTTTCTTATTCAGGAAGTGTGTTCCTTGATCACTGAGTAGAATGTGTGGGTATACAAATCATGTGACTACATTATCAAATAGAAACCACAAAACAATATCCATAGTGTAGTCTAAGACTGATGCTGCTTCTTCCCACCTAGTCAAATATTCTATTGCAATGATTATGTACCTAGCTCTTGATATTATTGTTGATGGGTTTATTTGTCCAATAAAGCATATTTCCATTTTATCAAACGATTGTAGTGTAACCTGTGGGTGTAAAGGAATATCATCCCTCCTGGATGTCTTTCCCACCCTTTGAAGTGCATCTCATGCCTGACAATATTCTTTAGCATCGTTATGAAGTGTGGGATACAAATCCCTGCGCATAAAATATTCTGTGCAATTACTTTACCTGCATAGTGTCCTCCTGCAATCCATTCATGAAATTCTGTGAGTATCATATGCCTTTCATGCTCTAACACACACTGTATCAATATTCCATCTACACCTAACTTGTATAGGTTCCCTGCAATTAACTGATAGTCTATTGATTTAACCACAAATTGTTTCTTATGTGCAACTATCATGTCCGATGGGGCCATTCCTATACTTATAAACTCCATGATGTCTACGAAGTAGTCATCCACCATTCTAACTGCAAATAACTTTGCATCTGACAAGATGTCATCTAGATTCCCTACATCTTCTTCTGATAGTATGCACGATAAATGATCTAGTCCTGGATTCAAATTCCCTAGTTTCACAACAGCCTCAAAATTGTATTCCTGAAACATCACTAACCACCTACATATTCTCCCCCCAAAAACTGACTTGATCACTAAGTATTTTAATGCATAATGGTTTGTATACATCTTAAAATGAGAACCCAATAAATAATGTCTAAAATTCTGTAGCACATATACCATTTCCAATCCTTCTTATTATGTAGTGGTGTAATTCTTCTCTGTTATGGATAACTTCCTACTTTCAAAAGTAATTGGGTGATTTATGTCTCCTTCCCCTGGTTGAGATACAAATACACCCAAATATATGGACGATGCATCTACTTGAACATGGAACTCATTCTTCCAAGATGGGAAGATAAAAATCAGTTCGATCACTAATTTATTCTTCAATGTGTCCAAAACCTTTTGGTTCACTAGAACTTAGCTTCCTTCTTCAATAATTTCTCCATAGGTGTTGTAATTTGCACATAGCCCTTAATGAAATTCCTGTAATATCTTGTATTACCCAGAGTTGCTCTCAACTATATAACTAAATTGGGTGGTTGTAAGTCTAAAATCATTGCAATATTGGCAGGATCCACTAATAATCCTTTCTTACATACCACATGGCCCAACAAAATTCCAAAAGGTGCACAAAAAATACATTTATTCAGATTTATTGAAATCTGACATTGTCCACACCTATCCAACACTAACTTGAGTACTTCTATCTGATATTTCAACAATCTAAACACAATCTAATCATCTAAGTACACTTCAAGAAACTTATGAATGAATTCCTTAAAAGCTGCTACAACTACTCTTACAAAAACTGCAGGCACATTCTTCAGTCCAAAGGGAATTACCATGTACTGATAGCTTCCCCACTTTGTTGCAAAAGTAGTCTTATACTTTTCCTCTTGCACAATATTTATTTGGTGGTACCCTAAGAATCCATCCGTGAAAGAATAATCCTCTTTCCCTCGTACATTCTCTAGTACCTCATCTATGAACGATGATGGAAATGGATCATGAAGACATTCATCATTCAACTTCCTCAAGTATACACAAGTCTCGATTCCTCTTGCTTCCTTATCTTATACCACCATTGGAATTATATACTCTGATTCCACCACCGGTTCAATGATCCCTGCTTCTAACATCTTTTTTATCTCTTCCTTCACCTTATCTTTATACTTCAAATTTAACCGATAGGGTCTTTTGTCACATTGGCTTAGCATCTGGTTTCAAAGGGATATTCATTTCTCCTAAATCACCAACTATCCCCTTCATTTTTGAGAATGTAGTTGGGAATAGAACCTGATACTCACCAAAAATATGCAATCTTCTCCATAGTTTCATCATTCCAATAATCTCCTATCTGCACAAACTTTGGATTCTCTGTCATCCCAATGTTTACTTTTCACGTCTTTATTGGTTGTGTGTATGCAACAGATTCAAGATCTATCCCTTCTACTACACGTTCTCCCCTAGTTTTAGGTACTTTCAGATTCCTTGGATCTTCCTCATCATGTTCTTATTTAGCGACATTGTAACACTCGAGTAATTCATGGAAATTCATAGAAGCTCTGTGTGCACTACACACATATACCACCTCCATTGACCCTTCTTCTGAAAATATATTTGTTATAATTACCTATAGGGATGCATCTACTAATGGAGATTCATGTTCAAAAGCAAATGTTACCTTAAAATTTTGAATCATCTCATCCTAGTTTTTTGTTTCTCTATGCATTTCCAGTTCCAAGTACTGGTTCTTCAAAATTATATCTAGTGTATGTATAAACTTGTGCGTCCATTCTTTCTTTGGCACTAAAATCCACATGGTTCTGCACTACTCAACATGACCTGCTGGGTCACTTATCTCTGTATATGTCTGCGCAATATTCTCCAACTCGGTGCCAAATATCACTTGCATTAGTCTTCTACACTATAACCAATTTTCCATTCTCTCTTTGTGTGTAGCCCACCATCTGGCTAGAGTAACTTTCAGGAAAAAATCTAGTGCCAACAACCTGCAACTCAAATTCCTTTACAAATGAGATTATATCAATCAATCCATCATACTTGGGTGTATCACATAACTCCATTCCAATCTAGCACAGTGATCAAGTTATGTGTGCACATCGTCTAGTTGATACTTCATGCATCTTCTGCTGCCAATGTTCCAAACCTTCCTATAAATATGACACACATGAGAAAATAATTCTCCAAATTAGTGCACCGTATATAATGAGTTTAACATAATCATCCATCTAGGAATTCATATTATGCAAGTTTTCATTTTTGTTCCCTCTCGCTGGCTCTATATACGTCTTTCCTTCTATAAGATCCAACGGTATGGTAACCTTCAAGTCTCCTACCTCAAATATCATCTCCCTCCTCTTCATATTAATGATCTCTTGATTATCAAATTCCCATTCAAGTTCCATCAATGCTAGATATGGTTGACTATCATCCACAATATCAATGACTTAAAAATCTTCTACATTGCACACTCCATCTATATTCACAGGTACTCTTGTCAATCAACCAATTGGTACTATCTTGTGCTAGTTTTCCAATCTTAGTTGGAAATGAGACTTAATCAACTTGGGTCTCCCCATAATTTCCCACGTCTACTTTGGTAATACATTCACATCATAACTCAAGTCTAAAACAACATTATCTACATCATATTCCCCAATCTATGCACTTAATCCAAACTCTCCATTGGTCCTCTTTTTTCACAATACCTGATTCACTACCCTCTATGCGATAGGAATTTCCCTTTCTTACGTGAAATTATCAACAATTTCACGTAATGCATTCAACGCAGTTTCATCTTTCATCAACTCTATGCAACTTCTCAAAAATTATCTCAGATTACTTACCTTCCCTAGTGGCTTCTTTGGCATAGTACGATCACAAATAGGAGGTGCGGATGATGTTGATGCTACCCAATATGGTTCTAATATCTCTTTTATTTCCCTATGATATGTCTCTTTTTATTGCTGAGGGTCAAATGTTGGCATAGGTCCTGATGATTTCCTTACACATTTCTTAGCCTGCTTCCCCCCATTTGTCGCATCAACCCCTGTTCTAGTTCCTCCACGCATAACAACTGCAATTATAGGTCCTTCATTGCATTTCTTGGTTGATATTTTTTGGAAGTTATGATTTTGGTTCTGGTTCTGATTCCCTCTTTCCTTCCATTTTGTAAGTAGTTGAGGATAGTCTTTTGTTGCATGGTCCAATGATCTATAATATGTGCAAGTTGTACAAGGGTTCAGGAAGTCACGAGCTAAGTGTCTCGGTTGATTACAATTGTAGAATATTATTGGTCCTCTACCTCCTCTACCTCGACCTCTACCAAATCCTCCTTGGTTTCCAAGATTAAAATCTCTATGAGTTTTATAATGTGGACCATCTCCTTCTATAGCAGTGTTCTCCTCCTGAATCCTATACATATTTGAAGTGCACTCCCTCATCAAATAAAATGCACACCAATCCTTCTATTCGTGCTCGAATGACTTGCAGAAGTTGAAAAATAAATTTATTGGTGTACTTTGGTATTTCGACAGTAATGGACACTCAGTTAGATGATGTCCCCATTTCTTACATATCTCACAGTGTTCCTCTCATGGTAATGGATTTGGTTCTCTAGTTTCCAAATACTATGTGAATGTTGGAAATTCGTCCTTATGGTGGAATTCAATCCTACACTTGGTACACCAGAATTGTTCTCACTTCTCCTTGCCTTTTTTAAATTCTGCCAATTGAATTGTCAAAGAAGCTAACCGCATCTATACTTTTTCCATCCCTCCACTATCTCCTACAGGTGATGCTTCCATATTCATTGAAATATCTAAATCTTCAGGATGCGACACAAACTTCTGTTGAATCAATGGCCTACGAATGTGTGGTAGTAGTCCCGCAATAAACCATTATTGATGTTGTTGATAAGGGATCTGGAATGTCAATCTACCCATCAAATCCTTAAACCTTTGATCATATTCCCAAACCGACTCATTCTGCACTTGTTTGATTTCCTTCAATTCTATGATGTATTGTGACTTAGATTTTGGCTTCTTGAACTCTTTCAAAAATGCTTGTCTATTTTTTTCTAAATTCCTTGCTTGTCTTGTAGGTGTGTTACTCTGCAGTTTCTTGTACCAAACTAGTGCATGGCCCCTAAATGTTGTTTCCAACTGCGCAATATTTACAACATCATATTGGACATTCTTTGCAGCCCAAATTGTCTCACAAAAATATATATATTGTTCTGGGTCCTCTGATCCAACTCCCTGGAACTCAAATAGTCTCAATGTGTTGCCTAACCCTGCCATTTTTTTCTGTTTTGTACCTCCCCTCGACGATGTTGGTTGACTCTGAATCAGTGCAATTATTCCATTTCTATGGTTACTTCTACTTTTTCCTCCCTTTCTAACTATAACTTCTTTTGACAAATCCTCGAATGTGATTTCCGATCTAGGTGATGCACACAGGGTCATGGAATCGACATAAGATCTAGTATGAACAAGACTGAATGTCTCTTCTATTATCAGACTAGACTGAGACTCCTTTTCCTCACCTTCTATGTTCGGTATTTCTACTATCTATACTATTGCGTAGGGTTATCTTCCCTTAGGCTCACTTCACAACTCTCCTTTCCCAGCCCCAGTCTTCCTCCTCTTCTAACTTCTTCCACTACGAATTACTCCAAACTCATCTTCCTATTATGATACCACTTCTTCGGTTCTATACATCCTCAGTCCCTCCCTTCCTTCTTCATTTATTCCTTCATTCTTTCCTACCTTTAGACTATCCTCTTGTAATCCTCTAGTTCCCCTATATGCATGAAGCCCCTTAGAAATTATACTCTATTTTCATCATGCACTTGTCGCACAACAACATATTTATCCAAGTACCCAATGATTTCATAAACCTTCCGCACGAACCCTTGAAAAACTCCCTCTCTACAACACTATATGACTGGGTACAATCCACTGCAAATTATGTAATGTAACCTCCCAATATGCTATCCAACCATAAATAACTACATGATAATTCTTATTTCTTATAGAATTCAACTTCCTTACCAACTCAGGAGTCTAGTTCCTCGACACTGTGGTTCGATAGCTTCCAGTATTCTCTACCAATATTTTTAATCATTTAGTTAAGACAATCAGAAATTATCCAAAGAAAATCTCATGCGGCTCTGTGTACACATACCTTTGGATCCATTACTCGTCTCTCATATGAGGGTTTCTATTCTCTTTTTTAACAAATTCTCATTCCTTCCATTCTATCCATTCTAATATCTCTTTCTTAGTCGGCCTCCAAAACACTCCCTCAATCACAGATTCCAGGTCCTAGTAACGGAACCATTTGTTGACGCGCAGTTGTAAGACCCTAGTTTCAAGTTATCTAACCAACTAAACCATTCAGACACCGTCCCTTGTGGCATCACCTGCATGCAAGTGAAGTCTCACACGAGGCATATATTGGGGCTACAGGAACCATGTTTTTGTAGTAATGAGGGGATGGGAGGCTATTATCATGTTCAATCTTACTTATCTATTCTGTGCACATTATCATGTGTTCGTTATTCCTTTATTAATTGGTGAATTTAGTTATACAACACCATTATACTGTAGATTGCAACATAAACTATTAACTGCAACCTTCATAACTACTACACAATGATCATATAGTAAACATATCTAGTCTAACATGCATAAAGAGAACATTCATGATCGATTACATAAAAAAAGAAAAGTAGAGACAATAATTAACATGGTTCACCCAAATTTGGGCTACATCCACAACGAATGGATTCTTTATTATTCTTTCAGTAATCATGTTAGGCTTGCGCACTGTGCTTACAATAGATATATCATGATATCTCTCTTTGTCTTGCCTAGATGCTCTGCAATGCAAGCCTCTCTCCACAAAACTATCCCTACACCTTCAACATAGACTCTCTCTCTTACTCTTAGTCTATTCTCTCCAAAACAACATTAGTTCTTCCCCAACACAACTTCAACAATAGCCTCTACTCTACCCGACCCATTACATATTTATACATGGAAGCCAGGGCTCAATACCCTAATTTCTTATCCCCAAAAACCTATTACAACTCATTCTCACTCATTAAAACTCATGTTGACTCATTTTTCGGGTGCACTTTTCTTGCTTTTGTATTTGCATGTTGCTTTTGCATTCCTGACTATTGTTCTCCCTGCTTTTGCGCATCTCTTTGCTTTTATGTGTCGAATTTTTTCCCTTCCTTTTCACCCACTCTTTCCTTCTCTTATTTCTTATGTTTCTACGCACCTCCACTTCGGATTTCCCTCAAAACTATATCCAAAATGCCTATCCAACACAACTTGAGGAAATTAGGGTTGCACTAGGGAAATTTACATCCTTGATTGAGTAACAAATCCTTAAGAGATATTGTGCTTGTAGTCAATGTATGATGTACATATGTTTGTGTGGGGTGAAGTGTGGATTTCATAGGAAATTCTAGGAATGGTTGTTACATTTTCCACTAAGCTTCAATACCAAATGGGTAAGAACATATATTAATTACTAGTGGGTGTCTCCATTAAGTTTTGTTGTATTTCCCTATTGTATAGAAAAATAAGGACAAGTTTTTTACAACCATTATCGACTCAATAGGGTTGTGAATATTAAAATGGTTTGAATTTATTAGGTTGATTAATTAAAAATGCATTTTTTAAAGAGATTCATAATGGAAAGCATGGACCAACCAAGATCCCACCATGAGGGATTCACCTTGTTGACCAATATCTTATCATGTTCATTCATAAAGGGGGTTTTTAAATTATGAAAAATAAGGTCAATATATTGTAGGTATTGGGGGGTGGATGTAGGGTATCAGGGGGTTTATAGGTATTGGGGGGTATATAGTGTTGGCACAGGGGTAGACCCAGGGTTCAACGCTCAAGAGTGCACCAACAAAGCCCTAACTACCGACCCTTTTGGCAACACTTGCGAAGCAGATGAAGTCTCACCCGAGGTAGAGGTAGGGGTGGTTGCAAGCCTCAGGTGTCTGCAACCTTAGCTGGGACGCAAATATGTGATTATATCATTTACAAAGCACTTAGCATCGATCATTCATCAATATTCAACCCTTATTATACTTCGCAGAAAACACAGATATTCGCGGTGAATACTCAAATCTATAGTATTTCAACACTTAACCATAGTAACCTAGATGAGATCTAGTAGATTAGCACTAAGCATCCTCATACACATCAGATCTAACAATATATATATCTAAGAAGCATAGAGTATAAGTGGACACATCAAAGCACATAGCATAAGCAAAGATAAACACATTGAATCAAAGCACATAGCATAACACACAGATTTACGTGGTTCACCCCCACCCTAGGCTACGTCCACAAGATCTTCTTATTTATTATCGTCTTCAATCCGTTACAAACACAAATCCTCCAAAACCCTTCTTCGCATAGGAAAAAAGATCTGGGTAGCTCACTAGATCCTTCTTCTTTGCGTTACAGAACTTAGCTTTCTATAGCAACCTCACAGTATCTTTCACTTAGCCTTGCAAGCCTTACACAGTTCACACATAGAACTTATTCAACATCACATAGATGCACTACCAATTTCACTAAGCAATCGCATATACTACTTCTTACATTGCCTATCCTTCTATTTATACATTACAAAAGTGGACCTAAGTGTGGGTAAACCCACGGGCCGACATCCCTTTCCCATTACATATTCCCAAAAACCCAAAAAGGGCCCAAAAGGGGGCCTAGCTTCCACAATTTCCTCGTCGCTTTGTGCTTTGTATTCGACAGGCTCTCGAAGTCCCAAAAATGGTCAATTATGATCAAGTGTTCCTCAAAACTTGGTCAAGGGTCAACATGCCCCCAACACTCACCTATGACTCATCCTGAGTCACTCTGGTCTGATCAATTCTGCCTCGAATTCCTTGAACTTGGCTCGAGCAGCTTCGCCCTGCTGCAGTGAGACAACCTCTTGCTCAGTGAACTCCTGGATCACTGCATCATTTACTGGCCCTTCTAGGAATTGTTCCATGGTGATGACAACCTGTTCAAGCTCAGTTCCCTGGATTTCAACTTCAGTGAACAGTTGGCATGCCTTTTCATGGATTAGTTGAAGTCGTTGGGAGACTTCCATCACTTTACTTTTCAGCGTGTGTACCTATTGTTGGGCGGTGCGTTGTTCTAGAAATATCTTCATTATTTCGACTGGGGTCAAGGCCTTTAGCTGCGCCTGTAGCGTATCTGCATGCTTCTTTGCTTCTTGGAGATGTGCCTCCAATGCCTGTAATTCTAGATTCTCTGTGAGGTTCTCATAAGTCTGGGTGCTTCTAGAACTCAACTGCTTTCATTCCAAGGAAAAGGTTTTTAATCAGCCAACTGCGCTGCACACAGTTGCCTCCCTTAGATCTATTATTTCTTGAGGAGTCTCGGGCATGGTACAAAGTTCCAAATCTGTGATGCACTGCTGAAGTTGCTGGATTACTTCTTTAAGTTGTGCCACCTACTATGGAATATGTTCTTTAATCTTCACTTCTATGACCATCACAGAGCGAATTAATTTGTGAACCCTGTCCTGTACTTCAAGTTGCTATGCTAGCAACTGGTCCTTGCTTTGTTGTAACTGTTCTTTTTCCTCATCCCACTTCGCTTGCAGGGAAAGATTTTCCCATTATGCCTTACTCTGTTGTTCTACAAGTGTGCTCTATACTTGTGTCAAAGCCTGGGTGGCTTGCATTGTGTCTTCTTGAGCTCGTCGAAGGCGAGCTTCAACTTTATTGGTGATTTGGTGTAATTGGGTGGGCTCATCACCTATTCCTGCTGTTCCAATTGTCAAGGGCACAGTAGAAACTACTCAAATGGACTGGAGTGCCTTCTTCACTTCTTGAAGTTCACCCTTGATTCGGCTGAATACCTCCTCCTGCTTCGCTTATTGATTTTTTGTGATCTCTAGTGAAGCATCATTCAATGCAGTGATTAAGAAGTCAAATTCATCCGGTGTGAGGGTAGTCTTAAAACTAATCTGGGTGGCCTTAGTTTTATTTTTGGATGAGGGCTTTGGTGGGGTAATCTTCCTTTTCTTAGAGGGATCCTCCTCCTCTCTAGGTGGAGTAATCTCGCCTTTGTTTTGCTCAACTTATGTGCCACCTAGTTCTTTACCATCACCTCCCTTCATAGGTGAGATCGAAGTAGTCTTCGTGGATGTGCTATGGACATATTGAACTTCATCATCCTTATTAGTATTTCTTGGTCTAGGTGTATCCGGCATAGCTTCAGGCCTATCCACGTTGAACATTTATGTGGGGTTCGCTGCAACAAGGAGGTTCACTGACCATTCCTTGGTAATCTGCTCCAAGTCTTCTTCTGTCAACTTGTAGTATGACTGGAGATGTTGTTTGTGCTCATCAGTGCATCCTATGATATAGGTGAAGTGGCGGTCCACGCTGAATTTTATCAAAGGTCTAAACTTGTGAAGTGTGTTTGGGGTGAGGCACGGTGTAGACTAGATTGCATTCTTCAATTGGTTGTAATAGGCATGGAAGATGGCATTGGACTACCACTGCATGTTCATGTCGTTGGAGTACCACAACATACAGAAATTTGCAGCTAGTGGTTTGAAGGGTTTGATCTCTAGAAAAATGGCACCTTCTGGTAGCTCCCAGGCAATGAAAGCAATTAGTATGAGCAACCAACTAAAGTGGAACTCATACCCTTGGTCTTGCACTTCTCTGTAATCAAGATCTAGCTAGTTTACAAGGTACTGTGCCCAGTTCATCTGTAGTCCCTCAACACACTTCCCTGCGAGGTCAACTACGAATCTAGTCACTTGTGTTGGTTTGTTCTTGCGAACTAGCTTGCCCGCGATTAGCTGACAGGCAAGGCGCATTGTGCCACTCTGGATAGAGGCTACCTTGTAGCCTCGTATTCCTTTCTTGATATCACCATAAGTTTCTTTTATCCTCTGCGCTAGTGATCAATATTAGGTCTTTCTAGGGTAAAAATCCTATGGGTTAGGGCCTTGCATACTAAGTCCCGTGATCTGATTGATCAAGGTCGGATGCATAGTGATGCGACAGTCCAACCATAAGTATCCTCTGTGGTAGTAGGACAGTAGCAACTTGACGCATGCGTTGACTTCCTGGTGTTTGCCGAAGTGCGAGATCTTCATTACATTAAGCAGTGTGGACTGCGTGAGGTTCTGGGTCCATGACTGTGGGACAATCTTAGAATTCTTTCCTTTGGTCATGGTTAAGCACTTATGTGGGGATAACATGTTGTAAACTTTACGATCTTCAAGGTTAAAATCACTAAATTTCAGTGCTACGAGCTTATCTTGGTCAACACGAACTGTGCGCACCCGTTTCAAAGGTACATGGTGATCAAAGTGTACTTGAAGTATCAAGGTACACTGTCACGGTTGATGGCACCACTTAGAGGTGGTAAGTAAGTAGGTAGAATGTGTGGGATAAGCTTGGCATTTGCGATGTCATCCCTGTGCTTGGTCCATTTCTCATCGATCGGTCGGGATGGACTGGCGCGAGCAGTGGAAGGGGAGGCCTGAAATCCTCTTGTTGACGATGCTTAGACTCCTATAGATAATCCTCACTCTGACATGACTCTCTCAGTCATTAAGTCAATAAAAACTTCTTCAACTACTTTCTCAACAGCGCTGAGCTTGTCTGACATACAAGCTCGGGTGTGAAATGAATTCAGCGACTACAGTAAATGGTATGGGAACAAGGCAATGATCATAGGGTGAAGTAATCTCAGGTTTCGAGCTCAAATTCTCACTTAGAAAAAAGTATTCTTGGTGCGTGGCACGACGGACTAAGTAGGGAAACTTAGCAACGGTCTTCTTGCAATGGGTATGAGGCTGCATTAACTTATGTTCTATCCGTTATGGCACAGTCTAACGGTCTAGTGGCGAGCCATAAATGCTTTCCAACCCATTAGAAGTGACAATAGAATGGTTATATTGGCTTCCAATGGCTATATTACTTCACCTCGATGAAGTGGCATATGTCATTGTTCTGATATCCCGACAAAGCTCCAATTCTGCAAAGTGTCTTGCTGCGAGGTACCCTTTGGGATCTTCTGTAATTTTTTTATCTTAGCCTTCTTCTTACTTAGCTTTCTATCCTTCTTTCTAGTGAGCTTCATCTCAATGATTCTCTTCCCATGTTGATTCTTATTTTCCTTGGACATAGTCACTTCGTGCTGGTGAGATTCTCTCCTAGGGTTTAGGTATATCATTTCTTCTTTGTCTGGGGTAGAAATTTCATCCTTTTGTGTAGGTTTGGCCTCGACATCTGGGATTCTAGTGTCAKATGGATTCAAGCGGTTCTCCTATTCTTATATCAACTGTGAGAACCTTTTAGTCATGAAATATTTTAACTCTTGTCTTTGTTGTTCTAAAACCTCTTCTTCTTCCTTCTTTYTGGCTTGATCTCTTTCAATCCAAGGTTTTTCGAGTAGCATAGTAAATGGGGMACTTTCCTCAATGAATCTGATAATCTCTAAATCTTCTTCTGTCGAAGTTCCATTGACTGTCATAGGTATATGAGCGAGTTTTCCACATAACATCATCAGTTTTCCTCTGAATAGTCCTATTCCTCCAAGTGAAGGAATCATAGAAGGCTTCCCTATAGCTTCCCAAGTTCTTTCTGGCATAATGTTCACTTGTGTTTCTTCATCAAGAATACAGTCAATGTCGAAGTCCCCTATTCTTGCTTTGAATTGCTCCTTTTCTTTGAAGATCTCTGGTAATCAAACATCTTTATGTTCCTTCAGGGTTTCTTTCATCTGTATTAATACTTTCTTTGATTTGGCTGGGTTTCGTCCTTTTCTGGATCTGCCTTATGGTCTTCTTGATTCATATTTATCCTTTCAAGCTTAGCGATCATTCTAAGGAAATCCAATACCTCATGGTCCATAGCATTGCAACAGAGACAACTAGGTCTTCTACCAGGGCATTCCTTAGCTATATGGCCTAGTTTTCTGAAACTGTAACATAGGACTAATCCTCTCTTTCTTTTAAATGATCCCCAGTTTCTTCTATACTGCGCACTAGAATTGTGATATCTAACCTGCAAAAAATTATTTCTAGGATCCTGCATCCATTTGTTAGTCCATACATTCTTTCTATGCATAGGTATAACATATCTATCATTATACTTATTAGATCTATTCATATCAAACTTTCTTTCATCTATTAATGTCCTAGTTTTTAAGATAGGACATAATCTACCAAACATACATAGATCCATGTTCTAGAAACAAAAAATTTCACTTATCTTACTTCTACAGAGCACAAAGATTTTAGATCTAAGAACTTTTAAATATTCTTACCTTTATTAGAGCACAGAGCTTACATATCTTACCTCTTTTTTGCATATATGACCTCTTGTAACCAACTAGAATATAACGAAACCATTTTTTGGCATAGGGGTAGATCCAGGGTTCAACGCTCAAGAGTGCGCCAACAAAGCCCTAATTATCGACCCTTTCAGCAACACCTGCGAAGCAGATGAAGTCTCACCCGAGGTAGAGGTAGGGGTGATTGCAAGACTCAGGTGTCTACAACCTTATCTGGGACAAATATCTATGATTATATCATTTACAGAGCACTTAGCATCGATCATTCATCAATATTCAACCCTTATTATACTTCGTAGACAACACAGAGCTTCACAGTGAATACTCAGATCTACAGTATTTCAACACTTAACCATAGTAACCCAGATCAGATCCAATAGATCAAAACTAAGCATCCTCATACACATCAGATATAACAATCATATATATCTAAGAAGCACAGAGCATAAGTGGACACATCAAAGCACATAGCATACGCAAAGATAAACACATTGAATCAAAGCACAGAGCATAACACACAGATTTCTGGGGATACATCCACACGATTTTCTTCTTTATTATCGTCTTCAATCTATTACAAGCACAAAGCCTCCAAAACCCTTCTTTGCATAGGACAGAATATATGCGCATCTCGCTAGATCCTTCTTCCTTGCGTTACAACACTTATCTTTCAATAACAACCTCATAGTAACTTGCACTTAGCCTTGCAAGCCTTACATAGTTCACACAGAGCACTTATTCAACATCACATAGATGCATTACTAATTGTACTGAGCAATCAAATATACTACTTCTTACATTTCCTATCCTTCTATTTATACATTATGAAAGTGGGCCTAAGCGTGGGTAAACCCATGGGCCGACATCCCTTTCCCATTACATATTCCCCAAAATCCAAAAAGGACCCAAAAGGGGGCCTAGCTTCCACAATTTCCGCTTATGTTTGTGCTTTTTCTTCGACGGGGTGTTGAAGTCCCAAAAATGGTCAATTATGACCAAGTGTTCCTCAAAAATTGGTCAAGGGCCAGCATATAGTAAAAATAAGGATTTTTGTATTGGATATATGTATTGGGATGGGTGCTCAACTAAGGATTTTGGGAGGTATTTATCAATATCTAGTGAAACTAGGGGTATTCTTTAATATCCCATGAATGCATGTGCTATGTCATGGGTTCACTAAGTGAAGACCCTATGGATTCCACACACTTAACATTGTGACACTAAGAAAGTTAGTTAGTAATATTTACTAATCAAGTGGAAGATCAATCATATCAATGTTTAAAATTCAAGAACTAGTCTCATAACTAGTTGAGGGTTTAACTAGACCAAAACCGTAAACCAACTCGAAATGATCGATGATCCGGTTTCTAAATAAGTTACTAAAAAATACATAAACTATGAAAAAAAAAAAATACACATTCATGTACATCAATGTAAATCAAACTATTAGACACCAATTATAATTTTTTTTCTAATGTATATATCAGGTTAGGATGAATATAGAAAAATGACACTAAGTGTGATACATGTTTGAAACAACAAATATAAAGTTTAAACATAAAGGGTCTAAATGGATTCTAGTGTCCAAAAAACATCGAGCTAAAACCTATTGGCTACAAAAAATAACTACCTACCAAATAAAGCCATAACCAATCATCAAACTCATCCCCACCACTGGAAAATGGATCCTCATCAAAAAATACACGATCACCCTCTGGATTGCACTCATCATATATCATGTGAAGGACATCCATATTTGTAATAGAGATAGATGCTACTATTGGATCATCATCGAATCCCATCCACCCCAAGTTATCACCATCAAATTCTCCCCATTAATTTTCCTCTACCCAT
Organism: Picea mariana; assembly: GCA_032191745.1. Lineage (NCBI taxonomy): Eukaryota > Viridiplantae > Streptophyta > Pinopsida > Pinales > Pinaceae > Picea > Picea mariana. The sequence goes on from JASDQU010737989.1 coordinate 142,609, forward strand.
TTCGAGGAGGGATCAATATCATCCAAGACAATGGGATATGTATCAAGGATTTTGATCAGCCATTGGTTACACCTTACATGAATATATGATCATTCAGTGTTTGTTGTTCCAAACTATTTCTCTACTTTGTGTATATACATTCAAATACAAACCAATTTCACTCACACCCAGAACCATTGCAAGTTTGACCCAGAATTTGAATTACAAAATTTTGTAATTGAGGACATTGGCTTACAAATGATTCCCACTAACCGACTATTATAAATCATGACATTCAAAGAAAAATTTAGAAAAAAAAAATGTTTGATACTTTGGCTATAAATTCAAGAAGTACTTGAACCAAGAAATAGTTGAACTTAATTGTTTTTTGAATTGCTCACTTAGTTGATCCTCCTTTCTTGCACAAATAGCCAAGGTTTTACCAAAGGTACCCATGGCTATACTAAAATAACTAATATGAATATGTATTTCCAACTATTTCTCTTCATCAAAGAACATGCACTATAAGCAAGTGTACAATCCATATTTGATCTCCTTAGATTGATCTTCTCCAAAGTCAACTCTATAATGGTACTTTGGGTTCCAGGAACACCCAATTTAATGTACTTATATAGGTTGATGGAGTTGATTATTCCATCTCCAATCAATGATTTCCCAAATAGGTTCATAATTTTGTCTTCTATCCTTGTATGTTTCCTTTATTTTATCTTTTCCCTAATTTATAGCCTCATAAATATAACTCATGGCCAATTTTTACCCATTCACCCTCCATAAAACCTTAACAAGGGGTTCAACAAATTTGACAATATTTGTTGTGCTTTTCCATAACCCATGGTCATTTATTTTTTATTTTTTATTTTTTGATGTATTTTCCAAAACCTTACAACTACAATGATATGCATTCCATTCATCACAAGGAAAAATATTTCTCAAGTTATGTCCCTAGGAAATGAGAGATTGTAATTGTGAGGAAGTTTGTTCCAACTTTTGTGATGGCAGGGCTAAAAAGCTCCTTGTGCGATGCGATCTTCCTCATTGGATTTAATACCTTCAAGTGGTTGTATTTAATAATTCTGTTGGTATGATGTACAATGTTTATCCACTCCTCTTTTCATATGTCCTCAAGCATGATGTCTAGGAAGTGTGCATTGCACGGGATCCAAAATATGGTTTTTTTTCTCCCTCCAACTTATATCCAACAACAACATAGTTAGAGTCATTATCAATGAAAAAATAAACAACATTATCCCTTACCACCACTAGGAAAATCTCATCCAATAACTAAAATAATAAGTTTGCATCATTCATTAGATTATATGCATCCGCTAATATCAAAAACATTGTTCCTTATGGGTAAGAAACAAGGAAAATAATTATGGTATGAGACTTTCTAATACTTCATCCATTTGACATGATGGTACATCTTATTATTTTCCATCATTATTTAAAACTCCTCTAGACATTTATGGATCCAACTTCTTTCTATAAAGGAGATTGTTGGTATAGATTTTCCACAAGGGTGAAAAATATCACTATTTTAATGGTTGTGTGTTAAACCTAGATAAAATGGTGTTTAGGGCGTGTAAACCAAACCCTATATATACTTTACAATATTCAAACCCTATATTATTCATGCAATAAAGAATACAAATAAGAAACCATTACACTAAACATGAACAATAAATTGGAATGAATGTAAATAATCTTCCATTACCAATGGGAAGGCCAAATATTACACCTGGTAGATAAGCTTGATGAAGATCATGGGATCCAAAACCAGTCCTTGGGATGGGTCCTTGGTTTTCATGGTGTGTTTATGAATCCCTCCTTGGTGGATCAGCAAGTTACCGAGACAAGAAATATGTTATCAAGAGGAAGATGTCCTCAATATGTTTAGTGATATTTCAACATCATAACCTTACTAGTGATAATGGAGATACGATGGAGTGACCTCAAGTGATTTATTTATAAGGAAAATAGTGGTTAAATTCCCTTGACATGGTTTTAAAATTAGTGGTTAAAGTTGACCAAATAAATTATAACAATATAAGTTGGGGTTTAAGATGGTCTGCATATAACTAACTTCCCATTATCAAAAATTAGGTTTGGAAACAATAAAAAATGGATTTTTACAGAGCAGGGAAACTTTTGGGGGTATTATCCATGCCATTTGAGTGCACTTATTTGGGGTAATATATTCATTGAAACTTTTTGGTCAATTTCAAGGATTAAATCTACCATTTTTAGTGATTTTGAGGTCATATGGTGGTGGAAAAGGGTCTGAAAACAAAGGTTAATCATGCCATTAGTGATGTGTTTTTGCAAGACTATTGGAAATGTTCTAAGTGATTAGTTTTAATGTGATAATAGATTCCCCCTTGATGTGTGCGGTTAGGAGAAAATTGTATGACCAAAATACATAATAGATTCTTTATCCAAGTAAATGAAAGACCAATGAGGGAGAATAGTGTCCAAGGAAGGAAGACCACCCACTGAAGGGTAAAGGAGAACCACTTGTTAACAACAATTCAAAAAGGTGATATGTGTACAATATCTCAATAGGGATGAAGTGGGCATACCCATGATCATTAATGTATCTCATAAAAATGATATAATTGTGTGTCATGGCATAAATGGTCTAGGGGCCTAATGAGACAAAATGGTTTCTCAACACAATACAAAATGTGGTCCTCGGAAAGATGCACTAGAGTACAAACCAATGATATTAGTAGTCCTCGATACACATTCTTAGATACAAATGGATAGGTTTAACATAGAAGCATTAAGATTACAATCGATATGTATACATAGGAACCGATGCCCCAACATCCATATTCACTAATGAAGAAATGGGATCTAAAGATTTGAAATGAGTTACCAGGAGGGAAGTTCAAACTAAGGGATCTAAGAATGACTAAACTGAGCCAGTCAAATCCAAGGAACTACAAATAAAGATAAATCATTATAATATGTATGAATCTCAATAGTGTGAAAATGAGCTAGAGTCAAGCATGTGAGATCCTACAAAATCTGAGAGAAATGAGGATTGATCTCTCATCTTGGTCCAAGTTAGCCCATCAATGAGAACAATGGGACCAAGGTACATAGGAATAACCCTTAGAATAAAGGTGTTGGTTTCGATAAGGGGGAGTCCAGTTGCACTTAGGAAGAGGAGGAACTCCTAAGGGAAAACATCCAAAGTACAAAAACTAGAGATATATCTCTAGAAACAAGCGTTGAGGCTAAAACATGTGAGGATATATTTAAAGGGAAACTCCATATTAAGGGCCAAGACAACTCACACATGTATGAGAATCAAGTACAATCACTTGGACCACTGAAACATCAAGTGTACACATATGAATGATGTGTTAATGAGTTGGAGTTGAGCACATGAGAAACAACCAAGTTAGAAATAAATGAGCATTCTCCCTGTTTGGTCTAAGGTCCACCACAATTGAGGAAGATGGGCCCAAGGTACATTCTCCTCTAAACCAAACCCCTATAATATAGGTGTTGAAGTTAAGAGGGGAATTCATGTTGGGGTTAAGGGACAAAGGGATCCTTGAAAACTAGCATTAGGTATAAAGTATAGGAGGAATGAAAAATATTGGCACCAAGGGATGATGGGAAGGAAAAGAGAGAGGGAATCATGAAAAAATTCTATTGGAAATGTTTTATTATTGGGATAAAAGTTTTTCAAAGATGAATAGGTAAACCAATGGGACAACTAGAGGTTAAAAATTGACAACAATGGATGGGAAAAACTCATGGAGACAAGGGTAAAATGCAATTGGATGCAAGAGGAACTAAACATAATCCATGGGACTCAAGGGTGACTCATTGGAGATGCCCTCAACAAGGGAAACAAAGGGATGCAACCATAAAGGAAATTCATGCTGAAGAAGCAAACGACCCTCTTGGTATTTCCAAAGGGGAGTTGGGATGTGGTGAAAAATGACCGTGAAGGGGCAAGGGTCCCACTAAAATATCTATCCATAGTATCCAAAAAGAATCCGAAGAGGGAAACTAAATGATAAAATAAAGAGGATATGAGGAGATAAATTCGCTAATAAGAAACTATATGACTATAATGTTGAAGGTGAAAACTACAAATGGAAGCAAATAGAGGTAGGGGAATGAATTGTAATCTCCTTTGGGGGTAGGTTAATGGTGGTATAAAAGTGAATAACTATCACATTAGAGGAAGTGGAGGGATTATAATATGTGAAAATCCAACAGATACCGATGAATAATGTGGGAGTCTAGAAGGTAAGGATATCAACTTGATGAGTAAATATGTATGAGGATAAACTCTAGGATGTGGTATAAATGGAATCCCAATCCTAATGAGGATGGAATGACATGGGCACTAAAATGAAACAAGGGTTTCTGAACTAGGGAACCCATGGAGGGAAGGATCTATTTCTAGGTAGATGGTAAATGAAAAATATGTATGGGTTAATCCATATACTTGAGTGAGGGTGGTGTTATAGGAGATTACAAGGGGAATGAAAGGAAAATGAAACATACTCAAGGGAGCTAGGATATGTTAAATGTCGAGTAATAAATATTGCCTAAAGAGGACCACATACCATTGAGGCATGAGGGCTTCCATGATGAATTCCTACACACAAGTCAACTATTACCAAATTGTAAATGTGCTTATGAAAAGAAAACTAATGTGTAGAAATTAGAATTAAAAAGGTTACATACCTTAATGATTCAATGAAAAAGCTGTTGGGATGAAGTATCAAGGAAGTAAAATATGAGAACACTCTTTTGGAGGGTTCAGAATTACGAATCCACTGACATAGATGGCATGGAGATTAGATTTTGTATGAGGCCACATGTGGCAAAATAAAAACTAGAGGTTTTCTATAAATAAGATAAAATCCCTAAATTCAAATTCATTTGTGCATGTTGAAATTGCAGAGTGGAGGGAGGCCCTAAAACTTTGTGTTCTCATTTCAGATGAACCAATTGATGAAATAGTTTACTATGAAATGGGGGCAACTTCTATGCTAGGAACATAGAAACTACCCCTTGTTTCCTGTGTTGTTTCTGCACTAGTGTTGTGTCCCTTTCATCACCTAAATGAGAAAAATAAGGACGCTTACAAGTCCAGTTGGGTTAGCTGGAAAATACAACAGTGAATTCAAGAGTTAGAAACATCAAGCATAAGAAATAAACAAAGAACTAAACTAATAACAATAAAAGAAACTAAACTAGAGTGCATAAGAGAAATAGAACAAAAAATAAACAACATGCATGCCACCAATGGATAAGTTGTATTAGTGGGAAAAAAACAAAGAGAAAGGGAGACTTATGGGTCCCCTCTTCCTCCAAGGGAGGGATCTTGAACCCCCAATTATTGAGCTCTTCTTACAAGTAGAAAACTAGAAGGAAATGGTGAACAAATCCAAAGCTCATTTACTCAAGAGGTGATGTGAATGGCCAAATGAAAGAGTGCTTGTATGATCTTAGTGAGGAAAGAGGTTCCTCTAAGAGAATATAGGAAGAATAACAATACAAATGAATTCCTTGAAAATATAGTGCACCCATGGCCTCTTTTTATAGAAAATCTTTGAGGAATTATTCAACCAGTCTTTAGTGTGAACAAGGGGCTCTTTAGGGCATCCTCAGGTCTTTGACCAACCCCCCACTCGGATTTAGCTTGGATTTGGGTGTCAAATCAAATTGGGAGATGAACCAGAAGTGGGTGGAAGGCCAACCAAAATCATAAATGTGTCGTTCTGAGGTGTGTGAATATTTTTGCGTCCACAATCGCGCATCAGTTGCATGTGCACTTTTCTGGCATTTTTCGACTATCGCACGTGTGCGTGCTTCCTTTATATCCTTAGTGCATGATGATTTTATAACCAACTGTATAGTTTTGTGCCCTTTTGAAATGCATTTTTTGGTCCATGGATGAACTAATGGGTGTTTGGAGATGTTGGATTCCTATAACCATTTGCGGACGAAATTCCAGTGATAACAAATGCCCCTTGATGTGTGAGGTTAGTAGCATATGTATAGCCGAAATACATCAATGTTTCTTCTACTGAGAGTACTTGTGTAAAAAAGAGTGTTGAGGGGAGTTTGAAGAGCGACCCATTGGAGGGAGAGGGGAACCTGTAGGGCCCAAACCTTTTGCAAAGTGTGGAAAAATAAATCTATGTACAAATGAGGCATGCATGCCCCATGCTCGTGTCATGTAACTCAAAAATGTGTAATACAGTAACTGAAGTTGTGTGTTGACATAGATAACAGTAGCGCCCTCTCGGGAAGTTTGATAATGGCATAGGACAATTTTGATGGTGAACACACTCTGAAAAGAGGTGATGACACTTGGAAGAAGTGTTGATGATACGCAGGCATTGATAGCCTATCAAATTGGATATGTCTTCGCCAAATATAAAAACAACTTCAATAGTTGCAAAGTAAGACCCACCGCAACATGATAAAGTGTTGAAGTTGAATGTCGTGGGGGTCAACGATAGAAGAAAGAAATGATGGGTCTCTCTGTGTTGTCCAAGACTCCTCATTATAAAGGTAATGAGAGCCAAGATACTGTCGGCCTTATGGAAATTATGCTGATGTCGACAGAAAGGGAGACGCGACTCCAAGAAGCAAAGGGCTTCATGAAATCCATGGGATAAAATTAGGAACTGATGAGGAACATGGACGTAGTCAAGATACAGGGAGACTCAAGACTGCCCTAGGTTGGGGATATTTGTGAAGGATAAGTGGCAACAATTGTGGAACTAAATCTAGCGTCAGGGGGGCAACTAGACTGGGGTTAAATTGTGCCAGAGGCATGACAAAGTTGACAAACTCAGAGATCAGGGGTACATGGATTGTGGGATACTCAATATTTATGGATGATGTCAAAAGGAGTGGAAGATAATGAATGCCCCAACCAAGGGCAACATGGGTTGCTTTTGCTGGGAAAAAGTGTTGATATTATGGTAGATTCGGGAGGTATGAACCTCTATTATGAACTATGATGATATTAGAATATTCCAGAAGGAAGAAAAGAAATGAATGTAACCCTTGACGATATGTCAGTTGAAGAAAGATAAATAATATGAATTAATTAGTACCCAGAAGGAGAAGTCAGCCCAGGCAAGTCTGCCAGAAATACTATAAATACAGGGCTCCAGTCTCTCATTTGTCACATTCATAGATTTGCATAAGTCACTTGTGTGCACTGCAGTTTGGTAGTTTTGTGCGCAAGTTATGGGGAAGGTGTTGCACCAGTTTCTGGGTTGGACTATTTGATCAGCTTGGGTTACTTTCTTGCTTGGTGCATTAGCCTTGCTTGTCTATTGATTGCTACCAGGATTCTTCTCTTTCAAGGTCAAGGTGCTTGGAGGGTGTCTTTGGCCTATGGTTGGGTGACAAGGGTATTGTCAATGGTAAAACGGGCACAATCCTTAATATTATAACATGTTATGGGCCCACACCTCCTTCATTCATTCTAAACGCTGGAAGGAATCATATCTGCTAGGATATTGAGATCATTGAGGAACTTCCTCTAGGGTTACTAGCAGGAGCAGCTTCCAAGAAAGTGTCACTAGGGTTACTAGTAGAAGCAATTGTGGAAACCCTAATCTCAGATCCGGTACCTTATGATGGAGCATCTCTCTCAAGGAGAAGATATTCAGATGCGCCTTAGTTCAGTGCACCTTTTGGCTATCTCATAAGACATAAACGTCAGAGTTGAAGTTTTGGATCAAAGCATGACCAAATACCAGTCAACTGAAGACATGAGTGAAACGATCAGTCTTTTACACTACTCAACACTCACTAGAATGATTGAAGATGAGATGTGGATAATTTATAGTGGAGCTTCTAGGCACATGATGGGAGATCAAGCTAGACTCTCAAACCTAAATGAGAAGAAGACATCGTACAAGGTAGAGCTTGTAGACAAAATCACTTATCCATTCGAATGATTTGGATAAGCCTCCATCAAGTTGAAATCAAGTAACAATGTTCACTTAACAAATGTTTTATATGTACCTGGTTTAGAAAAGAATCTTGTTCAGAGAGTTCTTTCGGATTCATCGCATAGGTTTTTTGATTTTCGACATTTCGAACCAAACTAGCGTGGTCCATCATCAGGAAAGAATCTTGTATTGATATCTTTCCTAGAAGACAAAGGAAAAATAATAGCTTTCGTGTATGGCATAAATACTTCAGCATAGAGAATGCTAGGGTTATTGGAAGTCATGAAGGAAATTTGTATAGACTACTAGAAAAAAATAAATAATCTCTCGTACATGAAAAAGTCAACCCTAATGAACTTTGGCATAGAAGGTACGCTCATATTAATTATCAAGCATTACCCTTTCTCAGAAGAATGGTTGA
>JASDQU010737989.1:158566-176320 GCA_032191745.1 Picea mariana
ATATATATGGATATACATTTTGGGATCCTTGTGATGTTCACATGTGTTGATGTTTTTCGCTTATGAAGTCTAATTTATATGTCGTGACAGATTTTTGATGGGTTATGTATGTGTAATGGTAACATGATTAGACAAATGCCAATCTAACACTAGGTTAGCCATATTATCTTCTATTTGATTAAATTGTGGAAGAGGCAAGGATCGCGAAAACTATACACATTGTTGAGATGGAGGACAATGAGTTGGGAATCTAATAAGACGCAAAGGTGACAAATATGGGGGTCATTGGCCTCTGCAAGGAGGATAATGACGGATGTGTATTATTCTTGGTTGTTGGTCACTAAGCCCAGACATATGCCACTGGATTGGAGAAGTTCATGTGAGGGGGTATAGAGGGCCCAAGCAGCTGAAGAGAGATTCTGTGTCCAACAGCTAGCTCCGTCGACGTAACCAATGTGGTAGGCCGATGGAGGAGGCATTTGTCAATAACACAAATGATAGATTAGATGCAAGGCATGGAGGAAAAATAAGATTAAAAAATCTATAAAAAGTGTACAAAAAGAAAAATCCTAGTGTAAAATGGCTATGCTCAAGCGTAAAATTTATTTAAGTACAACCCGTTGACGGGTTCTTTGAGAGGGTAGCCTTCGGGAGAGGCCAGGATGTATGCACCTTTAGTGAGGCAATGTTGGATGATGTAAGGTCCATGCCATAATGACTCAAATTTTCCATGGCTGAGGGTATCATGCGCGATATCGTAAGCAAGGACGAGGTCGCCTTCGTTGAATGATCGAAGGTTGACATGGCGATCGAAGGTGGCCTTCGACTGTTTTTTGGCTACTTAGTTGTTCTGTAATGAATATTGACGATATTCATCCAACGAATTTAAGTTTAGAAAACGCTGCTCCATTGGAGCAATGTTAGGTAACAGCTCAATAGTAGTGCACAAGGTGGGAATTTCGCACTCGATGGGGAGAGTGGCCTCGACCCCATGGAAAATATGAAATGGTATGAAACCAGTGGCAGTTTTAACTGCCGTGCAATAAGCCCATAGTGCAGAAAACAACATATGGTACCAATTGGTATTATGTTTGTTAACCCTACACTGCAACATGGTTTTTAGGACCTTGTTGACCGCCTCTACCTATTCATTGGACTGAGGGTAGTATGGCGAGGCAAACTCATGGGAGAAGCATAACCTGGAGGAGAGTCCGATGAAAAATCTCCTTCTCGAAGTGTTTCCTGAGATCAGAGACTAACTATAGTGGGACTCCAAAGCGAGAGATGACATGGTTAAAGAAAAAATGCGTTGTAGTGTCAGCGGTGTTGTTGAAGGTAGGAATGGATTTGGCCCACTTGGTGAAGTAATCGACTGCAATGATGATGAATTTGTGTCCATTTATAAATGGATGGTTGAAAGTCATGAAGTCTATGCCCCATTTTCAAAAGGGGCCGACAGTAATGACAGGGTGGAGAAGAGCGGGTGGTTCTCTTGCTTTGTTGGCATATAGCTGACATTTGTCACAACGCTTCACAACATGGATGCAATCATGAAACAATGTGGGCCAAAAATAGCCAACTCAAATGGTTTTTTGGGCGATGGACATCCCTGAGAGGTGGCCACCGCAGGTGCCGCTATGGCAGTCATTCAAGACTCTATCGAATTCTTCAATAGTCAAACATCGATGAAGTATGGTGTCAACCCCTCATCAATATAAGATATCACCAATAACGAGGTAGGGAGGGGCATGGTGCCGAATATGTCGACGATCATCCCTGGAGAGGTGGTTTATGAAATTTTGTGTTTGGAGGTAGACGAGGAGATCCTTGTACCAAGGATCATCCGAAGGGATGAAAAAGAGATGTTCGTCTGGGAAGTTGGTATTGAGGGGAGAGCTGGTAGTATTGGAAGGAAATGTCATAATGATTTTGGCAAGGATGAGGGATTTCTTTCTCTTAGGTGTTGAAAATTCAAGGTGGCACCCTTGAAGGATGACGATCCATCGGGAAAATTTGCCATTGATTTGCCGACGAATGAGAAAGCATTGCATTGGGTTGGAATCTGCTATGACCTTGGTAGTTCGAAGCAGGATGTAATGAAACAGTTTCTGGACTGTGAGGACAACTGCAAGGGCGAGTTTCTCTTCGCGATTTTTTTCAAGGGTGGCCTTGAAAGGTTTTTACTAATATAGTAAATGACATGCTCCCGATCATCATCCCCTAATTGGACGAGAACTCCTGCTACGGAGACAACTAAGGCCGATAAGTAGAGGATATAGTCACAGTCATAGTCGGGTGGACTAATCAATGGGGCATTGGAGAGGGCCTCTTTGAGATCATCAAAAGCATTTTGGGCATGTTCATCCCATTGGAATTGGATATCATGATGTAAGAGGTGAAGGAAACCGTGTGCCCGAGTGGAGTAATCAAGGACAAAGTGGCGTAAAAATTTAGCTTTGCCTTGTAAGCTTTGCAGCTGGTGTAAATTACAGGGGGGGGGNGGGTCCACTATGCTTCTGTGTTGGGAGATGATGAAGCCAAGGAGGTGTCCAACGGTGATGCAAAATACACACTTGAGAGGGTTCAAATGGATATTGTACTAATGACACCTATGAAAGACAATGCGTAAGTCATCAAGATATTGTGTTTGTTTCTTGGATCGAGTGGTGAGATCGTCTAAGTAGGTGAGGATGATTTGAGCCAGATCATGAAAGATGTATGTCATGGTGCATTGAAAAGTGGCACCAGTGTTCTTGAGGCCAAAATGCATGACACGATATGAAAAATTACCCCAAGGGGTAGTGAATGCGGTTTTGTATTGATCAGCTAGGTGAATCTGAATTTGGTTGTAGCCAGAGAAACCGTCCATGAAGGTCAAATCCTCATGGCCGGCACAATCATCGATAATTTGGTCGATAAAGGGAGTTGGAAAATTATCTTTGGGACAAGCGTGATTGAGATCGTGAAAGTCCATATAGACGTGGATAGCGCCCTATTTTTTGTTAATGGGGATGAGTTTGGAGACTCGTGACATATATGCGATGGTGTATATGAACCCTGCAACACGTAATTTTTCAATCTTGGATTTGATGGGTGTTGCTTTGGATGGGTGTAATGGACGTTGCTTTTTTCGTACATGTGTGATATCAGGCCAAGTGTCTATACGATGTTCAGCAATAGAGGGATCAAGGCTGGGCATTTCTGCGTATGACCAGGCAAAAGTGTCTCAGTATTTTTGGAAGAGAGATTTGTAAGCTAGGATTTCTTCGGGAGAGCATGCGGCACCGATGGTGATCTCTTCTATGATTCTAGGTTTGATGGAAATATCAATTTTGACGGTGGGGGAAATGTTGGCCATGTTTCCTTCTTCAAAACAATTGGGGGTAGGGATAGGTTTATTGAACTAGTCTATGTTTCCTGATGGGATAATATATTTGGTTTCGATTGCGTATATCAATTTTTGGTGAGGAGGTGCAAAGGATTCCTGCGAAAGAAAGAGCGCTCGGTGATGGAGTGGGTCCCATGGGAAATCGGGGGTAGTTAATTCCTCGAGGATGTATTCATCGCAGTGGAATTGTTGAGAATATAGGGGATCCAGGGGAGTAATGTTGGTGACTGTCACCATGTGATTATCTTATGATGAAGAGGTAGGGGGAATGACGTAAGGGGGTTGTGAGGGTTCGCTCAACATAAACCAAATCTCGAGATACTATGGGTTAAAAATGGTAGTTGGGTGTAAACTTTCCATGGGGAAATGAATTGGATAATTGGGGGGATTTTGTGGAAAATCCTCCTCGAGAATATCTATGAACCATGGAGGAATGGGAAGTGCCTTAGGATCGGGAGAAAATATATAAACCATATTAGGTGATGGAGTAGGGGTAACCACTGGTTCTGCTGGCAGTGGGGGGGGTGTAGGATTTTGAATAAGGGCCAATTGATGATGCCTATATTCAATGGTTGTAGGACATTAATATGTGAAGTGATCAAGTGATTCTCATAGAGAGAAAGGACATCGCATATGTTCATTGACTGAGGTCGTGACATAGTGGATGTCAGTGACATGTGTGTGAGATGATGTGGATGGGAGGGGTTCTTGATGAAATCTCTGGTGTATGGCTGCTAGCGTATGCCAAAATTGAGGTAGCGTAGGGAAATGGTGGGTGTAATTGTTGTATTTTGAACAAATGGCACATGCAAATTTGGTTCGTAGGCCTTTTCCTCTTGTAGGGGATGTAATAATAGTATTAGGTGAACTGGATGAAATTACGCAACTCGGGGAGAGATGGGCATTTATTGGTGGGGTGTCCATATTTCTTGCATAGTGCACAAGGAGGTTGAAATCGGGGTGGAAGTGAAGCGGTGGGCTCTTTCTTCTTCTGTCTTCCCCTGGCTGTAGTAATGGTGCTAGTGAGTGGGGGTGCGGGTGGTGTGGTGGGAGTAAGTATTGGAATATGCATAGGGATTCATTTTGTTTGGGGAGGGAGGGATGCTTGAGGGACCATCATAGATGAATGTAAATACCATACTAGAATTTCCAGCACCATATTGGGAATGGTAAGAATTGTGGCTACCTAGAAATCTTGTACGCCCGGTGGGGGGTAAAATAAGGGGATTTGAGTAATGTCTTCGAGGAATGTCTCCCAAACTAGGATGTGGCCCTGGGGGAGGGTGTAATCAGGAACAGGGGGAGTTGGAGGGTTCTTAAGGGATTCCTAAGGAAGGAGCTATGCGACGAGTGGGACGTCAGATAGTAAGGAACCCTTTGTGGGAGGAAGGGTATCTCCAATTTCTGTTCCATTGGATGATATGACACATACTTGTGCTGAGGGATGTATGAGCGGAGGTGCTCCATGGTATGTCCCTAGAAAGGATGGGTCTTTGAAAATTCTGGGACCCATCTCGATGAGTAGGTAGGCCTTGGGATTAGTGTCCTCGAGATTAGTGTGAACAAAGGGTAGGATATTATTGATGTTGGAGGAAGGGTTGGGCTTGTAATGTGACACTTGGTTGATAGTGACAATCTTCCCATTGTGGGGGAACATCATTGTGAGAAACACGGAAGAGTCCACAACCTTCATCGCATACATGTAGCTATTCCCAAACAAAATGTTGTAATCGAGCAGAGCATTGATAACTTCAATGTCAATGAGGATAGTCTTTCCCCTGAGTTCAACGGGGACATTTTGAAAGAGCCCTTCTAGAGAGGATGGTCATTTGTCATAAGTTCTTTGAGTAATGGTGGATGGTATGAGCTTAGGGGATCCAAGTTTTTTCCATATAGTTTTGGACATGATGCATGTGGATGCACCTTTATCAATGATGCAGTGGTGAACTGTGATGTTCCAGATTTTAACCGGTATTTTGAAAGCGACCAAAGCGGGGAGACGGGGTTCCCCACTATAAAGATCAAAGGTGATGAGTCGCCTATCAATAGGTTCGACTACCCCTAGGGTAGAAAGTAACAAATTCCATTGAGTAGGAAAGGTTTGAAGGACTTCTAAAACTAACATGGCAGCATGAGATTGTGCCAAGTCATCAACCAGACTGTAATTGTGTGTCGCCCTAGCCTGAGGGTTGTTGAAATTTTTTCGTAATGGGATGCAAGGAATACGAAGGGGTGGTTCATTATTAGGGCGAGGAATCATCAAAGGTGGTCTAGTTGTGACTGGGTTGCTTCCGAGGTAGTGGGAGTGGAGTCAAGGGGTGCGCTATATTGACGACTACGTGTTTGTAGAAGAACTTCTTCCTCACTAGTGAGGAGGATAGTGCGATCTGTAGGAGTGCATGGGTTTGGATATTGTCCCATCTATGGTGGGGCCAGATGCATATCCTGTTGGGTGTTCATCACCCCTTGGTGTGGAATGGGTTTTTGCAGTATGATAGGGGGTGGTTGTTTTACGTATTGTTGTGGGGCATGTTGGGGGGAAGGCAGTGTTGGGGGACGTGGTCCATTTCTGGATTCTTTCATCCATTTAAAGTCAACAATTTGAAGGCAATGGTGAGTATAATGGCCATACTCACTGCAGAGGGCACTAGGGAAGTTTGTTCGAATATTTTTGTTATTCTTTCCTTGGATTTTGTGATTATTTTCCCCTTGGGGTTTCTGGTTCCCCTAATTCTAGTTGCCTCAGTAGGTTGGTTATGTTGGGGGTGATTACCTCCTGGTCCTGAATTATTGTTGTTTTGATTTTTCCCTTTATTTTTGGCATTATTCGACTGATGGGTTGGATTTTCCGTATTCAGTTGTTCGAAATTGTAGACTTGTTGAATGGGAGAGGGCTGAACAAAGTTAACCCCAGCATGTGGTTGTCCTTGTGGAGAAGTAATCCACTGGGGAGGACCAGGAAATGGGAAGTATTGATTATGTTGCAGAAATGATCTATAAGGTACATAGGGAGGCGTGGATATTTCACTAGTGCTTAGGGTGTAAGCAGAGGTAGAGGTCTTTCCAGAACTCGGTTGAACATCCGGGTGTGTCATGGATGTTGGTGGGGTTCCACTTATGGGTGGAGGGAGGGAAACAGGGTATGGCTATTGATAAGGGGGAGGAAGATAATAAGGGGGTCCTCCATATACCGGTGGATATTGAGGTGTTCCATACGCAGGTGGTTGTTGGAGGTGTGGATTGTGGTGTGTAGTGGTACCAATCAATCCATCTGTGGAGTGAGACATCCTAGGTTTGTCCTGGATGAATGGCACAGGTCTCGGGGCTTAAGGTAGTACCGTATATAAGTATCCTGACTGTGAATAAATGAGTTTAAACTGTTGATCCTTGCTAATGGATTCTTCTTTAGAATGGGGGAAGGTGGAAGCCACATCCTTAGCAAGGAGGGAAACAAGTGATTTGAGAAACTAATTGAGGCATTGTTGCTTGGTGGCTTCAACTTTGCATAGACTACATCATCGATGCCATTCTTGAATGTGGTCAGTGATATGTGTAGCATAGGTTTGTTTAAATTCTGAGATCAGTTCGAGACCATTGTCATGAAAGATTGGTAGTTGAAAGAAGGTCAAAAATGATTTGGCCAAAGATTCAAAGGTCACATGGGACCCATATTTTTCTTCTACATACCACTTGGCTGATGGACCAGTGAGTGTGCGTTGAAATAATCTCAAGCAGATGGAGTTGTCCATGATGTTGTTTTAAGAGCACCATAAGTGGAAGGTCATGATATGGTTGGCTTGGTCATCTCCTGCTTTTCCTTCAAACTTGGGGATGTCTGAAGGGAGTTTGGTAGGCATTGTAGGCCATGTGGGGTCATGCAATATAGGATCATTGGCGAGTTTAGTTAGATTCGGTATGTTGAGGGAAGCCAAGTATGGCATCTGGGGTGGTGGGGGAGGATTAATTCTCATCATTGTAGGAATGTTTTGTGTACCTGGCCCCTGAGGAGGGTTAGTTCCAACCATGGTGTGAGTGATTTTTGTACCTGACTCATGAGGGGGGTTAGGTGGGGTTGTACTTCCCCCTTGGGAAGAGTTTTTCCCCCCGCTTCTGTGTAAAAGAGAGAGAGTGGATGGTTGACCTTGGGAAGTGGACCCAAGTAAAGTGGAACCAAGCAAAGCAGATCCCAAGACGGTAGCACTCACAGGAGTGTGAGAAGGTGGAGTTGATGAGTTGGAAAGACTAGGAACTCCCCCTAGAATGGGAGGGAGATTTAGCAAGCATATGGAATGACGGGGATTCTGTGGGTCCCCTATGATGTCTAACTAGTAGAGTGGATGTGTGAAAATGGTGATGAGAGAAATAAATGAACAAGAGTCTTTGTTATGATTTTTGGACCTTCACAATATATCTCACAAGAGAATCATACATAAATCAATTGATAAAGAATCATACATGTGGGTAGGTAGATTTTGTCCGCATGGGAGAACAAAGAAAACAAATTCTTATGTCCTAAAAATACGTAACGTCCTTCCTCTCAAATAACACTGGACCTTCCAATAGCACTCGATAGTGGGGTTTGAAGCCACTGAAAGNTAGGTAGATTTTGTCCGCATGGGAGAACAAAGAAAACAAATTCTCATGTCCTAAAAATACGTAACGTCCTTCCTCTCAAATAACACTGGACCTTCCAATAGCACTCGATAGTGGGGTTTGAAGCCACTGAAAGAGAAAATAGTGAAGGATAAAGTGATTAGTTATAATGAGGAGTAGAGGGTGCATATCCCAAAAGAGCTAGTGATATTTCCCAATATCCACACAAAATCCGATCAAGGTGCAATTGCAGCCCACAATTGCCACCTGGGTAGATGTCCTAAAACTTGGTCACTAGGTACCTTGGTCAAAGTGCGACATTTAGATTTTCTGCCTAAGAAATGGTTCACAGGATGGATCTTGTCCAAGAGGTGGGTGCCTCAAGGGGGGGACGCACAGAACAACTAGACCTCAGCCTTCAACCCTTCATGGGTATCTCCCTGCCTTATGGTGTAGGAACACTTGACGTGGAGGATTTAAAAGTTCCCTATTTGTGAATTTCTAATGTTTGAAGATGTGAGAACCAGATAAGAAGGAGTTATTTGGATGCCTATCCCTGAGATCCTACCTAGACTAAAAAATTTCTTTTGGCACCTCCCGTGGAGGAAAACTTAGTGAGTTTTTAGAAAAATTTTAGATGTGGTTGTTTGAGAGATTGGGTGTGTGAACCAATCTCGTTGAAATTAAGTGGGAGTGGATAGTCTCATCAAGAAAAGGAGTGGAGTGTTTCAGAATCCCTTTGGAGGAAACTTACTTCAACCTCCATGACTTTATAGATGAAGCTATGTGAGTGAGTAGTGACTTTGTGTGTGAATAAGTGAAAGTGTGCCAAATTTTTAATAAGTTAGGTGTCACCTTGTTGCCAAATTTACTAAATGCCATTGGTACAACCTTGCGAAATTTTAAAGTCCCTAGAGAACTATCATGTTGACATGTGGGTCCTTACCAACCCATTAACTCCCTAGTGTGATTTAATCTAAGAAAGCTTCAACAACTATCCTCGATTGTGGACATGCGGGCATCTATGGGCCCATTACAAATCCTTTAAACTTCCTCAATGATTTAATCTAAGAAAGTAAATTCAAAACTATCCTATATTTGTAGCATGTGGGAATGTATGGGCCCTTACAATTTTAAGATGTGTTTGAAAAAAGAAACTAAGAGGAGTCCCAAGGGGGCTGTTGTCCTCTCCTAAATATTTTGTCTTTAAGAGAGATGAAATTTTCCCTCAACCATTTTTCTGATTCTCAAGATCTCTTTATGGTGTGAGAGAAGAGCATACTCAAATATTGACGTTTAATTTCTGGTCCTAATGCAAGTAGTTATATTTGTGATATAGAATGATTCCAACTGATCTTTAATCAAATAAATCCATCCATGTGGAAAAATGAAAGCAAAAATAGTATAAATATGGATTTAACCCCCCTAAGTGCCTATGTTTTGACTAACCCTTCATGTGGAGAGGGAATCTAAGAATGGTGCATATTACAATTTGCATAGAATCAAACTTAAAAAGGCTATGGGCCTTCAAGGGATCTCAAAAAACCCTTACAATGTATGATTTTCTGGACAAATGCGTGGGTCGCAAAGTAGACAGAGGCACATTTGGTGCCAATGCGCAAATCAAAAACGACTTTTTGATGCAGGTGCACAAAATGCACTGAGAAACATAGTGAGTTTGGCGCACGTGCTCGAAAGATGCACTTGTGGGTTAAAAAACCCGTGCACTTTTTGTTACACGGCCGGGTAGAAAATTTTGGATGAAATTCTCTTAGCTCAGCTTCAAATTTGGCTTTTTACAGGCAAACATGGGCCGGTTCTAGTTCCTGCAAGTTAAATAAGAAAAAATGAAGTGCTCAATCAACCCAAATGGGGAGGAAATTGATACCTATCCCAGTGGATTCGCCAATCTGTTGCATCCCCTTCGTCACCTAAATGAGAAAAATAAGGATGCTTACAAGTCCAGTTGGGTTAGTTGGACAAGACACTAGTGAATGCAAGAGTTAGAAACATCAAGCATAAGAAATAAACAAAGAACTAAACTAATAACAATAAAAGAAACTAAACTAGAGTGCATAAGGGAAATAGAACAAAAAATAAACAACATGCATGCCACCAATGGATAAGTTGTATTAGTGGGAAAACACCAAAGAGAAAGGGATATTTATGGGTCCCCTCTTCCTCCAAGGGAGGGCTCCTGAACCCCCAATGATTGAGCTCTTATTACAAGTAGAAAAATAGAAGGAAATGGTGAAGAAATCCAAAGCTCATTCACTCAAGAGGTGATGTGAATGGCCAAATGAAATGGTTCTTGTATGCTCTTAGTGAGGAAAGAGGTTCCTCTAAGAGAATATAGGAAGCATAAAAATACAAATAAATTCCTTGAAAATTTAGTGCACCCATGGCCTCTTTTTATAGAAAATCTTTGAGGCATTATTCAACCAGTATTTAGTGTGAACAAGGGGCTCTTTTGGGCACCCTTTGGTCTTCGACTAGCCCCCCACTCAGATTCAACTCGAATTTGGGTGTCAAATCGACTTGGGAGATGAACAAGAAGTGGGTGGAAGGTCGACCAAAATCATAAATGCAATGTTCTGAGGTGTGCGCAGCTTTTTGTATCCACAGTCGTGCATTGGGCGCATGTGTGCTTTTTCGACGTTTTTCAACTGCCGCACGTGCTCATGCTTCCTTTGTATCCTTAGCGCATGCTAATTTTATAACCAGCTGTATAGTTTTGTTCCCTTTGGAAATGCATTTTTTGGGTCATGGATGAACTAATGGGTGTTTGGAGATGCTGGATTCTTGTAACCATTTGCGGATGAAATTCTAGTGATAACAACTAGGACAATGCATATTTTTGGCCCAAAAACTACATTGGAAGGGAAGTGTTTTAGGGGGAAAATATGCAGTTATGATGTATAAAATATGAGTAGGTTAAATATAACTAACCAAAGTTTTTTTCGTGTAGGTATGGTGTCACACACCCACTACGACAACTAAGATTTTCTTTTTCTTTATGTCTTTTCTTCGAGGAACAAAATCCCCAAATTTCTATGGGGCCTAGTGCAGACCCTCCCTTATTCTTATCCTTCCCCATGTGATCGTTGGCTATGACCATAGGCCTTACCAAAAAGGAACTTCTAGCTTTTGTGATTTGGGGAACCATGATGCAAGCGTTCCCTTGTTCTCTGTCTTTCGAAATGCCAAAACCCGAAAGGGTCTAACAAATCCTTAGCTCCTCCCTTGGGTCACTTTTCATATGACCAGTACTATGACCTGGTGTTGTTCCTCTAAATTCTTTTGGGGTTTCACGATTCGAGAAATCACAATGCAAGCGTTCCTCCTTTCCCTTTCGAATCCCCTAAACCTGAAAGCCCAGTATCATCCAGATCTATGGTCCAGATCGTCGACTTGATCAACGGCCCAGATTAAATCCTGACATTCTACCTTTCGAGATTTCTGGCGAGGTCTTCACTCCTATTCCTCTGGTATCCAGAACCCCGGTGGCCTTAGATCTTAGCCACGCATCTCTACAAATGGGCGGTCCATATTCTTTTAGGACTCATCCTCCCTACCTCAAGACCCTGTCCGGTGACCTAGGGCTCATTCATAGAACGCATCGGTGTTTCGCGTACTGGGATTTCACGACTGGCAAAGACGAGGGGTCTTTCCCTTGGGTTTCCTGGGTGCCGAAACACTGAAACCTATTCACGATAAACTGATTCAGGGTTTCACATATTGGGATTTCGTGACTGGTGAATATGAGGGAAATTGCCCTTGGGTTTCCCAKGTGCYAAAATGCCGAAACGCCAAAACCTATTCACGCTAAACTGATTCAGGGTTTCGCATATCGAGATTTCATGACTGGCGAATACGAGGGAACTTGCCCTTGGGTTTCCCGGGTCCCGAAATGCTGAAACCTATTCACGCTAAACTGATTCGGGGTTTCACATATCGGGATTTCGTGACTGGTGAATACAAGGGAACTTGCCCTTGGGTTTCCCAGGTGCTGAAACGCCGAAATGCCAAAACCTATTCACACTAAACTGATTCGGGGTTTCACATATCAGGATTTAATGAGTGGTGAATACGAGGGAACTTGCTCTTGGCTTTCTCAGGTGCCTAAACGCCGAAACCTATTCACGCTAAACTGATTCAGGGTTTCACATATCGGGATTTCGCGACTAGAGAATACGAGGGAACTTGCCCTTGGGTTTCCTGGGTGCTGAAACAATGAAACGCTAAAAACTTGAGAGAACCACTCTCTCTTGTACAAGATTTCCATACTTAGATCACATGATCCTTCAATGGGTTATTGGGTAATTATCCCTAGGCTTGGTGACCAGACTGAAAAGCCTTCCTAAATCACCGAGATATGAAATCTGTGGCAGGGGTGAAGTAAACTCGTGGGTTTACTAAAATGGTAGTCTTTTCAAGGAACTCACTCCGGCTCTGGAATGCGAGGGAACTTCCCAAAAGGAGGTGCCTTTGGGGAAATCAAACCAGGGCATAGCGCGAGTCAAGTAAATGGGACAAATCTCAAGGGAACAGACTCATAATCTGAACTTGTTCATTCTATATATAAAACGATTATGTTCATATAAGTATAAGCATGTATCCATCATTTCAGATCAAAACACCAGACAAACACTTCTATACAGAAACCATTTATGAGTGTAAAAACATGAGCATGCGTTCCAGAATATTCAATTCAAGATACAAGATATAAACACTTATCAGAAAACACCAGGTGTGACGTGACTGCTAAGAGGGGTGCTTGTTTCTACCCAACTGTAGGCTCAGTGACTCCAAACGGATTTACCACTAGCCACCCCCGAGCTAGACCACAATGCTTGAGGTTCAATTTTCTACTTCCAGCTCAATGGAAGTCAAGGACGAAGGTTACTCTCCTTATCCTCTGTTCATAACTCCCTGTGTTTCCATAGTTTCTCTAGTTCTTCCCCGCGATCCCTGTCGCCCGCATTCTCTCCTCCTCCCTTACCACACTTCCTCTCTTGCCTTTTTCTCCACAAGATTGCGTGTGGCATGAATTTCCCCATATGCAGTCAGGTATGGGAGCTGTTACGGATGGGCGATTCACCCCCATCCCCTCATTAACTCTTGAGGAGCCTCCCCACCTATCAATCTGATGGGAAATCCATTCCAGGGTCAGAGAGTTGCTTTGGTCTTTGAGCAAGTAAAACCAATACGGTACTGGCTCGGTGGAAGTTAACGCAACCATTTCAGGTCCCTTTCACCACCTCTCATTAGCCATCGTGGTCTCTTTTAGCACATCCCCCTCCTAGCAGCCATGCAACACATATTCATAACATAATTTACATTCATCGACCTTTTATAAAAAGGTTCTTCAAATCAAACATTCACGTCTTTGATTTTGCCATAGTTCTTGGCCAATATAGTTATTTTTTACAGACTGGGGGAAACATGGTGTTACATATGGATATCTTTAAAGTGTTGTGGCATACCTAAGAGTTCGAGGATTTTATAATTGTATTTAGTGGAAACCAAGTGGTATGAGGGGCCTTGGCTTGATACATGTCACTCAAATATGTTGATAATCAACCCATTAATGAGATATAACAAGGGTATCCTCTCTCGCATTATGCAATACGAGGATGAAAACATTGGGGTAGTTATAGTGCATGGGGAGTATATTGAGTTGAATATTTAGGATATATACTTTCTCATGGGTCTATCGGTGATGGGGGTAATAAAAGACACCCAATTGGTACTTTTTTGGGGGAGGAGGTTAAAGAAATTGGTCGAGGCCCATGGAAATTAGAATGCTAAGGTGAAAGATGGCATAATCAAGAGGAATGATGATTCTCATTGAGAAAATACTTGCTAGGACATACTATGGGTGGGACCATGTTAATCCCTATACAAATTCCCATGTTATGTATAAACAACCCTTTTTAATCCCTATATATTAAATTATTAAATTTCTAGTGTTATATTTGTATGTCGGCTAGAACACTTCATTGCACCCTTTCATTAATTGTACCCTTTGTCTTCTATATATATACCAAGGAGACCTAGCCTTAGGATACTTTATCCAATTGAATATCAAGCACTTAGGATACTTTATTCAATTGACAATAATCAAGCACTTAGGCGATATTGAAGATTATAATTAAAATTTTCAGGTATTGGCCAAAAGGGTGGATGACATAAGCGATGAACATTTGTTGGAAGATTACATGGGTCGATTAAAAGAAGACATGAAACATGATATTTTATTAAGACATTCTACAAATATTATGGAAGCTACACAATTTTATCATCATATTCAAGCCAAGAATAAGGATGCACACAAGTCTACCATTGGAGCATATGCAAGAAGTATGGATTGGTTTGGGGTTTATAAAGAAACTATGCCTCAACCAACAAGGTTGACACCTCAACAAATGGATGAAATAAGAGAAAAGGGACTATGTTTCAAATGTGACAACAAGTACAGTAAGGGGTATAAATGCGGTGATAATAAAATATTCTACATATACTGTGAAGAAGAAGAATATCAATAATTAGAACCGCCACTAGATATAGATCTAGAAGTGACTACTCCAACAATATATTGTCATGCATTGGCTAACATCACTACTCCACAAACCCTCAATATACATGGATACATAAAAAATAAAAAGGTAACAATGTTGATTGATTCTAGTAGTACCCATAACTTCATCAATTACAAATTAGCAGATCTCAATTGCTTTGTATTTCCAACACCATAGCTTCAAGTAATGATTTCATATGGAGGTACCATAAATTGTTTTGGGAAGTGCCATAGTATTAAGCTCAATATGGGGGTGTATTTTGTGGAAAGTCCCATGATTTCTATCCAAATGGGTGGTGTTGATGTTGTATTTGGGGTCCAATGGTTACAATCATTGGGAACAATGGAACTTAATTTTTAAGATATTTTCATGAGATTTTCCTTAGGTATCAAGTAAATTGAGCTTGAAGTTATCCAAGGGAAACCATTTAAGGTGATAAGATCTAATAGAATGACAAAATTACTTAAAAAGGGACACCATGGTGTAATTGCACAATTGTGCTCACTTGATGTTCAAACATCTATATCATCTACTCCATTATGTCTCCAAATAGTTATCAACAATCATTCCAAGGTATTTGGTAAAATGCCTAATGGTCTTCCACCTACTCAAGACCATGAACATGCTATTCATTTGCAACCAATAAGTGCACCACCTAACATTAGGCCTTACAGGTATCCATTGCACCGAAGAGTGATATTGAGAATATGATCCAAGAAATGTTAGAGGCTGGAGTCATTCAACCTAGCCAAAGTTCTTTCTCTTCCTCAATGGTGATGGTTACACAAAAGGATGGTTCATGACGTATGTGTCTAGATTATAGATAGCTCAACAAAATGACCATCAAAGACAAGTTTCCTATTCTTGTTATTGATGAATTATTAGATGAATTTCATAGATAAATTTTCTTTACTAAGTTGGATCTTCATCCAGGATATCATCAAATCAAAATGAGGCAGAAAGAAATCCCTAAAACAAGTTTTAGAACACATGAAGGTCATTATGAGTTTTTGGTCATGCCATTTGGAATAACTAATGCAAATTCAACATTTCAAAGCTTGATGCACTCTATTTTCAAGGCCTTCATTAGAATATTTGTGTTAGCATTTTTTGATGACATACTAATCTATAACAAATCTTGGGAAGAGCATGTAAAACATCCTTCCAAGTGTGCCTTGGGGTTCAAGAAGTGGAATATTTGGGTCATATTATATCTCATGAAGTTGTAAAAGTGGAACCTAACAAAATTAAAGACATGAGGGAATGGCCAATTACAAAAACCTTGAATAAAATTAGAGGATTATTAAGATTGACAAACTATTACAACAAGTTTTTCAAGAACTGTGGTAAAATAATAGCATCTCTGACAACAATATTAAAGAAGGAAGATTTTTCTTGGACTAAAGAAAAAACTCAAGATTTCTAAAAACTTAAGGATGCTATGTGTACAACTCCCATCCTGGCCACACCTGACTTTACAAAAAAAATTATTGTGAAGTGTGTTGCCTCATGCCATGGAATTGGTTCAGTTTTAATGCAAGAAGGAAGAACCCTTTCCTTTGAAAGAAACCAAATTAAAGGAAAAAAAATTACTCAAACCCATTTATGAAAAACAAATGTGGGCCATACTACACATAGTTAATAAATGGAACCCTTACCAAATAAGAATACACTTCAAAGTAAAAATAGATCATGATAGTTTGAAGTACTTTTTGGAGCAATGATTATCTTCAAAAGAGAAAAAAAAAAGGTTACGAAGATGCTAGGTTATGACTTTGAAATTATATACAAAAAATTAAAACATAATATTGTGGTAGATGCCCTTTCAAGGAAATAATAATAAATAGAAGGTTAAGTATGTTCCATTTCTATTTTGCAATATAATTGGGTAGAAAAATCAAGGATAGAATGAAAGCAATATCAAGAGGTATGCAAGATCATTAAACAACTACATGAGGACCATATCGCATTAGATAATTTTGTATGGAAGAATGATTTTCTATGGTATCATGATTGTGTGTATTTATGTAAGAATTCCCAAATCAAATATAAAGTCCTATAATTGCACACTTCTCATATTGGAGGTCATTCAAGATTCATGAAAACATACCATGATATCAAGAAGGATTTTTTATGGGAAGGTCTTAAAACTAATGTTCAAAAGGTTTTGTGTGAATGTTTGGTCTTCCAACAGAATAAGGGAGAGACAATCAAGATGTCATGTCTCCTACAACCATTAGCTGCACCAATTCAATGTTGTGAATAAGTTTCAATGGATTTTAGTGCAAGTTTACCCAAATATGAAGGAAAGACGATCATTATGGTAGCAGTGGATCGAATGAAAAAGTATGCCCATTTTTTCTCTCTTTATCAACATTTTAAATAAAGTATAGTAGCTGCAACATTCATGGAAACAATTCAAAAGCTATATGGGGTCCCGAAGATTATTGTAAGTGGCATAGATCCAATTTTCATTGGAATTTTTGGACCGAATTATTTCCTTGTTTGGGTACTCAATTGGCTCACAACTCATCTTACCATCCTCAATATGATGGGTAAACAAAGATTGTGAATAAATGTCTATAAGGATATATTATTTTCTTTGCATTTGATAAAAATACAGAATGGATCAATTTTTTTCCCATGGCCGAAGGGTGGTACAACACATCCTTCCATACTTCATAAAAAATGTCCCATTTTTGGCACTTTATGGATATCATCGTCCATCCATTACATCACCCTTGAAAGGGAATACAAAGTTTCAAGAAATGGAGGACCACATAGGGAACCAAAAAGGGGTTCTAAAACTATTGAAGGACAACTTGTTTATGGCAGAAAATATAATGAAACAACAAGCATATCAACATCATAGTGAAAGGGAATTCAAAGTTTGGGATTGGGTATTTTTGAGGATAAAACCATATAAATAGATGTCCCTCAAACAACAAAAGAAGGACAATAAATTATCACCAAAATATTATGGCCCATCTAAGGTTTCACAAAGGACTGGAAGTATGGCTTACAAATTGGAGTTACCTCCATCTTCACATGTACATCTAATCTTCCATGTTTCTTTATTAAAGAAGTTCATCAAAAATAAGATGCCAGTTTGAACTATTTTACCATAGATTAATGAAGAAGAGAAAATCATACTAGAACCAAAAACAATCCTTGAAACAAGGATTAAGTAGC
>JASDQU010737989.1:190840-206987 GCA_032191745.1 Picea mariana
GTTTTTCAGAGGCTGGAGAGTTGAGATAATTTTAAGAGAAGGGATATGTATATTTCAGTTTGTAGGCCTGAGGTCTTGGATTGTAAATATTATGTTATTGAAGATTCTTTTGAGTTGTTTTTATTAGACTGTCTTCTTAGTTTACATGTTGTTCTATTTTTCTTGTCTAGATGTAGTCTCTCTGATCTATGGATTCTTGAGGTGGTAGAGGAAATGTTGTATTCATGCCCATATTTCATGGTTCATCACTAAGACATTTTCTCTTTTTCTTCTCGTCTGGAGGTAACATCTTTGATCTATAGATTCCTGAGGCGATAAAGAATCTGTTGTCATCTTGCCCATATTTCATCGTTTATCACTCAGACACGTTTTGTCTTTCTTATCCTCATCACCACATAAATCCTTTTGTTTGATAGGCAGTTTAAATGCCTTCATTAACATGATAATTATGAATCCATAGCCCAACAGTCCTCACTGTTATGCAATTATCTCTATTATATTTTCCTTTCTTTGTAGTCTTTCCCTGATCCACCTAGTCAAACCATTTTAATCCATCTTAATTTTTTGATGGGTATTGGGATTATCCTCTTGCAATCTGAGGGTGACTCTCAGTGCTAACACCATATATACATGCAACATCCAAATTGATTCATAATTAATTTCCTGGTCGTATTGAGGTGATTTGCAGAAAAACGATGATGTGCTTCTTATAAAAAAAATCATAAAATGATGATTAAGATAATTTAATGGACTCTCTTTAATCACACTTCTCAAAATAAAAATAAAAAGTTCAACTTTGAAATCCTTGCTAAATTATGAGAAATTTGACTATAAAGTCGACCAAATTACGAATTGGCTCAATTTCACCCTCTTCAGAACGCAAAACAATGCATTAAAAGATCATTAATAAAAATTCAGATTAAGACTTTTAAAACTGACCATGATCATAAAATGGACCTCAAATTCATGATCTTTGCGAAAAATCATGAAACATGAGTATAAAGTTTCCTATGTTTGGACAATATACCTCATGGAATGCTTTACGAGACAACCATACTTGGCCTCTTCCTTTGCATGAAAATTGAGACAATCCATACGACCTTGGAATATATACCTTGCATTAGGATTTGTGCCATCTCTATATCTATTCCCACCTTGTAACGTGTGCAGGTCTTGGGATCTGCACCCATATATAGGCCACACATTCTCCAACCTCCATCCATACTATTTGGAAAATTAATATTATTTTAAGAGGCATCCCGTAATAAGCGGGTTGGTTGGCGTGTTGGTTAAAAAATCGAAGATATAACCCGAAGGTTATGGGTTGGATCCTTCTGGATCTTTTGATTAATATTCTTCTGCAACCTCGAATTCATGAGAACTTTAGTCATCTTATCCTCTTGATAAGAGTCTTCAAAATATTCACCAACTGAACTCTTGGATCTTATCACATCAATAGCTCGCAAATACATGTCAAAAATATCTCTGATACCACTTGATCCAAAAATACTTAGACACCACTTATTAATTTACCATATATACATGCAACATCTAACTTGATTCAAAATTAATTTCTTGATTGTGTTGAGGTGATTTGTAGAAAAATGATGATGTGCTTCTTATCCAAAAACTCGTAAATTGACGATTAATATAATTTAATGGACTCTATTTAATTCCACTTCTCAAAACAAGAAAATAAATTCTCCATTGAATTCCGTGCGAAATTCTGAGAAATTTGACTATAAAGTTGACCGAATTCCGAACTGGATCAATTTCACTATCTTCAACATGCAAAACAATCCGATCAAAGCTCACTAATGGAAATTTGGACTAAGACTTTTACAAATGACCTATAATCATAAAATAGACCTCAAATTCACGATCCTTGTAAAAAATCGTGAAAAATGAGTATAATTTTTCCTATGTTTGGACAATATACCTCATGGAACGCTTTACGAGACAGCCATACTTGGTCTCTTCCTTTGCACACAAATCGAGACAATCCATATGACCTTTGAATCCATATCCTTCATTTGGATTCATTCCATATTGGGATCTGTGCCCACCTTGGAACATGTGCAGGTATTGGGATCTGTGCCCACCTTGGAACATGTGCAGGTCTTGGGATCTGTGCCCATATATAGGCCGCAAGCCCTCCAACCTCCATCCACACTATTTTGCAACTTAATACTATTTTTAGAGGCATCCTGTAATAAGCGGGTCGGTTGGCGTGTTGGTTAAAAACTCCGAGATATAACCTGGAGGTTTCGGGTTATATCCTCCACTATGCACATATATTATTTTTATGGTTTTATATAGTATATATATATATATATATATATATATATATATATATATATATATATATATATATATATATATATATATATATACATACACACACATACACACACACACATATATATCGTGTTAAAACCCGTTGGTATATTTGTTATCTCCCAAGAAATTTTAATACATGGTCATATTTACATTGCATACAATTGAGAGCTATGGGTTGAGGGCTTAGGCCCTTGACCCTTTTTCCCTCCAAGTAAAACTTTAATCACCTTTAAATAAAATTTTCTCCATACATATTTTAAGTCACAAGTGATGGAGCGATGGTAATGGAGGTTTTTTTAAGCTTTGGGAGGTTATGGAGGTCACAGGTTTTACCCTCATCGAATCCATCATTTTAATAATCCATACCAACATAGACCAATGGGAGGTCACCACATGGAGGCCTCTTAATGGCTATCCCTTTCCATGTGTCAACATATAATTGGACCAAATAATCTGTACGGTCTACCCAGTCACTATACGATCGGCCAACGTGGCACCTTGGGGTGTGGCCACGTCATATCCATACAATTGTATGGATGTGTGACATGTCACCCTTGCAGTGATGATACACATCACCCTTTTATCCCCTTTGACTTTGACTTTGACCTATTTGACTTGAACTTTGACTAGCCACAACTTTTTCATATGAAATCCATTTGACTTGTCGTTTGTGCCATTGGAAAGCTGACGACAAAATATACCAATTGATGTCATTTTCAAGATAATTTGGGATGGTCAAAGTTTGAGATTTTATGGATCCTCTGGGACCTCTGTGAGAATCTCATATCCTACTGGACCTTTGTGAGAGTTCCTTAGATCCTCCTAGATCAATGGATGAAATATTATGGGTAGAAATTTCCCTTGGAATGCCTCTTATTTTCTTTTATTTTCCATCCTAGTTAATGCAATAAATTTTTTTGTTGTAGAAGTTAAGTTTAGCTCAATGTTATTCCAAACAATTTATTCTATTGAGAACATTATAGCAACCAAGCGGAAAAATATTGAATTTTTCCTATGAAAAGAATTCACCATTTTAGTGACCTTTCTCTTGGTTCCAATGGATTTCTGAATTAGTCATGGCTTAGTATGATTGAATTTCTTAAACACACAAGTTTCAACACTTTAGGGGTAACATAGCTATGACTAGATCCTATATCAATTAAAATGGAAATGAATTTCTTTGCAATTTTACCTTCAAATTCAACCACACCTTATTAGTGATATGCCTAGAAGTATATCAATGCTACATAAGTTTTAGGAATGGTTCATAACACATCATTCTCCATAGGAGCCTCTTAGATGTTGTGAAACACTTTAGTTTTCCCGCTTTGATGAGGGATATTTTGGTATGGGTTTTCTTCTCCATAACCATGACATTAAATTGGTTACCTTAGCTTCTTTCCCAAAAAATATATTGGCTTTGTTCTACTTTGAGCTAGCTGATTTTTCTACAAGGTCCTTGCATAGTTTCTAAAGTGATTATGCTTGAACCCTTGAACCTAGTGAAATGGTAAAAATTTTCCCATGTTGTAATTTCCTTTATATGTTTGTCAAACTTTGAGCTATGGTTGCATTGATTTGACTCTATTGTCCTTTTATATTTGATTAACCTATCATTGTTTTCTCTACAATTTTTATTCCCACCCTCGAGCTCCGCATGGTCTCTATAATATTTGGAGTTCTCTCGATTTATACATCCATTTGACTTTATTTTTTTATTCCTTTCATGCAATGTTTTACCTATGTCGCCTACTTCATAATCCTAGGGATTTTTTGCATCTTCCATGACGATAATTTCTCAATCCACCCAAGATGAAGGATATTCCCTCTTAACTATTTTGAAAACCCAAAGTGATTTTGGTGTACGATGAACCTTTAGTTATGTTCCCTTCTGCAAAATCTTTCTAATAAATATGAATTTTATTAAAACATATATCAAAATTAAAGGTTATAAAGTCTAGAAGATAATTGTTTGATCTGTCTTTGAAATTTTGTTGTAGAAACCTTAATACTGAGATTGAACTGCAATAAATGTGCAGAACAATATTTCTATTCGATAATAATGACAACATAAAAACAATCCCCTCTATTTTGTTATGATTTTAGAATATGCTTCTCATAATCAAATGTAATCAAATCAAAATTTCTTCTCCCCATTTCCATATATTAACACAAGGAAATTTTTCACGGGGTTTAAAAATATCTAGGGAAACTGTAGGGGTCAAGGGGGTGATAGGTGTGAAGTTTTCACAACGAACCTAGCTAGTAGAAAATTAACACACAAATCTTGCGAGAGAGAAGAGCAGAGAGTAGAATTGAGAGAAAACAATGAATTGTATTAACTATGGAGTAAAATGGTAAAATACACATGACATACTCTACATAGATAAGTGAAGTCACCATAGTAGTGATATAGAGAGATATAGACACTCACTAATAGAAATTGAAGTAATATGACACCTACTCCTAGTTAACTGATCCACGCAATCATTAGTTAACCGAGTCACATGTGTGGAAGTGAGAGAAACACATGAAACTACTGGGGATAAAATTGAGGTTTTCATGCATGAGTGGCTTCCACTAGTTTAATTTTGTGTAACTGAATTTAAACTGAAGAGGACCACCCTATTTTGTAGGGTAATATTCTCTAGAGAGAATATTCTCATCTAAGGAATCATTCTCATCATTGGACTATCAACCTTAGTTTTGTAGGGGAATATTCTTTAGAGAGAATATTCTCATCTAAGGAAGCATTCTCAACATTGGACTATCAACCTTAGGAAAATAATTACTTAGGTGAGTGTGTAATATCTCCAACACCCCCCTTAAACACTACAAGGGTGTAAATGATGAATGGGTGTTGAAAACCAAGGCCATGTTATGTACCCATTATACAATGCATCTAAGAATGAAACAATGAAAAAATAAAGGAAAGAGGGAAAACNCTCAAAGTATAATGCATCAAAAAAGAAGAAGGAACAAAAGTGGTTTCTAAGAAACTGTGTCCTTCACTCCAAGACGATCACACAGGAAGTGGAAATTCTGCTCAGTAAATTTCTTGGTGAAGATGTCTGCAGTCTATTTGGTGGATAGACAATACTGCAAATTGATGATCCTTTCATATACCATCTCTCTGATGTAATGCATATGGATCTCAATGTGTTTGGTCCGCTGTCGCTGCATTGGTTCTCTATAGAACTTGAGAGTACTATTATTTTCACACCAAATGATAGTCAAATGATGAAACTAGATTCCAAGCTCGACGAGGAATTTCTGAAGCCAAAGTGTCTGAATAGTGATGTTGACTGCTCCTTTGTACTCGAATTATGATGACGATAGAGCAATAGTGGACTATGTTTTGGTCGACCAATAGATGGGACCAAACCTAAAATAAGCATGCACCTAGGTATTTATCAATCCCTTCAAAATATGGGCTCTAGACTTCATAGGATCAATATATCCCGCATCAAGGAATAAAATGCACATCTTAGTTTGTATAGATTATGTAACCAAATGGGTAAAAGAAAAATCTCTTTATCAAGCTAGTGAAAAATATGTTCTTGATTTTCTTTATGAAGATATTTTTACCCTTTTTGGTGTTCCAAGAGAGATTGTGATGGATTAGGAAAAACAACTCACGTTAAATATGATGTGATCCATCACACAAAAATATTAGATAATGCATCACAAATCCTCTCCATATCACCGCTAGGATAACACACAAGTAGAATCCACCAACAAAGTGCTAGAGGCCATTTTTATCAATACCATATAGTTGCATCATAAGGAATGGGAAGATAGACTTCTGAAGGAAATTTGGGCCCACAATACTACATGGATAAGAACCACTCGACTCACCCCATATGAATTGGCATATCGAAAGAAAGTTCTCCTACCCATTGAATTCCAAATAAGGACCTTCAGAACAACAATGCAACTGAGTTTATATTTGATAGAGGATTAGAATAAAAGGTTGGCACATTTGAATGATTTGGATGGAATCTGACAGAATGCCATCCAACATACCATTCTTGTTCAGGAAGAGTGGGCCAAGTGGAATGAAAAATTCATTAGAAAGAAGGTCTTTAAACTTGGTGACCGGGCTCTCCTCTTCGATTCCAGATTCATGAACTTTAGGGGTAAGCTCTCTATGCGATGGCTATGACCATATGAGTTTGATACCATATTCAATAATGGCTCTGTGAGAATCAAAACAATAGATGCATATCACATCTCCTTTATGGTGAATGGCCACCAGTTAAGATTGTACCACAAACCCATTTCCAAGGAAAATTTTGTTCAATATATGTTATAGTAGTTAGAGATGGAGGTTGTGAATAGGGGGTCTCTTTCCCCCTCTTTAACCTCTACTTTAGTTTTCTCCCAAATTTTTGGGTGTGTATATATGTATATGTAAAAGAAAAAATAAGAAAAAAAATAATAAAAAGAAAAAATAAATAATAAAAGATAAAGGAAAAAAAAAATATTCTAGTTATACAAATAAACTTGGTTGCATATATAGACATGGACTTGCTTCAAATCCAGGTTACTGGCGGGCAAGTAGAAAATAAAATTTGGCATACATTTGTTGGTTCTACTTCCTATTCTTCAAATCATTATGTTTTCTCTCGTGTTATATTATGGGGGATTCATTAAGACCCTCTTAACAAACTTCGCCCCATTGACTCCAACACATTATCTGGGGTCAAAATTAGAGATTTTTCATGGTACCTAGGGGATTACATACATTATGTAAATGTGTTGAGCCTGCATAGAATATATCTAGCTAGAAAAATAACACACACATTTGCAGAGAGAAATTGAGAAAGAAGAGCAAGAGAGAAAAAATGGAAGAATTATCATTAACCATAATGAATAATGAATAATTTACACATGATATACTCTATATAACTCAACCAATTTGCACTAAAGAGGAATTCAATGTGCCATAGTGGTGGTATAGAGTGATATGAACACACACCAACATTTACGGGAGTGAACTGCCACCTAGTCTAGTCTTTCGAGCAGTTACGAGAGTGAACTGCCACCTAGATGAGTTAACTAGTCTACCAGTCTTCAGTTAACTGACTAAAACATAGTGAAGTGAGGAGGAGATCATGGAATCATGGGTAATGCGCTATTATAGTGATGATCCCAAGGACAATGCACATTAGCTAGTGATTATCCCAATTTTGCATGGTGACAAAACCAATGTAGCAACTAGACTCCAGTCAACTAGTCAAGCTGAAGTGAAAACTGAAGAGGATATTCTCCCTAGAGGATTATTATTCCTAAAATATAGGAGACTGTATAATGAATAATAAACAAGGAAAAACCTTAGGGAAAATAAATCCTAGGTGTGTGTGAAGTATTATCCAACACCCCCCTGAACATCACTATGGTGAAAATAAAGAATGGGTCCCAACAATGAGGCCATGTTAGGTACCCAAATACAAAAGATACACTGAAATAAAATGATGAAAGAGGGAAAACCTCATGGGAAACCCCCCAATCAAGGTACAATGTATGTAAAAAGAAGAATTGACAGTTGCTAGTCAACTGTGTCCTTCACTCCAAGATGACTTCGCAGAGAATGGAACTTCTACTCAGTGAAGGTCTTAGTGAAGATGTCTGCCATATGTTTTGCTGAAGGAATTAAATGTAGGTCTATGATCCCCTTGTGTAATAAGTCTTGGATGTGTTTTTTGGGTGAAGGCCCATTTTGGGGAAAAGGCCATTTTTGGAGAGAAAAACACGAAGTGGAAAAAAGGTAGCTGGAAGGAAAAGAAACACGCACGAGGGAAGCATGTGAGATACGCATGTGAGGGAGACCTAAATACATTAGGGTTAGGGATTTTTTAATATATTGTAATGGATGATAAGCCAAGAATATGTATAAGTAGTACCTAGGAGGTCTAGGGGAGGGGGACAGAGAGAGAGACAGTGAGAAAGGCTAGAACTGAAACATTATGTGCCTTGATCTTGAGGGTTAGATTGCAAGATGATGAGTTAGAGAAGAGTCGATCAACTCGATATCAAGGGTATATTGAAATATGAGGAGCCTAGTGTGATCTAGTCAGCCTCACAGGGATCAAGAAGCCTATTGATATTGTAAGATCCAAGTCTGTAAATGCGTGCAATGCGATATATTGATGAGATATAATAAAAGAGAATGAGAGAAAAATATTTTTGGACGTAGCCCAAGAGGGGGTGAACCACGATAAAAATTGTGTTATGTGATTGAATGTTATGCATCTCCATTGTTGCTAATGATTAAATGCTAGATAAATGAATGACGAAACTAGTTAGATCTGATATTTCACATGCATGAGTAAGAGTGACTGATTAATTAATATGTTAGACTAAATAAATGAAGATCACAAGGTAAAAGCACAGATCCCCACTTATTCATAGGCTGCAAATGTTTGAGTATTTCATCCACCCATAGAACTATCCCAGGTGAGACTGCCCAGTGCACCCTGTGTACTGTGCTTCCTTCTGATTTACTGGGGGGCGATAGTTTTAGAGGGATTTTGTTTGAAGCTTTTTAAATCTGAACCTGGGTAAACTTATGAAAGCAAGGTAATATTAGAGTAGATAAATTAATTAAACCAACAAATGGTTCCATTTCCGATTGGAACAGAATGGGATTGAGTGGATAGGATATGCTGAAGAAGCATAAAAAGAATGTCAGATCTAGCGACCAAACGTTTAAAGAATGAGAACATAAATGGGGATGTGGAGACCGTGGGACCCAATGAAGGTAGAGATCGAGAGATGGTTGAAAAAAAAGGAGTCGGGGTTTGCGCAAAAAGATAAAATAAACCCGAAGTTAACATTGCACAAATATTTGGACAAGTACTTATTCAACGACTTGCATGAGGTATTTTTCTATGATTTCCCACATGTGTTTCATGAGTGGATATTGAGGTTTAAATAAAACCACCATACAAATCGAATCAGACAGATCGAGTGGAATCCTATGGAGATCGTGAATTTACAACAATTTGACAATAAATTTACGTGCGGAGTAGATTTCTGGTTAGACAACATTGTTGCAAGATTTATCACAGAATTTGTAGTAGATACTGTGAAGTCTTACAACACAAAAGAGAAAGAGTTCCTTAAGGGACCTCGAGGTAGGTATATCATATCGCTATATACTTCCATTAGTATATTACTATATAACTGGGGTGTAATGACAATGGGCTGAGACAACTAAACTTCCCTATGTGCATGGGGGAAGGGGGGAAATACTGACAAGAGACAAAGAAATGGAGGAAGAAATGGATAGAGGAAATAAGGAAGAGGCCTTGTATCCAATCATGATGGAGGAATACAAGATCAAGAATATCATGGAAACAACTGGAAGAACACGCAGTGGAGTACCCTACCATTATAAGATGAACAACAAGAAGAGAGCCATAGCCGCGAGGGAAGGCTTGGAAGGTGATGATGAAGAGGTAGAGGATCTCTAGGCTATGGATAAGATAGAGGAAATCTTGTGTGTGACATATGAAAGGAGGACAAGAGGTCCAAGAGAAGGAACTGAAAGTAGCACTCCTATCCATATCAGTGTCAATGTGGAACCCATAAACCTGTGTGTGACTAATATACCAATAAGAACACCACCATTTAGACAACCCAATTTCAGAAGGAAGACAACAAGAAGTACATGTAGTCAAGGAGAAACAACTAGAGGATCTAGTTCAGGAAGTGGTAGCCAAGTATCTACACCGCGCGGAGGTAGTAGTTGAACATTCAGGATGGAAAGACATGATCCCACCATCAGATTACCAGAATTCAAGGGAGAGGTCGAAGGACCCTGAGAAGCACTTGTTCTTTTGTGAAAATATTTGGGAAGAAAAATAGATCACATATGAGGACACTAAAATTGCGAAGTTAGCCATCATGCTAAGAGACCACACACTAGATTGGTACATGAGCTTAGCTGCAAACAATCCACCAGAAACAACAAGAACTATTGTGGATATCAAGAAGCTATTGATAAATGAATTTCAGAATCCTAGCTTAGAGGATCAATACATGAATGAGATGATAGAGATCAGACAGAAACCAGGAGAATCTATGTGGCATATTGACCAAATATGCAAACGATTGAAGGGAAATATAAAGTATGTCACGATAGACATGAAACGCGGGCATCTATTTGTCAACTCCCTTCTACCACATTTGAAATACCCTTTGAGACAAAAAAAGTTTCAGACATGGGCAGAGGATCTACAAGCAGCCCTACAACTGGAATAGAACCAATATCAGAAGATAGATCCAGCCATAGAGGAGATAAAGGAGGATCTGAAGAACTTAACATTTCATATAAACCAGAACAGGGGTAAGGGCAAAAGAGAAGTTATTTGGTGTACCACATGTAGAACAGAAGGACACCCCAAGAATGAATTCCCAACAGTCACACAATACATGGCAATAGGACTGCCAAACCCTTTTCCATCTGGAGGAATATGGTGTGATATCTGTAAGACACAAGGGCATGATCGATATCACTTTCCAATGATGCAGAAATACCATACAATGCCTAAGAGTTCATATTTCAACTTTTGCAAGTTAGTAGGCCATGATGACAAATATTAAAAGACAATGGAGCTGATGAGGGAACAAACATTAGATACCTATAGGGTGTAGGAAGAGATGGTGACAGTGCAATCTGCACCATATTTTAACCAAGTAACAACCCCATATAACATTGTGCCACAACAATATAACACTACATAACCAAAGTACAATACCGTGGAACCACAATATAATCTTGGAAAATATAACCAGGCGCCCCAGTACAACACACCACGAGGAGATAGAGTTGGCTACAGAGGTGGAGGTCGAGGAAGAGGAGGCTTTGGAAGAGGCAGAGGACCGATGTTATGTCATAACTATGAAAAAACAGGACATTATGCAAGAGAATGTCCACTTCCACCTACAACGTGTATGTATTGTCGTGCATCAGATCATGACACAGAAGACTGTCCGACACTATTGGGGATGATCCATGAAAAGAGAAATCAGAACAATCCTAATGTTCAGTGGATTTTTGCAGAAGCAAGGGAGGATGGAAGAAATATCAACATAGTTATGCATGGAGGAGCTAAGATAGGAAATGATGCAATAAGACAATATCCAACACAACACCAATGGGTGAAGAATAATGTCGAATCACATAAGCAGTTTGATGCGCATAATGAAAAAGGGATATTCAAGCAAGATAAACAATAATTCATGAAGCCATAAATTGCATCTACATCAACTTCACAACATACTCAATATGTACCAACGTATGAGATGCCTTCATCACTAGATCATGCTAATGGAGCACAACCTCTAGGGAAAGAAAGTACCATAAAGGATTTTATGTAATCCTGTGTTAAGCTATTAAATGACCAATCATCTGTTAAAATTTTGCAAAATATGCTAGAAATTTGTAACTTAGAAGTAGAGGGGAAATTAGAACAAAAAACAATCAATCACCTTCATACACGAAGGAGGACAAGTAGGGAATTCAGATTAAATGCTAACATTGGATATTTCAATATGGGGGACATCATACTGGATTTAGGCTATGAGGTGAATGTGTTACCCAAGAAGACATGGAAATGTATCGGAGAGCCCACATTAGGATATTCACTTGTTCAACTAAAACTAGCAAATCAACACAGATTTATACTAATTGGAAGGCTAAAGGGTGTGACAGTAGATCTAGATGGAGTGCGCACTAAGGCAAACTTTGAAGTAATAGAAATAGTGGATGCCACAACACCATATCCAAAACTTCTTGGAATGGATTGGGTGTTTGAAAATCAGGCCATAATCAATTTGAATACGAGGAAGATGACATTCAAGTCAGGAGAGTACCGATTCATTGCGCCACTAGACCCATCAGAAGGAGAAAGGTTTGTAGAGCCCACTTGTTTAGACCTGGAGGAAATTAACCAGCTATACAGAACCACCATGTGAGAAGAAGATTATGTGAATCCAGTTGTAGATGGGTTACTCAGTTGGAAAAGTATCATGTAATGCACTTCATATTTAGATACAGGGTTGGAAAATTGGCAGTAGAGATTACATGAAGTCTCCACAAGAAGATGCACAAGAATAGACTGTGCAGTAACATGGGTAGGTACAGAGATAAGAGAACCTCCTAGATTTCATGGGGTGAACAACTTAGAAGAATTCCTAACAAGATATGAATATGAAGTTTTACCAAATCAGAGTCTCTTGGCTCTATATATAACACTCAAGGAAACACTTGTAAGATCACGGGATGCACACAAAGAGACCGTTAAAGACTGATACCAATGCAAACGATTACTGTGCATCAGATCGGATGCAGAGAAGAAGAGAAAAATAATGCAGAGATATGATGGAAAGGGGTCACCTATGGAACACTTGGATAAGTGCAAAACATTATGGATGATGAAACCACCAGAGGAATGGCCTCATCACTTTATTCACACACTAGAAGGAATCCCAGAAAACTAGTATGTGGACCAGGAACTATGCAGAGAAACTACAGAGTGGAAAATATTACAACAGAATTTTACAGTAACTTTCTCATTTGAACATGAGAACCCCAACATAGATTCAACACTCAAACAAATCAGAGGGGTAATATTCATTCAATAACCATAGGTTGAAATCACAATAGAGTATCAACAACAGAACAGATGGACAATAAAGGAACTTTTGTCATGCTACTATGTGTGGGAAGAAGCACCAGATGAAGATGACCTGGGAAACATTCAGATTACAGAAGTTGAAGGTGAAAGAGAGGTGGAAGGACCACCTCTGGAATCATAAGCGTTTGTTGCACCGATCAAGTTGAAGAAAGTAAACATTGGGACAGCCGAGAATCCCAAAATGGCCAGCATTGGAGATTACTGGGATGAGGAAACAGTAGAAAGCATAACATAGTTACTGCGCGAGTACAATGACATGTTCCCAAAAAAAATTAGAGAGATGAAAGTCATATAAGGAAAGATAGGAGAGATGAAGACACCTCTCAAATATGAGGTTGGATCAGTTAGAAAATGACCATATAGACTGAATCGAATATATAAGAAGAAAGTAAAAGCAGAAATTGGCAGGATGTTGGAGGCTGGAATCATAGAACCATTTGAGGAATCTGAATGGGTAAGCCCTATGGTAGTTCAGGAGAAGAATTAGGGTGGGATAATGATATGTTTTGACCGGATGAATTTGAATTATGCTTTCTTACATGGCCCTTTTCCTACCCATTTCACATATGAAGTATTAGAGAATGTAAGAGGCCAGGAAGCATACTCATTCACAGATGGATTCTCAAGATACCATCAGATCAAGATAGCTCCAGAAGACAGGTACAAGACAAATTTTTCCATAGAATGGGGGTCCTACTAGTACTCAGTCATGCCTTTTGGACTGAAGAATGCACCAGCAATATTCTCAAGAGTAGTCATAACTGCTTTTAAATAATTCATCCATCAGCTTTTAGAAGTATACCTGGATGATTGGACAATATACAGTCTGTTAAAGGACTGTTGTGGGTGGGAAATCCCTCCTATAGACTAGCACTAAGGGTTTTTATCATGCATGCAAAAATGACCTAAAGATTCTTACTTCTTACCATCATCCCATGCATAAATCCCCATTACTCATATGTAAATACAAGGCTCAAGAGATTAAGTTGACGTACCTTATTTTTCCTATTTGATGTTGATCCCTTTTCACGCTTGGTCGTTCTTTGACTACAACTCTCCTCCCAATGCTGACCTACATTCACCAAAGACAAAAAAAGAACTCCACATGCATTTGATCTATGAACTAATGGGTTAGAGATTTAATCAATCGTGCAATCAATATTCAAATAATGACAATCTCATATGGCGGGACGGGAAAAGCAATTCTTTTATTAACTTCACAATGATACCTTACAATGATAAAGTTGGCTATTGCTCCTCGATCCTGGTCCTAGGCTCTTCTTCCACCTTCTTCCAACTTCTTTGGTCTATACTTCTCTTTGCACGATGATGGCTAAAGGTTGGGACAAAGGGAATGCTCAATCGGGTATAGTTTCTTTACTATGATTTTCCTCCTTTCAAATGGGACCCCTACCCCTTCTTTTATAAGTTATAAGGAGCTAGGTATTTGGTCAAATGACTGACCATGCATGGCTGAAAGGTTTAGTTAACTTACCCAAAGTTGTGTGTTTCGTCAGAAACTTTCCTTTTTTCATGCTTTTGTAGGTATACGCAGGTTGTCTTGGTTCAACTAGCGTGTACACACGTGTAGTAATGGAGCAGGGCATGTGGGGCTTTATAAAAGGGGTTTTTAAGAAGAGTTGTTCAGTAGTGTTTTGGAAAAGAAGAAATCTGAGATGGCCTAATGCCAGGTAAAGATTTCTGGTGCAAATTAAGGTTATAACAGATGCCCCCTAATGTGTGAGGTTAGAAGAGCATATGATGGCCGAAATACATTAACAATCTTCACCAACATTCCAAACAAGTGAGCCCAGGGACCAGAAATCGAAAGGTTCCATTTGCAAAATAATAATTGTCTCACTGAGGCGGGCATACCCATGCTCAGGATGAAATAAAATCATGGCTACCAATCAAATACACTGTAGATCCATGTCATATAACTATATAAAGTGTAGCCAGGAGAAATACACAGCTGAGCTACATCTCGAAATCAAAAAGATATACATGTAGAGTATCCATCTTCTAGAAGCTGATAAGGCCTGATGGCTGGAGATGAGGTCTTCAGAGTTCGAGCAACAACTTCAAAATATTCAAAACTCGGGTAGGAGTGTAATATGAGTGTACGACTTCACTAACCAGAGGTATTCGATGGCTCGTCGGTCATGGACTAGAGAATCTTGATGATCAGACTGAAGGCTTCATTGATTTTGAACAAAGACTTGATTGGACTTTGAGGATGGTCGGGCATGAGGGAAAGAGA
The DNA here is from genome assembly GCA_032191745.1 of Picea mariana. Lineage (NCBI taxonomy): Eukaryota > Viridiplantae > Streptophyta > Pinopsida > Pinales > Pinaceae > Picea > Picea mariana. The sequence goes on from JASDQU010737989.1 coordinate 206,147, forward strand.
CAAACTGTAGAGGGGCTGACTCAGGCTTGGTAAAAACTTCCCTTTGACAATAGGTCGACAAATGATGAGACTCGGGAAACATGGCATTAACATAAGTTCACGAGGCAAGAGTCAACACAAACTCTCCATATGTTTGGAAGAATAACCAAATGGAGGAGGACACAACTCAATGTAGAGAGAAAAACTTCCTAAGGTCATATTAAAACCTAGGGCTTGAAGAACAAACGAAAGGATGTGCTTTGTCCAAGGGTGACTCATTGTGCTGCCAATAAAAATAAAATACTTTTCCCTTCCTCTTTTTGGGGTATATTTGATTTTTTTGTCTTTTTCAATAATTTTGGAAAGCTTGAAAAAGAATAAAAGAATTCTACGTTACAAAGGAGGAATGAGTGTCGCAAACATACTAGTTCCAAGCACACGGAACACAGGGATGCTCAGGGCAAAGGGAAATATGCAGGAAAAGGACACTCGGGAAAAATCCTCCAGGGGCCAAAGGTGTTAAGATGCAAAGGCAACGTGCTACAAGGCTTGCATATAAGGCATGCTTCAGATGGTTTAGTTGAGAGCAAAATGGAGCCGGAAATAGACCAGGGACACAGGTATGCAAATGCAATTAATAAGACACACAATGGTAACATCCTTAGATGTAAGTTTTACGAGCCCAGAGAAGATAATCTCGACGGATTTTCATATTTAGAGAGTCTAAAAAAATGTAAAAGGAGACTCCAATGGGGTACCTTTCTCGAAGGTAGTCTAGTCGGTTCGAAAAAGGGGTAAACTAGCACCGACAAGACATCTATTCAAAACCATTTTAACGAGTGTGATAAAGACAAGATCACTC
>JASDQU010737989.1:207007-218213 GCA_032191745.1 Picea mariana
AGAGTCTAAAAAAATGTAAAAGGAGACTCCAATGGGGTACCTTTCTCGAAGGTAGTCTAGTCGGTTCGAAAAAGGGGTAAACTAGCACCGACAAGACATCTATTCAAAACCATTTTAACGAGTGTGATAAAGACAAGATCACTCAGCCATTTTTTCATTTTTAAGGAGTCTGAAAAAAGATTAACTATGGACTCTGTCAGGAATGTTCTTCTGGACCATTTTAATGAGTGTGAAAGAATAAGGTCACTCGATGATCTTTTCAATTTTAGGGAGTCTGAAAAGAGCTTAACTATGGACTCCGTGGGGGTTCCTTTTTCATAAATTTAGTCCCTTAGACCCAAAAAAGGGTTAAAATTATACCTGAGGGTACTCTTCTAGGGATTTGAAGCCTCTAGAGTATACCTTTGTTCATACAGTTGATCATCCGGACCGATAAAGGGGTAAACTACTTCCGGATAGACGTGACTTCAAATTTCAATTTAATGAGTGTGAAAGTCCATAAGATTGCTCGACAATCTTTTCATGTTTAGAGGCTCTGAAAAGGGATTAAAAGAAGACACGTTGTGTTTTGGGAGTCCCGAGGGTGAGGTCAAGAGTGATAAGGAGTCATGAAAATGAGGCTCAAACTCGTAATCAAACAAAACAAAAAGGACTCCCAAGCCTACAATCATTAGTGACAGCATGACACCATAATGCAACCAAGATCTACCTAGGCCATCCATGTTTCGGTAAGCTCTACCACCAAATCGCAACACTTCTAAAGTAGCAATGATGGTTTCCTATCGCAACTTGGTGGGATCGATCCTATGGCATAAGGATAAAGACAACAAGATACAAAAGTAGGGGTGGAAACCTAACTTATATGCTCAAGTTGACCATCTGATATTTTTACCCACAGACCATCAAAAGTGACCCAAAACTCCAAAAATTGTCCCAATACCTAAATGTAACCTTCCATAGAAACTCTTGAATCACTCTAAATGGGTTTCAATTTAGAGAAAATGATAAGGGGGGCCAAAAAAGTGACAAAAAAGGGCCAAAAATTCTATAAATAGAAGTTGGCAGCTCATTATCATCATTGCTGATTTGGAAAATGACTCTGGAGAAAAACACCCCCTTTGATAAAAGTGGTGATTACGGGAGCTACAGTGGACGAAAAAACCATCCGTCTAGACCAAGTAAGTATAAACTACCTCCTCTTGCCTTTTAATTCTTCATTTATGCATTTAATTTGGTTTTTTGGGGGGACGTCAACCTTTAAAAGGTCGGCCCTACATCCACGCGGGTTGTCTTATGACAGCCTACGTGTACACTCACTTTGTCTGATGTCAGAGCGCGTGTACACGTGACTGTCATCATAACAGCCCGTGTGGACCCTCCAATGAGTGCAAAAAAAGTTTAAAAAGCAAGGCCTAACCCTCTAAAAATTTTCCCATCTGAAGGATGTATGTGCAATGGAGAGAACGAGAGCACGAAGATATTATCGCACTAGTTGGGGAAGACCCTAATGCTATGGTGACATTTGCAATGTGGCTTGCTCAAGTTTTTTCTGTGTCCTTTCATGAGAGCACAACCTAGGCTACTAAATGCCTTGGTTGAATACTGGCACCCTGACGCAAAAGATTTTATGTTAGAGGGGAAGTCGTTGGTGCCCACTACAAAGGATATATATCTTTTGACTAGCCTCTCCAGGAGAGGAGAACCAGTCAATTTCCAGAAATTTCCTTCTGGGCCTCACAATATATCGAAATTGATAGGACTCTACTGTGAGGCGGGTACAAACCGATCGAGCTTGCAAGTGCCAATAAGCAGGATCACTGATTTATCACTGCGGGTGATTGTGTTACTTATTGGGCAGATGACTGGTTCTAGGGCTCTACATCAGGCGCCCTGTGCACATATGAACTATGTAGTCTAGTGCTTAAATGCACAGATATTTGAATGGAGCACCACATTGTTCGATTGTATGAAGAGGCAGCTGACAGATTGTCGGTTGCGGACGTAGAGGAACTTCAGGTTTGGGATGATTCTATGCTCTTTCTTCTTTGAAAGAGTTCCTAGTTTCAGTCCTCGAGTGGTGGTACGAGGACATCAGGCCTCTCTTCCTGTGGTTTGAAAATGGGGAGTGTTGTTGCAACGATAGGGTGGTGGAAGGACCAATGAGTCCTTTGATGATGACTTATTTTCTTGGTTGTCGCAGCAGATCCCAGTCATAGAGGATTATCCTTATGTTGGGATTGATTTTTCGAGAGATCCCGAGATCCCTGTACCTCTAGGTGAGGAGTGAGGCGAGATGGGTAAGTTTGCATCATTTTTTTTTTTTTTGAAACATATATAATTTTTATGTTGTTTTTTATATGCATCATTTTTTTATACCAGATTATTTGACAAATATGTGTCTACTGTGTGAAGATGTGGGACCAGCATGACCTACGGATTATGTGAGGAACAGGCGTCGTCCTTGGCCAAGGGCCGCAGGGGACCAACAACAACAGGAGAGATTCTAGTCAGTGAGGCTGAGAGGGTTTTGAGACGAGTTGAGTGAAATTTTACCTCCCTCACTCGCACCATCCCCATGGCAGAGATTGAGGATATACCACCATGTGTGCAACCTCATGTAGTGGGGCCACCATAGACGTGGGTCCAACTATTTCGACGTTTGGAAAATGCTGTTGATTATTACAACAGGGCCCACAGGCCCTGACCTTAGTTAGTCTAGACTTTTCATGTGCTGAGAGCTCTACTTGTATTTATTGTTTGAGGGCATAATCCCCATGACTCATTACTGGTCATATTTTTGAGGCGCCTGCATCCACCTATGTACTCCGATGATTGTGATATTATATATGGATTTTTATGTCTTTTTTTGTCTTATGGATCATATTTGCCTTTAAAAATGTATTTACATGTTTATGTGTAAGTCTTTTTATATGTGTGTGAGATACCAGTCTAACATTTGATTAGCTAGAACATCTGTAACTTGGTTTAATCTCCTAGGAACATGAAAATATGTAATATAATAAAAGCTTTGTTCTAAGATACGTACCCTAAGGAATYGTCGATGTAAAGTCAGATCATGAAAATGGTAGACTCTATTTAACTAAGACACAACTAGCTAAGCRTCTAAATAGACCCAGAGATGAGAGATACCAAATGACAGAGTGTCACGAAGAAACTCAATAACTGCACTGTATTCGGTGACATTGTTTGTGGTGTCGCCTAAACATATACCTCCTGAAGATAATAACTAGCCTTGAGGTGTAAAAATTACCTAAGCTGTGGAGGCAAGCCTCTAAGTGTGCCGGCTAGCACCGTCTGCATACCCAATGAACACCTCTGATTCACTTGACATCTGTCACAGTGACAAAAGATAACATCAAAAATGACACGTCCATAACACTAAAAGAAACCAGAAAGTAATAGTACAAAGACTATACATATGTTACAAAAAGTTACCCAAGGTGACCTACCTATGAGTAACACTTCTTGAGGTAGAGCCCATTTCTAGGCTCCACCAAATCATTTCCCTCAAAGTCAACCAGATGATAAGTGCCTTTTTTTAGAACCTCTTTTATGCTGAAAGGTCCGAACCACATGGGTTTGAATTTGCCTGCCCCCAGGGGGTCCTTATCTTGGTCATAGACAAGGACAAGGTCGCCTTCAGAGAAAATCTGAGGATGAATGGACCGATCATACTGACACTTGAATTTTTGTTTGTGAGCCTCATTGGCCAAGGTCGCATCACGACGCTGCTCAAGGTATAATAATCATTCTTCAAGTGGAGAAGTGTCTGGCAGTAACTGTACTGCCAATTTTAGGGACGGGATCTGACATTCTATAGGAAAGAATTCTTCCAGCCTGTAAATGAGTTGAAAAGGTGAGAAACCGGTTGCAGTCTTAACAGACATTCGGTAAGCCCATAATGCCGAGTATAACATCAAATGCCAATTTGACTTGGCCGAGTTGATCATTCGTTGTAGGATGGTCTTAAGATATTTATTTACAGCTTCCACATGACCATTTTCTTGGGGGTAGTAGGGTGACGAATGTTCTTTCCGCAACCCAAGCTTTGATGTTATTTCGGTCATCATTTGGTTCTAAAAGTGACTGCCATGGTGAGTGATAATCTCTCTCGGGACACCGAACCTTGTGATTATCTGGTTGAACAAAAAGAGAGTTACAGTCTCTCCATGATCTTTAAACGTTGGCATAGCTTCGACCCACTTTGTGAAGTATTCTATGGCTACAATGATATAACGGTGCCCCCTTGCTGAAGGATGGTTGCATGTAGTGTAATCAATTCCCCACTTGGTGAAGGGACCAACTGTGATGACAGGAAACATGGGAGAGGGATGTGCTCTCATCTTCGGAGAGAAGATCTAACATAGGTGGCACTTCTTGACCAATTCGATACAATATTTGATTAGTGTTGGCTAGAAGTAACCGGCTCGTAAAATTTGTTGGGTTGTTGCCAACCCAGAAAAATGACTGCCACATGCTCCAGTATGGAAATCATTAAGCACGAGTTTCGCTTCTTCGTGAGTGAGGCATTGGTGAAGAACACAATATACACCTCGACGATAGAGAGTGTCCTTGAGGATGAGATAATTCTTGTCCAGATGATGTATATGGAGACATTCATCACAAGAAGTAGAGGTAGGGCACTTCAAAGTCTGGAGATAGACTAGAATATCTCCATACGAGGGGTCCAAACATGCTATCAAAAACATATCTCCTCGAATAAGCGATTCTTTGGGCACAACATCACCTGACTTGACTGAAAGTTCCAAAATAACTTCTACGAAGACCAGTGAATTTTGGATTTCTCCGAAACGAAATCTAAGTCAAATTCCTGGAGGACGGCTATACATCTACTGATCTTTCCGCCTATTACCCATCATGTCAACACATATTGAAATGGATTTACAATGACAATGACGGTGGTCTTGCGAAACAGAACATAATGACGGAACCGTTGAACAACATGGACTACTGCCAACATAAGTTTTTCGATATGAGAATAATTTAGTTTTGGTCCGACAAGGCCTCGGATCAGGTAATATATCACATATTCTGAGAGAAAATCATCTTCCTGAACTAAGACCATGTCGATGGTTGACTCTGTTGCAGCCAAGTATAATAAGAAATCTTTTTTATAGTTAGGTGGCCGAAGCAGAGGGGTAGTTGTGAGGGCATGTTTCAATGCTTCAAAGGAGTGTTGAGTGGCATCGTCCCAATGAAAAGGAATGACTTTCTTCAGTAAGCGCATAAATCCCTTCGTGATCTCAGCATAGTTGGCGATGAAATGCCTCAAAAAGTTCACCTTGCCCTGTAGACTTTGAAGTTGAAGGATTGTGTGTGGGGGAGGCAACTGAACTATTGCCTCAACCTTCAAAGGATCGACCATGATACCTGTGGTTGACACTATGAAACCTAACAAATGTCCTGATGTTATGCAAAAGCTGCATTTGTTTGGATTCAAGTGAATCCAGAAGTAGCGACATCGCTCAAAGATAATTCAGAGGTGTGTGGGATGATCCATTCTCTTGTGAGATCGAGACACTAAATCATCTAAATAGGCCTCGACTATATGCTGGAGATCATGGAAACCAAAAGACATGGCCCGCTGGAAGGTAGCTCCAACATTTTTGAGACCAAAAGGAATCTTACGATAGGCAAATGTACCCCATGGACAAATGAATGCAGTTTTGTGTTGGTCTTATGGCTTGATTTGTATCTGATTATATCCCGAAAAACCATCCATGAAAGAAAATGCCTCGCAACCTATACATTCATCAATTATCTGGTCAATGAAAGGTGTGGGAAAATTATCTTTTGGACAGGCCTTGTTCAAATCATAGAAGTCCATACATACGCGAATCGTGCCCTGTTTCTTGTTAACTGACACAGGATTTGACACCTATTGGGTCAAATGGATAGGATAGATAAAACTGGCTTTGAGCAGTTTCTCGACTTCAACCTTAATGGTTGCTTCTTTCCTAGGATTAACTGGATGAAGATTCTTCTGAAATGGCTTGGCATCCGGATAAGTTGTGATTTCATGTTCGACTATTTTTGGATCAATGCCTGGCATTTCCTCATAAGACCAAGCAAAAACATCGTGAAATTCTTTAAATAAGTTTGTGTAGATTTGATTCTCTTGGGGGGAAAAGTCAGCTCTGATGAAAACATTCTCCATGACACCAGGGGTTCTGTAGATATTAATCGGTATAGTTTCAGCTGCTATAGTTTCCATATTACCCTTGGCATAAACCTCATGTGTAGCCAAGGGATTGATAGGAAAAGACCTATCTCCAGTCATAGTCAAGGTGAATTCCCCTGCTTCGATTTTGCGTAACTCCGGGAGGAAGTATAATCTGTGATGGAGATCATCCTATGGTTTTTCTGGATTATTCATTGCTTCAATGATTGCTTCGTTTGAGGGAAAGACTAAGTCTAACAAATCGGTACCAGCGAGGGAACCTTGAGCCCAAATAGGCTCTGGGATCGAATCTAACTCTTGTTTAGGAGTCGGATCGGTGTCGGCTGAAGCTTGCTAAAATAAAGAGTATGTTGCCTCTGTTGTGGACAAGGGCATGGACATACCATGGTTCCCTGTCACTTCCATCGTGGCCAATGGGGAAGGAAGAATCCACAGATCGTTGAAGTAAGTCATGCGAAATGACGAAACTTGGAAAATCTCAACCTTATGGTGGTCTGATACAAACTTGGCATCACCTTGAGGAGGCGGGTAATCGAAAGTACCCATCAAAGATGGGCACAAACCAACCCCCATGTTAACGATGCCCAGTTGGGGATTGTCAATCATCGGGACCGTGGGTGCCCCCAATGAAGGGTCAGGTCTGGAGAAGGATAATTGATCAATGGTCACGATCCGGACCTCGTGTGGAAACAATAAGACCCATAAAATTGTAGCAACCACTGCTTGCATGGAATAAGTCCAACTCCTACCTAACAAGAGATTTTAGTCGAGGGATGCGTTGACTACTTCTACTTCGACGCACACGGTCTTCCCTCCTAACTACACGGGAAAAGAGGGGATGATGCCATGTGGTTGAAATGAATGACTGTCAAAAGCGGTAAGAAGAGTAGGTGACAGAGACAAAACAGGCTAGCCAATGGCCTTCCAACATGCTAATGGCATGATGCATGTCGAGGCATCCTCATCAACCACTGTGCGGAAAATGTTCTGCGTAACAGTTTTCGTGGGGTAAGCTACTACTATTTGAAATTCTACATGGTAAGGGAGATGAGGTTTTAAATCGGATGTATCTAGCATGATTGTACCCTGATTACAAGTCTTTGTAGATCCTAAAGCAGCTAACAAAGATTTCCTCTGGGAAGGGCAGCTCTGGAGGAACTCTAAAGTGGACATCGCACAAGGGGTTTGAGATAAATCCTCCACCACAGAATAGTTCTGGGCAGCCCTTGCACTTGGGTTGTGAGAAGCTTTCTTGAATGCACCTTTAGGGATGCGTGTCATTGTTTCTCCCAAAGTCTTCTCAATATGGAGGGGAAGAGATGGGATTTCAACTTCTTTTCCTTTTTCAGAGGCACTTGACTTACTATAATAATGTGCTCTAGTTGATATAAAAGCATCACCCTTCATCATATACACATCCACGGATGAAGGATTGTTCGTAGACAGAGAGGGTCCTTGAATTCCCCCTTCCACGCTTGTAGAGGCTTGGGTTAGGTTTTGTCCATGTTGGAATGGATTTGTTAACACAACAGGTTGTTGCTATGTCACAAACTTTTGGGCCTCTGCAAGCCGAGGACACTGGTGGGTCGGGTGGTCTTCCACGCATAGGTTACATGGATACTTCACCTTCCGTTTCTCAGTGTTTCCCCTGCCAGCATTATTAGTGGGTTGCTTATCCCCGTTACCCTTCTTACGTTGTTTTTTCTTTCCATCAAGCTATTGGGTGTCCTTTGGATTGGTCGATTGCACACTGTGTACATCCGACGTTTGGGTAGGGGGAGAAACCAAAACAGTAGTTTGGTTGGTCGTTGTATGTTGTATAGACAATTGCTGCATTTGTTTTGTCAGTAGTTCAGCAGACTTGGTTTTTCCTGAACCTACAATAACATCGGCATGTGGTCCAACTCTCTATCTATTTTTATCAAGTATGGATCATGGTGCATCTGGAAAAACCTCGTACAGTAAACCAGACTGAGAATAAATTAGCTCAAGATGTTGAGCTCTCATGATGGCATCTTCTTCAAAAAACACTCTCGACGTTGCAACGTCTTTAGATATTTGTGGGACCAAAGACTTAAGGAACCATTCAAGCAGGAATGCTGGTGGGACTGGTACCTTAATTAAACTCTTCCAACGTCTCCACTCTTGGATGTGGTCAGAGATATGGTCTGCTTTTTCCTATTCAAAATTGGCTAGCAATTTTGTGGCGACGTCGTATCTCACAGATAATTGGAAATGGTTTAGGAATTCCATTGCCAATTCCCCGAAGAAATAATATCTCGAGCAGTCGAGCTTGATGTACCATTTTGTGGCACTCCCGATGAGAGTGCGTTGAAACAATCACAATTGTACAGAGTCATCTTTCAACGAATTAGATGAGCACCAAAGATGGAAGGTGGTCACATGATCCTCGGGACCTTCGTTAGGCTTGGCCTCAAACTTTGGTATGTCCAAAGGCAATTTTGTTGGCATAGGAGGCCAACATGGATCGTGACAGATGAGGTCATTCAACAATATTGTCAAGTCTAGAAAATGTAAGGTTTATAAGAAAGGTAGTTTTGGTTGTTGTTGATGATAACCATGGAAAAAGGGGCCTAGAGTTTGACTGGCACCAGGTTGCCAGGAAAAGTTGGGTTGTTGGTCGGGGTTCTGGTAAAAACCATGGCCATGACCAGTGTATGGATTTTTCATTTGAGGAGACATCATCGATTGATTCCCGAAATATGATGTAGATGGTTGGGCGTGCATTACATTCGGAGGAATTTAGGAAGGTTCTCCCCGTGCCGATCCTATGGGCATTGAAATAGTACCTTGCCCGGGGTTCCATTGGTTGTGAAAAGAATTGCCCCAGATCGGCATTCCTGACGAGGGAACTGATCCTTCCCAAGAATTCCAAGGTCCTGATGCGAAAGAAGTTCCTGGGTTTTCCACCTATGCAAGAATAGTATCCTACATAGGATTAGGTTGGCCATAACTAGGGTTTCCCCCGGTCAGGAAATAAGCTAATGTGAAAGCGTTGTTACCAAACGCACCGAACAAAGAAAACAGTGTCGACCCTACCGGCATATTATGAGAAGGGGGTCCTTGATCCCTATGGATTGTTGGTGGGTACCGTCGAGTGAAGGGGACAAAGGAGGTATATGACCTCCCCCATAAGGGAAATCATTAAAAGGAGCTGAAGTGCCCCCGATGGGTCCTTGCAGAGGAGTGTTAGAGCTCCCTGCCCCTAGACCTAAAGTTTGTAAAGTGGAGTAAGATAGTATAGGGATAGTACATGTGCTAGGCATACTGTATGAGAATGGAGGGCCTATCACACTCTATGTGAAAGGAGCAGTAGCCATCGCCAAAGACGAGATCAAGTGACTTCTCAAGGTAGAGGCAGTCAAGACCATGGTGGATCGGACTGGCGACGATGGGGTAGGAGGTGGAACACCCTCTATGATGACAACCGTGGCGGGAATATTAGGATTCCATAAGAAGAGACAAGATTTGCCTCCTTTACCATCCGCTTTAAAGGTGTCGAAAGGTCCTTTAACAGAGGTTGGTCATGTGTGATTTTCGGTGACATGGTCATTTCAAAAGACCCTTGTTGGTCTAGCTTTCACCTTAGCGGTGGTGGGGATGGCTCCAGTGTAACCAGTGGCAGGCCAAGAAGCCTTCGTGACCGGTGGAGCTCATGATCCTCCACTATGTGAGAATATCAAAGACATTCTAGGGCTTTTTATTCATTCAAAAACAACACACACTAGGAAAGTCCCTATAAGATAAAACAAGCAAACATTAAACTAGTTGGAAGAACAGTTACAACAACCAACACTAGAGCAACTTACCGGTGCAAATGCAACTCGAACATGGAAGCACCCTCTGGGTATACTCTGCAAAGTGTTGCCTGATGTCTGTCCTAGGTACCGCAGTATACCCCTGCAGTCACCTGTGTATGTCCCTAAAAAAGATAGGAAACTAGGTTTCTAGCACGCGAACAATCACCAGGCGGGTATAGTCAACAGTCGGGTAGACCACAATGAGCAGGGTATCGATCCTGAAACATGTCAAGGGTATTGAAATCAAGTGGTATGGAAGACAACTGAGGACCTTGGATGGATTCGAGACCCATGAAGCTCTGTGGGAAATGCAATCGACGGAATCCCAAGACAAACCCTCTATATGTGTTATTCACTATGATTGGTCCAGCTTTGGAGGGGTTATCTCCACTACATTTCCTCATGTGACCTCATGTTTATCCCCTGTGTTAGAGGGGGGTCCCAGATAACTTTCACGATACTGGACTTTTAACACTCCCTAGCTCAGAATCCAATGTTTGATTTGATGGCCTTGAAGAGTTTCCCCTCCAACCTAATTCAAGGCACTAACCCTAAACTAGTTGGTTGACCTTACAAACATAAAATGTCTAATTAATTTTATATTTAGCATTAATTTTTATGGCTTGTCTTAAGTCAAAGGTATGAAAGTGRAACTAGTGATGTTTGAAAGACAAAAGAGAACTAAATAGAAAGCTGGAAAAAAAATAACTTCTTCTTGACTCAAATCTTAATCAACTTTTCAAACTAAAAATTTCTAAGATCTTTGAACAACAAACTCAAAGTAGGATTTCACTCGAATACAAGCTACTTATCATATAAGTAAACCATCAAGAACTTATGAAAGCAAAGACTTTTCCTAGTTATTAAAGCAAACCAACACTATTTAACCAAACAAAGAAATAATTTTTTTTTTTTTTTTTATTTGAGTGTTCACAAAGAAAAAAGAAAAAATATCAACAAGTAAAGACCAAGAAAACTTCTAGCCTAAGCATAGATTGCAAAGAGTCACTTTAAAAATAACACACAAGAAAATTAAAAATGGACTCTCACACTTGTCTAAAAACCCTATAAAAAGAAAAATTTGAGGAAAAACTTCTTAATGAAAAAGAAAGATATTGCTGTGATCAAACCTAAGTTACTGGCTGCTATGACTGAGACCCAA
>JASDQU010737990.1:7782-45934 GCA_032191745.1 Picea mariana
AGAGAGTGGGGGAGAGAGGGGAAAAGAGGGAAGGGGGGAGATAAAGAGGGGGAGAAGTGGGGGAAGGAGGGAGAGAGAGGGATAGAGAGAGAGAAGTGAGGGGAGGATTGAGGGAGGGATAGAGAGGGAGAGAGGGGGAAGAAGGTGGAGAGAAGACAAAGAGAGTGAGTGAGGAGAGGGGGGTGATAGAGACATAGATGCAATAGAGAGAGAGAAAGGAAAGGATGGAAGAGATCGATTGATCAATAGAGACAGAGAGAGAAGGATGGGTGTGGATAGGGAGTTAAAGAGAGATATGAAGAGAGAGGGGAAGTGAGAGATAGAGAATGAGGGAATGCAAGAGAAAGTGGGAGAGAAAGAGAGAGAGTGGGGGAGAGAGGGGAAAAGAGGGAAGGGGGGAGATAAAGAGGGGGAGAAGTGGGGGAAGGAGGGAGAGAGAGGGATAGAGAGAGAGAAGTGAGGGGAGGATTGAGGGAGGGATAGAGAGGGAGAGAGGGGGAAGAAGGTGGAGAGAAGACAAAGAGAGTGAGTGAGGAAGAGAGAAAAGGGGGGAAATGATGGAGTAGATAGAGAGGGAAAGATGGAGACAAGAAGTGAGGGGAAGAGAGGGCAGAGAGAGGGCCACGAGACAATGAATGAGAAAGAGGGAGAGAGTGTTTGGAGAGAGATAAAAATATATATAGAGGTAGGGAAAGCGGAGAAGAGAGAGAGGGGGAAGAGATAGGGTAGGGCTAGAGAATATTTAATGTTAACAGGAACATGCATGCATTCCTATTAATAATAACGTGCACGTTCCTAAAACGCACACAAGTGATTGCTATTTCCAACATCTGACAAAGAATCCCCGAAAATAAAAGATACAGGGTTTATTTTTGTTTCTGCTGCACCTGTGCCAACATATATCGTCACCACCATCAAGACAGCCTTCAAAAATGTAATGGGTGCCTCAAACCCAAACCTATCCATTGTTTCCAGATACACAAAGTGCTTTTCTCCAATTGTTTTCGGATACACCTATTGCTCTGCCCGAACGGGATCCTGCGCTCCCCTGTATTTATAATATAATTTTCGTATTGTAGTCCGATACATAAAGGGAAAATATCAGAAGTGATGGACGAGAAATACTAAAACATTGATCGTTATGTGGTAGAGGGGGCAGATACATTGGACTGTTCGACAATGAGTTATCCACCAACCAAAACTGAAATTCACCATTCACAGTTACGTTAGATGTGTGGTATTCACAAATAATATCTTAATGTTGTTGAGGACAGTTGAGTTTTGTAGTTTCTATCTATTGTTTTGATATGTAGGATCTCGTAGTTTCTTGCAGTAACTATAAACATGGAAGTAGTTTTATTTTGAGTATGTAGATTTTCGTAGTTTCTGGTAGGCCATTATAAGCATGGAAAGTCGTTGAGGACCGTTGGGTTTAGTAATTTCTGTCTATGTTTTGTGATATGTAGGGTTTAGTAGTTTCTTGTAACTGTAAACATGGAAGTATGTTTTCTTTTGGGTACGTGGGGTTTTAGTAGTTTCTTGTAGGCCATTATAAACATGGAAGGGATGGTTGCACTTACTACAGTGACGTGTAGATTGAAGGATTGGCGATATCTTCAATCGTGTATTGATAACAAGTGAGACGTATGCTGTTATATATATGTAGATAGAATTGATAACAAATGAGACATATGTCATTACGTATCTCTTATTTATATAATAGAAATACAAAATCCAACGTGGAAATGGTTATAGTTTTATTAAATTAATGGGAATTTTGATTTTAGGATTTTGAAATTTATTTATTAATTTATAAAACATGTATAGTATCATGTACATTACCAAGGGATTTTTTTGGTCTGTTTCATATATACAAATTTCTCATATGGTCACCTCCTATGAGATTTTAACATAAGTGGATGGAAACTAAACTCCACTTCATATTACATGTGTTATTTCAATGACAAAAAATAAATGAATAAGAAATGTTGAAATTGTCCACTTATTAATACATTTTATTGATATTGTTTAATATATAATATGGGTGGTAATAAATCACATAATTAGTCATAATTACCCTTATCAATTTTTTCCTAGCTTTGACATTAAAAGGTATTCAATCCTATAGTCTATACTCCTTTGAGGGTTTTAATAACTTTTTGACCTTGTGGTGCAATTATAAAGCAAATTGGTATCAAATGACTATGAATGTACTAGATAAATTAGTCCTTGAATTAAAGTGTGATTCAATAAAGGTCAACGAACCAAAGATCCACGGCTTAAAAGTTGCAAGTATCCATAGATTCAGAAGCGACAATATGCACACCCACAATTAGAAGATACACTACAAATATTCCTTGAATTCACTCTTAAATGAACGAAGAGGTGACTAAAGAAAAAATGCAATTTCTTGTATGAGATGAATCAAAATGTGAATGAATAAAGAATTGATTGATTAAATGTTAGGTGGTTTGTCCTCACTCAAATGAATTTATTGATAACCCTTTTTTTTTTCCTTTTTATGATTTTCCATTTTCTTATGTAAAATGTGGTCTTGTGGGATGGAAAATGATTTCATGCATGCATAATGTCAAGGAAGGCCTAAATTTTGTTGTTTCTTTAAAGACCTAAAAATTGTTGATGCTCTAAAAATAGAACTACAATCCCAATATCAATACTAGAAAAGTCATTCCTATAGAAACTCTTCTTCATGCTTGTGAACAACAATGTTCCAACAATTCCAATCTAAGGTTGAGGCCATGGTGTTTCTACTTCTTTTTTTATTATGGAGGCAATAAAAATATTAAGATGAAGATTTCAATAAATATCATTGTTTATTCACTTTTGATTGCTACACATAGAATTTATAATGGTGTCTCTAATTTGTATATAAGAATTGAAGAGACTCGTGAACAACAAAAACATCTAAAAGTTGTAAGAAAAATTTGCAAATTATGATGGAAAATACTTAAGCATAAGGAAAAAAGGTGTTTTACATGAATATCTCGAAGTCATCCATATAACAAAACCACAAATGTTCTTCAACATTTCATAGAGGTGGGCACATCAATTTGATACTTTGAGAAAGTACTCAAAATTAACAATGATGTTTTCAACAACATGTGTGCATTATGAGATTACAAAATTCACACATGTTCTTTAGAAAATTCATTCTCATTATATTTGAATGGATTCGACGACGTTGAATGGATTGGACAACGTTCAATATAAAATGAACACACATGATTTTGGTGGACATTTAAGCACCAATTACATGGCACTCCAAAAGTGAGAACATGTCATAATGCGTGCATGATTCTAAAATGCAAGTGTGTTTTATCATCCACACAAGGTATAAAATGTGAGCATGTTTCATAAAGTGAATGTGTTCTAAACATGCATGTTTTACTATTCACTAATATGTTTTGAAAACAAAATCCATTTATCTTTATTTTTTAGAAAGAATATTTTTTTGAGACATTTCCTCTCCACATTCAATAACACTTATCAAATTGATGACATAGCATTGTAATAATGTGGTGGTATGTAAATAACTATAAATTTGAGTTAATAGAATTTTTCCTTCATTTTAACATCATTCAATATCTAAAGAAGGATATATTTTTTAATTTCTAGAAGGTTTAATTTCATTCATCCTCTAATTTTTCAAAATATTCTAGTGTAATTAAATACGTATAATTTCAATGGGTCAACCTCATTGTCTAACCCTAAAATTCCCAATCAACTGTATATAATTTGAATGCAAGTCCTCAACTAAATGTATATAATTTGAACCTAAATCCCCAATCAAATTTATATAATCTCAACCCATATTCCCAATAACATGCAACACCACCTCCATATCCAAACTTAGATATTGAAAACTACTTAACCAAGCTTCAACCTATAATTCATGGATTCAAAAAGGTTGGATAATGAATGCATATTTCCCTTACTAAATCACAAGAGACAATTATTACATCCATTGGCCTTGAACAAGGCTAATTGATGATATGAGTAAGTCTAGGGTTCACATGTGTGATCTTTTCTGTATAAGATTACAAGATAATGAAGATAAATATTTAAAAATTGAAAAGAAACTTTAATGCAATTTTTTATTTAACCCTATAATTGGTGAACATTCTCCTTCTAATAAGAAATGCATTCATATCAACTAGTTCACATATCAAACATTTATCAATAATGGATAGATATATGGTTTATAGTTTATGGCAAAAACTTTCAATAATAAAGAAGAGGTTCAATGTTTTTATTACACAAATTATACACATAGTCTTATTTAGGGAGTATGTCAATTGTTTTACTTAAAGAGAATTACAAGGGGTGAGTAGGGAGTCAAAACAAAACTCACAATACAATTTAGATTAGAATTATAGATTCCTTCCTAGGAATCAACATAATATGTTCATGAATTTTCCTCCTATTTTTTATCATGTTTTCGAGGATAACATTATGATTTCAACATTGACAGAAATGTTGTTGCATCATTGCATATTTCTAGAGGAAACCTATCAAGAGGGATATTCAAACAATAATACCTAGGGATGGAGAGGGGTGGTCTTTGGGATATGGAGTGGCTTCTAGATAGGTAGGTTTTTTTTAGCACATATATTGGTCTCTCATTGATTTTCAATTTGTAGGAAGGCATGTTAAAGACAATGGAGGTAGATATTCAAGAGTGATTCCTTAATGAGGTAAATAGAAAATTGTTGTTGTTATATATATATATATATATATATATATATAAGGGATCTCAAGGGGCTAGCTCAACCGATAGTCATTAATGTTGTTAAACATTTGGCTAGTTCCATGAAATTAGGCACCTAGTTCAAATCACCCTCGATAAGGCACACTAACTTTACACTAATGTGTTTACAACAAATTTCATCCACAATTGTGGAGAAACTTCCCTTAGGTTTCATATGAGGTTTTCCTTGGAAAACTATATTTATATCCCCGATGATTAACTCAATCGTTTGAACCATTTCCATAAGGATTGTTTCCAATGTGGATGTCATAGGTCAAACATTCAAATATAGTCAATTCCCTCAAACTTACTAGCCATTATTGTGGTTGGTAATTAATCCACCCTCCATTGCAATATTCTGAGGAAGAGGGGGGGTTCCCATGAGGTTTTCTTGGGGACACACACACACATGCAAACCATAGCTAAACCCAAGGACATTGGAGGTTTGGGAGTTAAGAACCTGCACCATTTGGGAAGGCCTTGGCTATCAAGAGCTTGTTGTGGCTTAAATATCAATAGATGGAATTTAGAATCAAGTCATCATTCAAAAATACATAGAATCATATATTGTAGAATACTCAATCAGAAGCCTAGAATGAACATTCAAAATGTGTCTGTATTTTGAAATCTATTGCATTGTACTTTCCTCATGTAGGAAACTAGCTAGTTTGGAAGGTAGGTAATATTATTAGGTCATGTACTGTAATGAAAAATGAACACTTTTTGACCTTATCTAATATATGTACTTGTATTTATTTATTTTTATTAATTTTATTGAAGAAAGAACAACTATTGAATTATTAGACTTACCTGATAGATACTTTTCCACTTGGGGACATTGACCTTACTGGTTCAAATGAATATTTGGTAATATGGAAAATCCTACAGATTATGTTGGGGATTACAATAACTTGTTCTATAAAATAAGTGAAAGAATTAACTCTTTTGATCTTAGACTATACAACTTTTTACACTTAAATTCTTGATGACAACCAAAATATAAAAAAAGATACCTTGGTTCATTCTTATAATACCATTCCCCCATATTATAGGAATAGTTTGGAAGAGAAGAACATAAATAGTCTAGGTTCTTGTTTACAAACTTACATTGGATATGCAGAGTAATCTTTGAGAATAGGTCTTCATTTCGAATATTCTAGGCCAAACACTAAATTATATGCCATGATACATCTTATTCAATATATGATTAATTGCATGTTAACATTTTAATGCAAATTGTTAATGAATGTTAAAATTCCATCTTCCCTAATTTATACAAGGACTCTTTGGAAAGAAGCTTCATTCTCTAACTCCCGGTGTAATTTTTGTGATGAAGAACATGACTCCAAACCTTGTGGACATTTTCTTATTTCCAAAGAGTGAGCTAACATCAGTATGTTTGCAACTATTGATAAATATGATGAGGATGATGATGTCATGGTTACCATGATGTGTTTACCTATTAGTGTAAAATAAATTATATTTATACTAAAAATTAATAACTACTCTAATGTTTGTAATTAGAACATTAACGTTGAAAACACTTCTCAAACAATAAACATCCTTGTTCCTAGTGAATATTAGTAAGTGCAAGCTATGGTCCAATAAGAAAATTCTTCAATTTTGGATAAGGGTTTTTCACAATACAGTGATATTAATGATTTTATTCCAGCAAAAGAAAATATTATTCCATTTGGTGCTTTGAAATCCCTTTAACAACTATGAAAATTGAATATTGGTCATTTATGTAATTCTTCCCTAAAATTGCAATTTTGTTAGAATTGTAGTGGTTGATACTATTACATTAGAAGATGAAGAGTTACAAGTCAATTTTGTTAAAAATTTAAATTCTAACTAAAAATACATGTTGGACACACCGATCACAATGAAAAGGGGGGGGGGGTGTGAATCAGTGTGAGGGTTATTTTACACTTCTCACAAAATTTTAGTTAGCAATCACCATTCACAACATCATTTATTATTAATTCCATGCATACTTAGTTTGTTTCATGTAAGTATATCTCAATGACATACATTAACAATAAATAGCTATGCACCATCACAATAAAGAATACAAGGAAAACCAGATATATGTATAATTTTATTGTGTATTATGGACTACAATCCTTGGGTTTTATCAGCACTAACTCTCAATACAAGACCCAACCTACATATCTCAGCACCAAATGATATGTGAGGAATCCAAACCCCAAGTACAATACCCAATTTGTAGACAGAAATCAATCTGTCAAACTGTACCAACAATATATACCAACACAAGTGCATCAACTATGCACAACCTATCACAACAACATGTCACCTCAACTTGTCTCATCAATATAATCATCCAAATATGATATGTAACTCTGTAATAGACCTATTTTATGTGATCATAGACCTGCAAACCTTCCTTAACTTCCATAACAAGAGAATAGCATTTTCATCAAACTTTACTTTAGTCTCACATGACTAATTTTGGATTAGTTAACAACCATAATTTACAACAATCATAACTCTATACCTATAATTAATAAAGGTATGAAAATGGTACAAACTATTACTCAGTGTATTGTATGAAACTCCTCCAGGTTTCACTACTTGGAACCTCCCAGAAAAGGAGTTATAGAAAAAATGGCAGACCTTGCTAAATTCTGGCTTATTCTAGAGAAGTTGTAGAGCATTCCAAACGCAAAATATTTTCTGTATGGATATGAAAATGGTACAAAAAATACCGCAGATTGAATGATAACCAATTCATTTGGTCTTACAAAATTTGAATCTGTTATAAATAAGTTATGACGTTTTTACCCGAAACACCTATTTTAGACTAGTTTCAAGACTAGCCACAAACCCTATTTTCCACAGAGTGTAACTCCAAAAATGAAATGTCCCACAAGATGAAATGTTTATCACAGTTACTGAATATGTTGTCTCAACATTATCCATTTTCATATATCTGAATCATTCTATAAAAAAAGGTATTGCAAAAATGGTGAGATGACATGTAAATAACATACCTTAGAAAGCATCATAATTTTTTTTTATCCTCCCTTGAATTTCAGCCTTCTTTACTTCACCTTCCCTATGATATTCACCTTAGATATCCTTTGGTTACCTCATTCACTTGTATATATTCGATATTCTCAATTGAATTCAAATGTGAGACCCTTTCTCTCTTATTTATACTCTCCAAGTAACTTCCTCTAGAAGTATCCACCTAACCACTTTGTCCACTTAGCCACTTTGTCCACTTAACCACTTTTTCCACTTAACCACTTTATCAACAAATAGTAAAATCTCAACTTCTAGTTGCAACTAATTTATTTTTAATTATTTTCTTGTTACAACCACTTAACCCATGACTAACCACTTTGACTGGCCAACTTCTTCTAGGACCTTCTAGAATAATTTGACTTCCTTGACCTTCTAGGGGCTTCTAGATAAATCATTAGGGTTCTCCAACTTCACATGGCCATAAATCTCTGACTGTGAGGATTTATGTGACTTTCCACATATCACCAGAAACGACATGACATATACTATCCATTTGGAATAGTTTCTCATGCAAATTCATTGATATTCATTACACTATTCCTTAATAAAAATCGGGTTCCCTAACCACAATGTTGGGCTACTCAACCACATAAACATTTGGACTTCACAAAGCATCTTCCTGTGAGGGATTTCACTATAAGGGGACCACTTTGATAAATCTATCCAAGAGTGTTTTCCCATGAGGTATTTCACCATAAGGGGACCAATTTCGAGATTATCCATTTAGTTCTTCCTATAAACCATGACATGACATCAATGATATAACTCTCTTTAATATCAACACATCATTATGAAACCACTTGACATCAAACCTTTGATAACAATTAATTCAATGACCTTATAACCAATAATCAATATATCAATCATACAAACACATCACTATGACAATACTTGACATCAACCCTTTGAAAACAATCCTTTGACATTAATGAAAACATAGTACAACAATCTCCCCCTTTGGAATTGATGAAAACACCAACATTGATGTCAACACCAATCATTGATGGTAACACTTGGACATGGAAATTCTCCCATCAATATTCATCTCTCCATATCAATGTGGCTATCTCACCCCATTTGAAATCAATGGAACATGGTAGTTTTCTCCTTTAGGTTGCTCCCCCTACCTGAAAAATTTCTTCCCCTTTGGATAAGGGATATCACTTTGATGCAATGTTGATGGCATGGCTTCCAATCGTCTCTCCTCCTAGAATCATTCTCCTCCAACCAATCACGGGAAGATGAATAACTCTCCGTGTGGGTATGTCTCCCCCTATGTTCTCTCCAAGATGAACAATATGATACCATTGCAATATGCTTCTATTGCAAATTATATTGCTCAACCGAAACATAGATCAACTGCTCAAGAATTATATACTCTTCTTATGATGATCGTTGGACCTGTCCATGTATCAAACTTGTTCCATACCATACATCATGAAGAAAAATACATGTCAACAATGAATAGAGAATCATGAACAAAACACCAACCATGTACATCATGTGCCATATTGTGTGCCAACCATGCACAACACCCATTTACATCACCCATGTACAACAATACCATACTATATACCATAATATATCACCAATGGAGTGTATCAACCATATTCCAAGAACATGTGTCAATTGTGTACCAACCATATTCCTCAAACAACTGCCATATCACTCATGATATTCCTTTACCATGAACAAGTGCCACAACCGTGTATCTCAATCATCAATATATTAACCAATCATCTCAACTATATCATCCCATGCATCATGTACCAAAGCAAGTTCATCACCCATAGATCAAGCTATGACTCATTAATGATGTACAACATAACCACCTCATCAACTTGTAAACTACATGGCCCAATATGTATCTCAACAACATGCCAAATGCATGCACCAAGACATCCAACACATATGCCTCTAACAATACATCATGAGATATGTCAATGGAGCTCACACATGTACCATCCATGTACTACAACATATCTACCTCAAAACAACAATTATAATGCATCAACAATACCTCTAAACATGTACCAAGAGTGTCCCTCAATAGATCAATGATATATCTCTAGCTAGCATCACATCATCATGATATATCTCATAAAGAAAGTGCCATAAATTCACTGACATAACTAGCATTGTTCCTCAATAGAAAATGCCTCAATTCACACTCTAGGGTTAGTACCATGCATCCAATATAGGCATCAAGCATATGCTTGAACACTTAACTACATATTATCACCATATATTCATCAAACACACATAAGAATATGAAACCTAAAGAAAACCATCTTATACCCTGCATAAACAAAGTTAGATAATCACACCATGTTGCAACTCATTTGTACACTCCTCTTCTTGAGGATTTTTCCACAGCTACGTGGATTGTTCCACAAAAATCTCCCATATGTATGAAACCTTTCTATAGGTCACCTCGTGTATGTACGCGAATTCTCCCAGAGGAGCCCACATATGATTCAGAAAATTGCAAGCTTGAGCTTGCCTCATGGGTGTCATTTTGTTATGGTTGTTTAGTCTTCTTCATCCACTTCTGAGAGTGTCATGTTCTCTGAGTATTGGTTCTTTTAGATTCCATCATTTCAACCTTGTCTTCCTTCCTAGATTTGTGTGTTCTTCTTCTCATGCTATATGAAGCACTCTTCATGGACTATCTTCTTGTGTTCCAACAATCTTGGGATTTGTGACCAAACCCACTATAGCTGTAGCATCGCATGGTGTGACAATGAGGAGCAATGTGTCCCACTTGATTACATCTCCAACATCTTAGGGTGTTATGAAACCTTCCAACATATTTCCTTGCATAATATTTGCAATCCAAATATTTGTGAACATATTCATTACATGAGAAGAAGTGACCCTGAAAAAAAATTTCATACCTTTTCTTTGGTGTCCATCTTGAAGGTGTCTCTATTTTGAATTTTCTTTGAGGTGTAAAGATGGCTTCTTGATGTCTTCATTGCTTTTTAATTTTGAAAGTTTCCTTGCCTTGTGTAGATGGTTGAATAGCATAATTTCTTTCACCTTTTGAGAATGAAGGAATTACCTCATGCTTCTTAGAAGTTCTTGATTCAAGGTGTGTAAATTCCTTGTATCCAAGACCCGATTTATCATTTTGTGATCTTTGACTGTCCAAAATTTCATTCAATATTGTTGAGTTATTCATGAACTTGTTATGAATGTTTGACTTCTCTACTTTCTTTCTAATATCAACAACTTAAGCTTCCAACTTATGGCATGGATCTTCATTTTCATTTAATTGATTCTTCAATAGTTCCTCTATTCCTTTGGCTTCTTCAATTTGGGTCTTCAGATTGACATCAACTTCAAGACGTTTTCTAATCTCATCATCTACCTTCATCTTTTCTTCTACTTGATTAATTATTTCATTCTTTAGTATTTTGTTCTCTTCTTCTTTTTCTTCTAATTGAGTCTTTTTACTTTCTTCTTGTTCTTTGAGCATTTTCTTTATTTTCATGATATGCTTTGGGTACTTTTCTAGTACTTCATTAATGCATTTTTTAAGATACTGAGAAGAAATTGAATAATTTCTTATTTCCATGATAACATCACCTAACTCAAATAAAATTTTTTCTTTAAACTTCAACAACTCTTCTTCTTCATCTACACAAACGTCTACTATATATTATTCTTCATTTGTAAAATAAAATTCAAATTCACTAGGAGTATTATCATTAGAATATTTTGGAGAGTCTTTACCTTCATTGTCCTTTATGGAGTTGTCTTCGTTGTCTTGATATACCTTCTCTAGCTTCAACCATAGATCCTTTGTGGAAGTACATTGTCACATGATTTCTTTAACAAAACTTGAGAGTGCATTGAAAATGGTGTTGAGAGCTAATGCATCATTCTTATTTTCTTCTTTTTAAGCTACAAATGTTGACTTATTATTCAAGGGAACTGATCCACCAATAACTTCTTTCCAAACACCTCCTCCTTTTTCCATCAAATACCCTTTCATTTATGTTCTTCATGCTGAATAATTTGTCTCATCAAATATTGAACTTCATCATCCATTTGTTTCCATGGATATCCTCCAAGATTTTAAGGCTTATAGTGAAGGCCTGATTTGATACCAATTGTTGGACACGCTGATGACACTGAGAGGGGGCGGGGGTGAATCAGTGTGGGGGCTATTTTACACTTCTCACACAACTTTAGTTAGCAATCACCATTCACAACATCATTACTTATTACTTCCATTAATACTTGGATTATTTAATGTAAATATATCTCAATGACATACATTAACAATAAATATCTATGCACCATCACAATAAAGAACAAAAGAAAAACCAAATATATGTATAAGTTGTTTTTGTATTACAGACTACAATCCTTGGGTTTTATCAGCACCAATTGAAATAGCGCACCAACACCAAGAGATAACCAACTCTCAATGCATGACCCAACCCACGTATCTCAACACCAACATAGGTGTGAGGAATCCAACCCTCAACTACAAGACCCATCTTGTAGACAGAAAGAAATCTTTCAAACTGTACCAACAAAAGTGCATAAACTATGCACAACCTGTCACAACAACCTTTCACCTCAATCCGTCTCATCAATATCATCATCCAAATATTATATGTAAATATGTAACATACATGGTGTATGTGATCACAAACCTGTAAACCTTCCGTAACTTCCACAACAAGAGACTAGCATTTTCATCAAACTTTACTTTAGTCTCACATGACTAATTTTTGGTTAGTCAACAACTCTAAATTGAAACAATCACAACTATCTACCTGTAATGAATAAAGGTTTGAAAATGGTACACATTGTTCCTCAGTTTCTTTTATGAAATGCCTCCAGGTTTCACTACTTCGAACCTCCTAGAAAAGGATTTATAGAAAAAATGGCAGAACTTTCTGAATTGTGGCTTATTCTAGAGAGTGAACTTGTAGAGCATGCCACGCCCGAAATATTTTTTGTATGGATATGAAAATGGTACAAAACATACTAAATATTGTAAGATAACCAATTCATCTGATTGTACTTAATTTGGATCTGTTATAAGTAAGTTATGACTGTTTTACCTTGAAGACCTATGTTAGACTAGTTTCAGGACTAGCCACAAACCCTATTTTCCACAGAGTGTAACTCCAAAAATAAAATGACCCAGAAGTTGAAATTTTTATCAAAGTTATTTGGATATGTTGTATCAACATCCTCCATATTTGTCTATCTAAATCATTCTAGAAAAAAAATTATTTCGAAAATGGTGAGATGGCCTATAAATAACATACCTTAGAAAGCATCATCAAAAGACTTTATCCTCCCTTGAATTTCAGCCTTCTTTACTTCACCTCCCCTCTGAAATTCCCCTTAGATATCCTTTGGTTACCTCAACCACTTGTATATATTTAATATTCTCAATGGAATTCAAATGGGAGACCATTGCTCTCTTATTTATACTCTCCAAGTAGCTCCTCTAGAAGTATCCACTTAACCACTTTGTCCACTTAGCCACTTTGTCCACTTAACCGCTTTATCCACAAATAGTAAACTCTCCACTTCTAGTTGCAACTAATTTATTTTTAATTGTTTTCTTTTTGCAACCACTTTACCCATGACTAACCACTTTGACTGGTCAACTTCTTCTAGGAGTTTCTAGAATAATTTGACTTCTTTGACCTTCTAGGGGATTCTAGATAACTCATTAGGGTTCTCCAACTTCACATGGACATAACTCTCTAATTGTGAGGAGTTATGTGGCATTCCACATATCAACGGAAACAAAATGACATATACTCTCCATATGGAATGGTTTCTCCTGCAAATTCACTGATCTTCATTACATTATTTCTTAATCAAACTTGGGTTTCCTAACCACACCATTGGGCTACTCAATAATCTAACCATTTGGACTTCACAAATCGTCTTCCCCTAAGGGACTTCACCATAAGGGTACAAATTTGAGAAATTTATCGAAGAACATCTTCCTGTGAGGGATTTCACCATAAGGGGACCACTTTGGAGTTTATCCATTTGGTTCTTCCTATCAACCATGACATGACATCAATGATATAACTCCCTTTAATATCAACGCATTATTATGACACCACTTGACATCAACCCTTTGACAACAATTACATCAATGACCTTATAACCAATAATCAATATATAAATGATACAAACACATCACTATGCCAATACTTGACTTCAACCCTTTAACATCAATGACAACATAGTACAACAATACCTTCTTTTGTTTGTCATTATGAAAAATATTGGTAAACTTTTTCACAATTGTTTGACAAATAATGCTTTTGGATCGAAATTTATGTTTAAAGCTATCATAGAACAAGTACTTTCCTATACAAATTATTGAAAAACATGGTAGAATTTACCAAGAAAAAAATATAAAACGATAAGAGAGATGAAGGACTTAATGTTTGTTGTGAATGATTATCCTGAAATGCACACAACTACTTGTAACGTTGGAATCCTAGACAAGCATGTATGAAATTATTCTATATTGTGTATAAAATGTCAACAACTCACCATAGGCTATCTAATTTTAGATAGCCAAAAGATTATTATAACTCAAATTTGTAAGAACATCTTGGGTTATAGGGAACATATAATCTTTATTTATTTGAAAAACATTCTTGAAACTAATATAAACTATATTGAAACATGAATGGGTACACATTCTATATTCTCCAAAGAAGAGGATTATATGCTCATACATATAATGAAAATCCATGGAAAACATTTGAAGATGTTGAGGATATTCATTATAATTTTCTAGAAAATATCAATGGCGATGACATGATTTGTTCAGATGTTATACGGATCAAGGATAATGTATACACCAAGGATCTCACGCATTTAGAAAAGATGTTTACTATAATGTAACCCAAATTTAACAATAAAAAAAAAATTAATTAGGGTCCTTAGAGTTGATCATTCATCTTCAAAACCTTTCAGGCATTCATTGACTATACTACAAAATAGTCCTATTACACTTATCATTTCTTGACACAGGTGTAAGTTACACACACACACACACACACACACACACACACACACACACACACACACACACACACACATATATATATATATATATAGCGTATCCTAATACCTAACACATATATTCACTTTGGGCTTCCATTCTACTTGCGCAAACCATAGGGCATACTATGGAATAGATATATAAAATTTTAACGACCCTTAGGATAAAGGTTCACACCATGGGTCTTAGGTGAAAGTGTCTCTATTTCACATAGCTATATCTAAAATTACACCATTGCGATTAGGCACTAATACTTAGGGTGGTTATGACTAACAGTTGGCGCAACTATTCATTTCTTGTCGTTTAACGACTCTATGATTACTAACTTTGGCGTAAGTGCTAACGAAATGATAGGTAAGAGTCAACCCATGACCAGAACAACAGGAAAATGAAATAGTAACCCTAAATGGATTGTCATTGAACTTCACCATAAATATTGATAAGGAAGCTGCAAAGGTAACACTGTCTTGACTTAAATAACCCTACATGCGACATTTATGATTTCCTGTAGAATACTCCTTTGGGCCATCGCTCGACCTCCGTGCCCATTGTGTCTCTACCACCTTTCATTATTCACATGGTCTAGGTACATGTAATATCCCCCAAAAATAAATTATTATTGAAGTCTGAAAATACTTAGGAATTTATTTTCGTTTTTAGTAAATTCGAAATTGGAAAATTATTGCCATTTATGGCAATTCCGAATTTGGAATTTAGTTAATTGTAATTTATTATTATGTTTGTTGGGAAACGATTTGATTTTCCCAACCAACTCTTTGACTATGACACTTGTAAGAAACAAATATTTTTATATTTATTGTTGAGAGACAAATGGAACAACCAGGTTGAAATCAGTTGACCATGACTCCATGAGTGGGGAACATGTTGGAACTACCTTAGGGCTGTATTATACAAGTGGAAAATCAGGAATTTGGCCATTGGCATCCCCTGAAAATAAAGGATTTGTAAATATGCGAAAATTCCCAAGGGGAAAATACCTATGCACAAATGCTTTTGGCATATATAGCATATGGGAGGAGGCAGGACGCTGCCTAGTATGCTGGGGAAAAAGAATATCACTTATTGTTATGAGCACTAGTTTTCTAAGTGTGAGGCAAAGAGAATCTCTTTCTGAAATTGAAGAAGGACTATAGCTAAGGAGGAGTTCTGGAGTTCTCCCTCATGGATTCATGGTTAGGCTAGGGGGTGAATGGAGCAATTAGATTGGTTGTTTCATTCTTTGGTTGGGTGGAACTTGGATGTTCCATTTCTGGTTCCAACATTTTGTTCAGATATGTAATTGTTGGTTTAACTGAACTGTTCTTCTCTACTACTTGTTTTGTTGACCCGGGGTTCATATATTTAAGGTTACCAACAAAGCCTAAAACTATCGTCCCTTTTGGTAAACCAGAAGGCAACGCAGTACACATAATGCACTGCACAGTCTCACCTGAGATAGCTTTAAATGGGTGGCTGTAAGACTCAGGTGTTTACAGCCTAGGATTGAGAATGAGATATGGGATTTGTATTCTGAACCATTTACTATAACTTGTGTTACGAGCTACTATTATTCTCTTTTATATTTTAACCTTCATGGCATCCTTTCTTGATATCCCATCAACAATTAACCAAGCAATATAATAAATCATTCATTCATTACACACATCGTTTAACTACTAAAAGTATGACAAATATATGCATGCATTCATCACATTACACAGGTATTAATGTGGTTCACCCCTCCTAGGCTACGCCCACAAATATTTGTCTCTCGGCTCTCTTATTATGGTAGTTCTGCAATTCTCACGCCACGTGCTTACAACTCTCCTCAGATGGGTAAGATCTATATGAGGTGAACTAGATCACACGAGGCTCCTTGGCCTACGATATAATCCTCAAGATCTACCTTCTCTTCTCCACTCTAGTTCGACTGCTTTAAAAACATAGTTCACCTAATCACAAACATTACATAAAAATCGAACCGAACCTCTCTACGATACCTGTGTATCTATATTTATATATATCAGTCTCTTCAACCGTTTACACAAAAGAATTACGAAACCCTAGCCCTACTATCGTTAGGTCTTTCTTCTCTGCACGCGTGCTTTGCTTCCTTCCAGTTGTCGCCTCCTTCTTGCATGCACGCGTGCTGTGCTTCTTAGCAGTTGTCGCTTTCCTCTTGCATGCTTTCTTTCCCACGATTTCTCTTCCAACTGTCATTCTTCTTTGTGCACACTTTCTTTTCCACTTCGGCCTGCTTCCAACAGGCCCCCAACACTGACATGTGACTCGTCCAGAGTCACCTAATATTTTTGAGCTTCTTCGATCTCCTCAGTGATCATCTGGAACTTCTTCCTCAGCTCTGCTACTTTTATCAGTGCTTGCACGATCTTCTCCTTAATGGTATCCATTACTTGAACTGCCACTTCATCGCTCAATAATCATTCACATTCTATCTGTGTCTGTGCCATTTGTGTTCTAGATGCTTCTTCCTGTGCGAGTACTTCTGCTACCCATTCCTATAATGATTCTATTTGAGCCTGACGCTCGTGTTTCTATGTTTGCGTAGTGACAAGTTCTGCCTACATCTTCTTCAGCTCTTGCATCCCCTTGATGCGTTCTGGGATTGGTATGGTATTTTTCCTTTGTTTGAGTTCTTGTATTGTTGTATTGATCATTTCCTCTTCCTTGTCCCAACGTTGAACCTGTGGATCCTCCTGCAGTCTTGTCCAAAGTTGCATTGATTTATTGAGCAAGTCAGTTGTCATGCTAACCTATTTCTCCATATCCTATATTTGCATTATTGTTGCTTGCCTCCTTTGCTCCTTTACTGCCAGTAGAGTTGTTGATGTTAATTGGTCTCAGAGATCCTCAATCTCTTTTTGGTATTGAGCAATTTCTTGCACAATCTGATCGATCTTTTCTGCGGCTGGGAGTTCATTTCCTTATGCAGTGCTTGGAAGTTTTCCAAAAATTTCTCCCACTCTGCGTTCCAATTCATTCCTGCATTTTGTCTCCTCCTAAGTTTCATATTTGGCCTTCTCATACTCTTTTTCCAACGCTTCCCGCTACTTTGTTGTTTTCTGTAGCTCGTCTAAGCTTTTATGTGCCTGAGACTGTATCTCGTGGTCAACGCTAACCTGCAATTTGTACAATACCTTTGATGGCATCTGTGTTAAGACCAATTGGATGTGGTCCAAATCCTTCAATGGTGTCTATCCCACGATTTCATCCATTCATGGCATGTTCGGTTTTATGTAGACCATTTCATGTGCGTGTAGCATTGGGAGCACTGGGTCTCGTTCTTCTACCTCCACTCTTTCATTGTTTTGTTTTGTCCATGACTCTGTGCCTCTACTACTATTTTCTCTCTGGGCCTCCCCGAGTGTCCTGAGGAGCTGTCCCATTTCTTCCAGCTCTTTTTGTAGATTATCCTTCTGATGTGTTGCATGATTGAAGTCTTATGCTATACAATCCTGGACCATTCTTGCGATCATTTCTCCATCGTCCTCTGTGATCGTGTAGTCTGGTGATGCTCATTGTGCCTTTGATTTCTTGTGCATGCCTACTGGCTGTACAACTGGTCTCTTAGTTTCCCCTGGTTCCTGTGTGATGGGATTTGGGGCAGTCTCCTACACTCCCTTAGCTTGTTTCGGCTATTCCTTGGTCTCTTTCTGCCCCTTCTGGGTCCATATTGGCTTTGCCCCTTCGTTTTCCCGAGTCATCTTATTTTGGCCCGTCCTTGGTTTCTTGGGTACTAGGATTTGTGCAGGCTTTGTTTTCGCCTGCATTGCTTCTCCTTCTGTAGGTCCTTCCGATACTTCTTGGGGAATGGATGGGATCATCCATGCATCATTCCATTCACTAATGACCATGTCTATATCACCTTATGTGATGCATTAGCGCATCAGTAGCCACTGTTTATCTGGATCCTACCTTGGTTGTGTCCACATGGCTTGACGTGTAGCCCAGAAGTTAGCGATGTCCCCATATTGTGCGACAACCTCTGGTGTTATTCTCCATGATCGGCTAATGGCTTCCTGTATGTCCTATAGATATGCTTCAAAGATGATTCCATTTTCCCTCTTATCCTTGGCCTGTGGTCTAGATCTCAGTAATAGATATCTCTCTCTCACTGGCTATGGTTTAGTACAGAAAATTACATACTCTGGCTCCCTCCATCCCATGAAGGCTATGAGGGTGAGTAGCCATGAGTAATGGAATTCTATACCGAGGTCCTGCACCTCCTTGCAGTCCACTTGGAACAAGTTTAATAGATAAGGCGCCCAGCCCATGAAGGTTCCTTTTGCACACTGTGCTACAACTGCGATGACTCCCGCTGATACTTTGTCTTTGCGGCATTTTCTTAACAATTTACAGGCTAAGATCTTTGTGCCCAGTTGTGTCACTCCATTGTTGATCCATTTGTTTATAATTCCTCTTGTCCCCATGGCGGTACCATATTTCTTCTTCATTTCCTCTGCTAATGATTTCTCCTTGGATTTATCATCCAGAAGCAGCGCGGGATCCATACTCCGGCTAGGTAGTCCTTTTATCTGTGCGATAAGATCAACAGTTATGGGGACGAGTCTGTCTAGCCATATATCATCCCGTGCATGATTGCTAATAGTTTATTAATGCATGTTGTCGCGTATTGGCCTCTACCAAAATGTGGAAGTTTTAGAAACCCTAAAATGCCCATTCTGTCCAGTCCAACTACCCACTGATGTGGCTGGCTGATTGTTTCTCCAAGTTGGTTTACCACTATGTTCTGCATAAAATCCTTCGACGCAAGTTCTGGGTACTTGGTTTTGTTTGATACGTCATGGTCGTAATACTTTATCTTCTCGACGGGACCTAGTAGCTACATATCTACCTGTACTCCCTATGGTATGCGTGGTAGCACAATTTCTGCTGTCGGTTTCTTGCGAGGTGAGATCGGTATCAGAACTCTGTCTTTCTACTTTGGTGGTTGGTAAGAGGTTCCAGCAACTCCTGGATGCTCCCTTGTGAGCCATTCTGGTGAAGCTGAGGTAGTTCCCATGGTCTCTTCTATTGGTTGACCTAGGCTGGGTACGTGCGACTCATTTGGTTTCTCTTATGATCTTTGATTTTGTGTTATTCCATTAACTTCTTCGATTGGTTTAGTGCTTTCTGGTTACACTTCCTGATGGGTTTCCACTTCCTCGTTTTGAGGTTCCTGCATCGCTACTGGCATGTCCTCTTTCATGGCCTCTGCTTGTGGCTGCTGAATCTCTTCCAGTATTGGTGTAGAGTTCATCGTTGTTATCTCTGGTGATGGGATCTCATCGATATTGACGATCTCCGATTTTTGTGGCTCGTTTTCTTCCAGCGGTCCTCGTGACCGAGTTTGAACTCTAGTCGGTCTGGCTGTCTGGCCTAGTTCAATGGACTTCAGTGGTGTCATAGTGGTGATTTTTGAATGTTTTATGAGTTTGGAAGACTGCGGTGAACTCTGTGGTCTCGATCTATTCGTTCGAACTGTTGTTTCTCTCTCTCTGTTCTCCTTTCGCGAATAGACAAGTTGTTTCCGTGCTCGTGTGTTGTATGGGATTTTCATGAAGCTTATCGAGGACGCTTCCTCCATGATGCGGCTAATGCACCATAACTGCGGGTTCAGTGCATCTGCGACAGTTTCGTACTTTCCATTATGCTTTCTTTGTCGTTTCCAGTTGACGTGTTTAATGTGATGTTCCATCAGTCCTTGTCATGCCTTAATTCCACTTAGTGATGTCTTGTCATCTTGCTTTTTCCAAATTTCCATTTCCTTCTCTTTTTTGTTTGGCATGTAACCATCTTTCTTTCCTTTGTTGCATTCGTGTTTCAAGCATGCTTCATGCTTTTTATTTTATTTTATTTATTTATTTTTTAACTGCGTAGTGGGTGGTCGACTGTCCTTATACAACTTCAGTCAGCTCCGTTGATCATTCCTCTGAGGTCTGGACTTGATAAATCTATTAACTATGTAGCTCCACCATCTATTATAGATTTTACCTCATATGGTCCTAACCAATGCATTCTCATCTTTCCTGGGTGCTGAAATGATTTGCTGTCATAGAGCAATAATATATCTCCTTCCTTGAAAGTCTTCTTCTTAATGTGTCGATCGTGCCATGCTTTGTCTCTAGCCTTTTGCACTTGTTGATGGAATCCTTCCAAGATTCGATCTTTCTCCATTGCTAACAGATGGTTTAGTCTTTCCTATATTGTGTCACGTTCTGTCATTTGTGTGATAGCTGCTATGCGTAAGATGGGTACTAAAAATTCTAATGGCACTACCGCTTCTTGGCCGTAGACTAGTTTGAATGGTGTGTGCCCTGTCAACTTCTTGCATGTCATCCTATACGCCCATAATACTGCTTGTACTTTGAGGTCCCAGTCATCTCTGTTGACGTTACAAATCTTTGTCAGTCCGTTCTCTAGAATTTTGTTGAAGGATTCTACTATGCCATTCACCTGTGGATGATACGATGTGCTTTTCTGGTGTTGCACTTCAAACTCTTCGAGCATCATATAGATGGTGATATTTATGAAATGCGTGCCTTGGTCACTCATCAAGATTCTTGGGCACCCAAACCTAGTAATTACTTGTTCAAATAAGAAGTGTGTAGTTGTCTCTACGCTGCATTCCTTTACTGGTTCGGCTTCCGCCCACCTTGTTAGGTATTCTGTCGTGGTGATTATGTATCTTGCCCCTGTTCTTGTGGCTGGTGGGTTAATTGGTCCCACAAAGTTTATTGCCCATTTATCAAATGCATGTAATGTCACTTGCGGTCATAATGACATCTCATACCTTTTGTTGGGTTTGCCTACCCTTTCATAGACATCGCATCCCTGATAGTACTCTTTCGAGTCTTTGTGAATCGCTGGCCACCATAATCCTGCGCAATGTACCTTCTGCATAGTAGCTTTTCCTGCATAGTGTCCTCCTGCCAATCCCTCGTGGGCTTCTTCTAAAATTCTTGGTCGTTTGTGCTCTAACATGTACCTTCATAAAATGCTATCTATGCCCATTTTATATAGATGTCCTACGATCAGTTGATAGTCGGTTGCACGAACTACTAGGTTCTTCTTCTGCGCAGTGGTATATTATTGTGGCGTGGTACCTGTGCTCAAGTACTATATGATCTCTGCGAAGTAGTCCTCAACAATCTGTACTGAGAATAACTGTGCATCCAGAAAATTGTCTTCTAAGTTCATGGGTTCTTATCCATTTGTGACCCGTGATAGGTGGTCAGGTCCTGCATTCAGTTTTCCTGGTTTGAATATTACTTCGACGTCAAATTCTTGAAATAATAGTAACCATCAACAGATTCTCCCCCCCCAACATTGGCTTGTTGACTAGGTATTTTAGGGTTGAGTGATTTGTAAACATCTTAAAATGTTTTCCCAATAGGTAGTGTCTGAACTTATGCACTATGTAAACCATAGCTAGGCCTTCTCTTTCTGTTGTGTTATAATTTTGTTTTGAGTCTGATAGTTTTCTTATTGCGAACGCTATTGGGTGATTCAAGTCTCCTCCTCCTGGCTGCACTAAGATAGCTCCAAGTGCTATCGCTGATGCATCTACATGCACATGGAATGTCTTTCCCCAGTCTGGAAATACTAGTATTGGTGCAGTGACCATCTTTTCCTTCAGGGTATCCAGACTGTGTTGACACTTGTCGTTCCATTGGTACTTTGTATCCTTTCTTAATAGTTTCTCCATTGGTGTTGTGATCTGTGCATATCCTTTGATGAATTTCCTGTAGTATCTTGTGTGTCCTAATGTCATTCGTAGTTGACGAACTATTTTTGGTGCTGGTAAATTAACGATGACTGCAATCTTTGTCGGATCGATCAATAACCCTTGTTTGCATACTATATGGCCCAATAATATCCCAAACGATGTTCCAAATATACATTTCTTTATGTTTAGTGATATCTGATAGTGTCTGCGTCATTCTAGCATCAAGCATAAAACTTCCACATGGTTTTTCAACAGACTATAGATTGTCCAATCATCTAGGTATACTTCAAGAAATTGATGATGAATTCTTTAAATGCTGTGATAACTACTCTGGAGAATATTGCTGGTGCATTCTTCAGTCCAAATGGCATCACTGTATATTGGTATGATCCCCATTCTGTTGCGAACATGGTCATGTATCTATCCTCATGTGCTATATTAATCTGATGGTAGTCTGAGAATCCATCAGTGAATGAGTAAGCTTCGTGTTCCCCCATATTCTCTAATACTTCATCCGTGAACGGTGTAGGGAATGGATCATGTAGGCATGCATCATTCAACTTCCTCAAGTCGATGCATATCCTAATCCCTCTTCCTTGTTTCTTGTCCTGTACGACCATCGAGCTTATCCATTTTAATTTCTCAACTAGTTCGATTATGCTGGCTTTGAGCATCTGGTCAATCTCCTCTTTAACTTCATGTTTATATATGGGGTTCAATATATATGGTCGTTGTCTGATTGGTCTCTCTTCAGGTATGAGAGGTATCTTCATCTCTCCCAGTTCTCCTTCTATGGCCTTCATTTCTGTAAATGCTGTAGGAAACAAGTCGTTGTATTCGCGCAACAACTCTATTATGATTTCTATTGTTGGCTCATCCTAGTAGTCTCCAATGCTGGCCATTTTGGGATGTTCAGTTGTTTCGATGTTAACTTTCTTTACCTTAATTGGTGCGGAAATAACTTTATATTCTATCAGTGGTCCCTTCACATATATTTTGCCTTCTACTTCTTCAATCTGAATGTCACACGGGTCATCTTCATCTGGTGCTTCCTCCTATACATGGTAAAATGACAGTAGTTCCTTGACTATCTACTTATTTTGTTGCTTCTCTTCGGCAATAAGTTCTATTTCTAGTTCTTTAATGATTATGACTCCTTTGATCCGTTTTAGGGATGCATCTATATTGGGGTTCTCATGCTCGAATGAGAAAGTGACGGTAAAGTTTTGTTGCAATGTCATCCATGTTGTAGTTCCTTTGCGCAATTCCTGATCTGTATACCAGTTCGCTGATATGCCCTCTAAAGTGTGAATGAAGTGGTGAGGACATTCCTTAGGTGGTGTCATTTTCCACATAATTTTTCACTCCAAGTATTTCGATGGTGTCCCTAGTTCTTCATATCTCTGTTGTTTGTTGTTTTTCTATTCTACACCGAACCTTATGCACAGTAACCGCTTACATTGGTACCAGTTTGTGATTATCTCCTTGTGTATGCCCCACCATTTTGAGGGTGTGGCCTTGAGTGCTAAGTCCAATGATAGTAGCCTTTGATTCTCTAATACTTCATCTTCATATTGTGTCAAGAATGTTTCCAAATCATTAGTTCATGGAAACTGGGTGGTTCTTTGATTTCTATACCTATCCACCATACTGTGCGGTCTATTCTTGCACATCTTCTCGTGGATGCTTCGTGTAGTCTCTGCTGCCAGTTTTCTAACCTAGTGTCTTAATCTGTTGCACATAAAGTAATGTTGCGCCAAATGAGTACCCCTTCTGCATTTGGGTTTACGTAATCCTCCTTGCGTGTAGTTGTTCTGTACAACTGGCCAATCTCCTCTAAGTCTAGGAAAGTGGGTTCTACGAACCTCTCCCCTTCTGATGGATCTAGTGGTGCTATGAACCTGTAATCTCCAGATTCAAATATCATTTTCCTTGTCTTTAAATTAATTATGGTCTGGTTGTCAAACTCTCAATCCAGTCTGACTAGTGTCGGGTACGGTGTTGTGCCATCTACTTTTTTGATGAATTCAAAATCTTCTTTAGTGCGCACTCCATCAAGATCTACTATTACTCCTTTTAGTCTCCCTATGGGTAGGACCCTATGTTGGTTTTCTAGTTTTAATTGGACATTTGAGTATCCCAATGTTGGCTCTCCCATGCATTGCCAGGTTTTCTTGGGTAGCACATTCACTTCAGATCCTAGGTCCAGTATGATGTCTCCCATATTGAAATCTCCAATATTAACATCCAGTCTAAATTCCCTACTTGTTCTTCTTCTTGTGTGTGGATGATTGACAATTTTCGGTTCTATATTTTGTTTCATCTCGTTGCTACATTTCTCTAGGATGTTTTGCAATATTTTCACAGATGAAGGATCACTAAAAATTTGTATGCATGACTACAAAAGGTCTTTGATAGTTCTTACTTGTCCCTTGGGTGGCATTCCATTGGTTTGATCCAATGATGGAAGCATTTCGTATTCTGGGGCTTCATGGGATGGTTGCACAGTGGAGGTTGACATTGTGTCCATCTTCTGAAATTCTTGTTTGGCTTCCTTAAAAGTCTCCTTTTCTTTGGGCGACTCGAACTTCTTCCTTGGTTCAATGTTCTTCTTTACCCATCGATTTTGTGCGGGTTGCTATCAGACTGCATCGTTTCCAGTTTTCGTTCCTCCACGGGTGACTATATTGATGTTTCGTCCATCCTCCCTTGCTTCGGTTGAAATCCATTGAACATTCCAATTGTTCTAGTTCCTCTTTTCCTGGATATTTACTAATAGTGTCGGACATTCCTCTGTCTCATGATCCGATGCATGACATTACATAAAAGTCGCTGGCGGTAGTGGGCATTCGCGTGCATAATTTCCCGGTTGCTGACAATTGTGACATGCAACTGGTCCTCTGCCATGTCTGAAACCTCCTCTGGCTCGTCCTCCTCCTCGATAGCCTGCTCGGTCCCCTCTCGGTGCGTTGTATTGTGGTGCCTAATTATAATGCATGGTATTATACTAGGGTTGAGCTGGGTTGTACTGCGACTGTGCGTTATTGTAT
This sequence comes from Picea mariana, assembly GCA_032191745.1. Classification (NCBI taxonomy): domain Eukaryota; kingdom Viridiplantae; phylum Streptophyta; class Pinopsida; order Pinales; family Pinaceae; genus Picea; species Picea mariana. The sequence continues at coordinate 33,474 of JASDQU010737990.1, forward strand.
GGTTGTTGCGCAGTGTTGTATGGAGTTGGGGCTTGATTGAAATGTGGCACTACTTTCCCAGTCATCAATTCGGTCTGTACCCTGTATGCATCTGATGTTCTTTCCCGCATCAACTCCATAGTTCTGCAATATTTGTCGTCATGGCCCATTGACTTACAAAATGTGCAATAAGAATTCTTTGGAACTATCTGGTACTTCTGCATCATCGTGTAGTGATAAGGCTCGTGACACAGTTTCTTGCATATTTCACACCATAATCCTCCCTATGGTAGCAGGTTTGGCATGCCTTTTTCCATATACTATGTGAATGTTGGACATTCATTCTTGTTGTGTCCTTCCGTCCTACATTTTGTGCACCAAACGACTTCTCATTTTTCCTTGTTCTTATTATGGTTCAACTGAAATTTTAGATTCTTCAAATCCTCCTTCAATTCTTCAATAGTTGGGTCCGTCTGCTAGTACTGGTTCTCTTCCAGCTGCAAGGCTTCCTGTAGAGCCTCGGCCTGCATCTGAAAATTATATAGTCATAAGGGATATTTAGGTGTGGGAGTAGTGAGTTGACAAACAGGTGCCAATGTTGCATCTTGTTCATAAGGTATTTTAACTTCCCCTTCATTCACTTGAATCTCTGGTCAATATCCCATACATAATATTTTGGTTTCTGTCTTATCTCGATCATCTCATTCATATACTGATCTTGTGAGCTCAACTTTTGGAACTCATTAATCAGTAGCTTTTTAATGTCTTCCAGTGTCCTCTTCATCCCAGGGGCACTATTCGTGTCTAGAATCATGTACCAGTCTAGTGCGCGGTCTCTTAGCGTGATCGCTAGCTACACAATTTTGGTATCTTCATCAGTGATTTGTTTTTCCTCCCAGATATTTGCACAAATGAACAAATGCTTCTCAGGGTCTTCTACTACTTCTCCTCAGAATTTTGGTAATCTGATAGTGGGATTGTGTCCTTCCATTCTAAATGTTGAACTACTACCTCTGTCATGTGGTGTAGATACTTGAATAGTACTGCCTGAACTAGCTCCTCCAGTTGTTTCTCCTGTGGTAAATGTACTTCTTGTTGTTAGACTTCCTCCGAACTTTGGTTGTCTAAATGGTGGCGTTCTCTTTGGTGTATTGGTCGCACATGGGTTTATGGGTTCCACACTGACATTAATATGGAAAGGATGTCTATCTTCTCCTCCAGTTCTTGGGCCTCTTGTTTTCCTCTCATAGTTTGCACGCAAGATTTCCTCAATCTTCTCCACAGCCTGGAGATCCTCTAATTCTTCCTCATCCCTTGCCAAGACCTCCCTCGTGGCTACGAATCTCTTCTTGGTATTCACCTTGTATTTCTAGGGTACTTCTCTATGTGTCGTTCCTGATGACACCGAGATCCACTTAGCCTGGTCATCATTCATCAAGATCGGGTCCAAGAATTCCTCCTCCTTCTTTCCTTTATCCTCACATTTGTCCATTTATCCTCTCTCTGTCAATTCTTCCCCCCTTCCCCCATGCACGCATAGAAGTCTAGCTGTCTGATTCCATTATCATTACCCCTTTGTTATATAGAAATATTTTAATAGAAGTATACAGTGATCGAATGTAACTTCCGCGGGGTCCACATAGAAATTCTTGCTCTATTGCACTGTATGACTTCGTTGTGTCGAAGACAAAATCTGTGATGAAGCTTGCCGCAATACTGTCAAGCCAAAATTTGACTGCGCAGGTGAATTTTTTGTTCACCTGCTGTAACTGCTCAACCTGTACTGGGGTCCAATCTAGATGTCAGATCCGGTTCGTCGTGTGGTTATATTTCAACCTTAGTATCCACTCCTATAGTAGGTGTGGAAAATCACAGAAAAAGACTTCATGTAAATCCATAAACACATATTTATCCAGATATTTGTGAGGTGTGATGTTAGGGTTTCTAATGTCTTTCTGAGCAAACTCTATCTCTTTAGTTCTCAACCCACCTTCGATTTCTACTTTTGTGGGGTTCCACGGTCTCAACATTCCCTTCTAGTAGCTCAACGGTCTTCTGGTTTCACTCATTCTTTTCTCATGCATTCTATCTCATCTACTCAGTCCTCTCTTGTTCCTCTTAACACGACAACAGAGCCATTTGTTGGTTTAACTGAACTATTCTTCTCTACTACCTGTGTTGTTGACCCAGGGTTCATATATTTAAGGGTACCACCAAAGCCTAAAACTATCGGCCCTTCTGGTAAACCAGAATGAAACATAGTACACAGAATGCATTGCATAGTCTCACCCGAGATAGCTTTAAATGGGTGGCTGTAAGTCTCAGGTGTTTACATCCTAGGATTGAGTATGAGATATGGGATCTGTATTCTGAACCATTTACTATAATTTGTGTTACAAACTACTGTTATTCTCTTTTATATTTTAACCTTCATGGCATCTTTTCTTGATATCCCAACAACAATTAACCAAGAAATATAATAACTCATTCATTCATTACACACAACATTTAACTACTAAAAGTATGACAAATATATGCATGCATTCATCACATTACACAGGTATTACCACGGTTCATCCCTCCTGGGCTATGTCCACAAATATTTGGCTCTTGACTCTCTTATTATGGTAGTTCTGCAATTCTTGTGCCATGTTCTTACAAATCTCCTCAGATGGGTAAGATCTATAAGAGGTGAACTAGATCGCACCAAGATCCTTGGCCTGTGATCTAATCCTCAAGATCTACCTTCTCTTCTCTGCTCTAGTTCGACTACTTTACAAAATTAGTTCACCTAATCACAAACATTACATAAAAAATGAACCTAACCTCTCTATGATACCTGCGTATCTATATTTATATCTATCAGGCTCTTCAACCATTTACACAAAAACCTTAAATAACCCCTAACCCTATTGTCATTAGGTATTCCTTCTCTGCATGCATGCTTTGCTTCCTTCTATTTGTTTCCTCCTTCTTTCATGTGCGCGTGCTGTGCTTCTTAGTAGTTGTCGCTTTCCTCTTGCACGATTTCTTTCCCACGATTGCTCTTCCAACTGTCATTGTTCTTTGTGCACACTTTCTTTCCCACTTCGGCCTACTGCCAACAATTCTCTTATCTTTTGTTTTGTTGAATTGTTTGATTGGATAGTGACTAATTGGAATAAAGTGAATTATAGGATGAATCCTTGGAAGTTTGATTTTGCTAATGAATAAAGTAATATGACTACTGTTTGTTAGTTGTTGTAGATACAGTTTGATTTATTAACCAATAAAGAAATGAAAGCTACTATGTATTAGTTATGGTAGGTACATGAGATAGATCTGTAAGTTAAATAAAATAGACTCATTACTGGGCTATTTTACCTCTACTAGACATGTGAACAACTATATATAGATGTTCAGTTTCAAGTAACATTAGACTATACAAATACTAAATGAAATTCTTGAAGTGAACTTGATATATATATATATATATATATATATATATATATATATATATATATATATATATATAGTTGTTGTACAGAATTTCCAGAACTAATTAAACATCTAAATACTCAAATGACAAGATTATCAATGCTTGGACACATGAGAAAAATTGAGTAAATATTCCATTATTATGACTATGCCAATGGAATAAAATTGTACAGTTTAGTTATTCCACAAACGAATTTCTTTTGTTTTGATATACAATAACGCAGGAGCACAGGCTCAATGAATTAAAATACATAAAATATGTTCCATCTTCCAGAATCGGACCAGTAATTAAATGAGTATTCAAACACTACAAAACATTACAATTCATAACTATTAAACAATGAGATCTTATTTCAATATGGGGTTTCCTTGCCTGTTCATTCTTTAATGGTTACCTATATAAATAACCAGTTGTCTATAGGAGCCTGGAATATTTTTTTTTCCATGATGATATCATTCTAGGGCAGAATCGTATCATTTCTTTGGAACCTAGAGTACATTCTTAAGCACTCTAAATTGGAACCCGAATACCTTTTCTTGCGCATGGCGCTGTCCTGAATCTGGAGACTTCGAATATCGAAATTCCTGCAAGGAAATCACAAATTTATAATTAGTAAAAGCATATTGTTCAACAGAAGTTAAAACTAGAGTACAAAATAATTACCAGAGTGAATTATGAAATGAAATTATCCTAGATCTAAATTATGAACTTTACTTAACTTTCGAATTTGGGAAACGGAAGTTTTTCTTCCATTCACATCATTGTTGAAAAACGTCCACAAGCCCGAATGGGTGAAGTGGACCAAAGATTTCCTTATGGGTACCCTTGGGGCAACAGGGGTCCCATCATTAGATGACAGTAATCAAATCCTTAACCATAAACGTCAGAAGGAAATAAACATTAGCATTCTTAAACTATAATTATCAAGAACGCATAGAAAAAAATGTGCTCCATGAAAATTACACAAATTCAGATTACATAATGATGCTACAAGATTTGTGCCCTCAAAACAGTAAGAAATGTAAATTACAGGTCGATGAAAAAGAATCACAAGATCATAACAAAGTCCTGGGTAACTAAATCTCTATCCCTTCTCTCTTATGAACGAGGTGAAAGTAGACATATTAACTACCGTATTTCCAAACAAAGAGTAAGGTTAAATATTTTTAAAGTTATTAAGTTCTCAAATAATATTACACAATAAGAATCTTCACCTTGTATCTATGCATGTACAGGGACAGCTAGGGTAATTAGAGTATTTTTGTTTGAAACCAAATCTTGAACAAAAATAAAGAAACCCTCACTGCAACTATAGGGATGTATTTGCGACTTCACAACTTTAAATCTGAGAGTACCATATTTTCTCAGTGAGTCAAGAAGCCGATAACTCGAAAGATTAGTACTAGATCAAACAAAGTATTAATTATGTATCCATACTTACAACGAATGCAGTAAGTGAATAACTAATTTAAAGGTGTGAGTTTAAGTAACAAAATCGAGACATGGTCTTGACAGAAACCCTCACGAATGGAAATTTTTTCTTAGATAAGAATACACAGAGATCATTATATACAGATTTCTCTACAGGAAAATGTATGTTGAATTTGTTTAGGATTGTAATAATCGGTTTATAATCACGGAAGAGCTCAACAATAGGTTTACCATGAGTAATTTCACTAAATTACATGCTTATATTATTAAAGATCTGACTAAGGACATAAACTAATAAGCTTTTCATAATTTCTTGAGATTTAAGAAAACTAAAATGAAAACTGTCGGCGCGAAATGGCTTACAACCAATGAAACCCTGTAGTAGCGAATGTCTATCCTCACAGGATAGATGAAACCATAAGCCACCGCGATTTAGGATTGGGTTTCATCATGCAGAACATGGATAGTAGTACTACGAAATTTTAAGAGCAACGAGGACAAATACCCAATCAACAAACTTAATGAAATAATTATAGAGACATTCCCAAAATTTACAAATGACCTATCCTACACCCTACTATAACTCAGGTAAGGGAGATTTGGCCCAACATACCTGGTAAAGGAGTGACCCTGCTGGATGTGTAACGTATTCGTGCCTACACTGAACATGAAACCTCCTTGTCGCCGGGGATTACACACAGAGTAAAGTTGCAGAACTATTGTAGAACGATTTCTTTCCGAAATTTCACAGCACAAGGGAAAGGAATGAACAATAACCTCGGGAAAACTCTCCGCCTAATGGATTAATGGTGAGAGTTATGAACTGTACCTAGACCATGTGATTAGGGTGAGCTGGTAGAAACACAATGGGCACAGAGGTCGAGTGATGGGCCAAAGTAGTACACTATAGTACATATTAAATGTCATAGTCAGAGTTATTTAAGTTGTGACAGTTACATCTCTGCAGTTTTCTTATCAACATTCATGGCGAAGGGGGATGACAGTCCAGTTAGGGTTATAGCTAGTTTTCCTAGTCGTTTGATCACATTTTGACTCTTACATATCAGATTGTTAACCCATATACTAAACTTGGTTATCATGGGGTCGTTAAACAACAATGAACGAATAGTGTGTGCCACCTGTGAGTCATAACCGCCCTGAGTATTAATGCCTATGTGCACTGGGGTCTTGTTATCAATGACTATGCGTAATAGGGACACTTTCGCATGCGAACTATGGTGTGAATGATACATTACCCTAATGGTCATTAAATATATTCATAAAACCTATTGCATGGTAAGTCCTATGGGTTGCGCGAGTAGAATGGAAGTTCTAAGGTGTATATATATAATAATTTTATGCAAATGGAATGGAAGTTCTAAGCTATATGTATAATTGTGTTATACAAGTAGCATTAAGTTCCCAAGTGAAATAATTGTTAGTTATTAGGTCACTCTTTCACCCTTTTGTTGAGAATAGGGTTGATTTAGTCATAGATAAATATATATAAGTAACTTGCACCTGTGACAAGAAATGGTAAGTGTAAGTTACAGAAGACAAAAGAGGCAATGAAACTATTATGTAGTATAGTTAATGAATGCCTGAAAGGTTTGAAGATGAATGATCAACTCTAAGAACCCTAATATTGGTAAATTTGGGGAACATCACATATGGTATCAGAGAAAAGGTTACAACACTTGGACCTTAAACAAGGCCAAAAATGTTTGCATAGCACATGTTTTCTATTTAATGAAAAACTATGAAAAAATTTACTGTTACAAACAAAAAAAAATTATTTCTGTTGTGATAATGACAACAAAAGATGAAGAAGAGATCAGACTCAAGGATAATCCTGAGAAAAGACCTCTTGAAGAACCTAGGAAGAACAATGAAGGAAGTTCAGCTACCTAGGTTCTGGAAACCATGAAAAATCTTATTGTGGAACTGCAAGTTTTCAAGGCAGACAATGAGAAACTGAAAAAGGCACAACAAGAACAATAGGAAATAAATGAATTATTGTTGCGAAGAATAGTAATGAAGAAGATCCCAAAATATGATAACTAGGAGGAAGAGGTCAGTAAAAGGTCCTCCAAGAATGATGGTCCCGAAGAGGAAAAAGGGGACAACTCCTTTGAAGGTACGCTATCAGCAGAAGACAAAACCACCACAGGAAGAAAAAGGAAACATGTGGATCATATGGAGGGAGAGTTTAAGAAAATGAAACTGTCCACCTTTGACAGGGAATCCGAGACAGGGGAGGAGGCCAAAGCATGGCTATTATACATTAAAAAATATTTCCAAATATACAACTATTCCAGCAACATGAAGGTCAAAATGGTCATCTATAACCTGAAAGGAAAAGAAAGTATATGGTGGCAGGACCTGAAGTTGACCAAAGGCATCATGGAAAAACAGATGGAGTGGTCGGATTTTAAGAAGTACTTTAGGAAACAATATTTATCTGAGAGTTAATATGAAAGAAAAACCAAAGCGTTTTATGAGCTACGACTTGGTCAAATGACTATGGATGACCTGATAAACAACTTCCTGGAATTATTAAGGTTCGTTCCTTATATATGGGAGGAAAAAATAAAAATCCAATAGTTCCTAAGTTGTTTACCATAGTCTTATAAGGACATAAATGAATTCGACAACCCCAAGTCCTTAAGTGAAGTTTTTAGAAAGGCCCGAATGTGTTACGACCAATACAAACAACGATCATAATTTCCCAAGGCGTGGAAAGACAAGAAAAAAGACCAAGTGAACCAACGGAAAAAGGGATGTCAACCAACCCCTTTTTGGAACACAACAAAGAGTTTTTCAAGGAAATATTTTCACTCCAATAACTAGAACACCCAAGGAGGTGGTAAACCAGTTAATCTGGGAAAAAAGAAGTTTGGGGAAATCCCCAGAGAACTGTTAAAATGCTGGGAATGTGGAGAACCTCACTTAAGGAGAAACTTCCCATGATTTACTTCTGCAGCTAGAACTACAGTTCACAACCTACAGGAAGAATCTACAGTGGTAGATGTCGGCAGAATCTTACATAGGATCAATGCAACCATGGATGGACGACAAGCTGATCACTAGTCCACTATAGTGGAAGTTGAAGGTAAAATTAAAAATACTCGTGTTTCTATTTTAATTGATCGAGGAGCTACTTTGAGTTATGTTGCTCCTGGTGTAGTTGATTCAAATAAACTTAAGAAAATAAGACATGCAAAATCTTGGCTAGTACAACTAGCAACAGGAACAAAAATAAAAGTATATGATTTTATTTCCGACTGTGAGTTCAGTTTAGGTGGTCAAAACACAAAGATAAATCTGAATATTCTACCGTTAGGGTCTTATGATATAATTATTGGAATGGACTGGTTAGAGGGGCATAAAGAAGTTTTGGATTGATATGAAATAACACTCACTTATAAAGATGAAAGCGACACTCTTAGCAATGCAATTTAAGAAGTGCATGAGAAAAGGTTGTCAGATTTATGCTATACAAGTGACAAATCTATTGGAAAAAGAAAATAAACCTAGCCTAGAATATTTTGTCATCTTACATGATTTTAGAGATGTGTTTGTTGATGAAATACCCGAACTGCACCCAAGAAGGGAGATAGACTTTTCTATTGACCTGCTGCCTGGTTCAACCCCCATCTCTAAAGAACCCTGCAGGATGAGTTTGCCCGAATTAACAGAATTAAATATCCAACTACAAGAACTGTTGGACAAAGAGTATATCAGACCAAGTGTCTCACCATGGGGAGAGCCAATCCATTTTGTTAAAAAGAAAGATGAAACTCTAAGATTATGCATTGATTATAGGCAGTTAAACAAAATGACTGTTAAGAACAAATACCCCCTACTTAGAATCAATGATCTGTTTGATCAAGTGGGAGGGGCAAAGATATTTTATAAATTGGATTTAAGATCTGGTTATCACCAGGTTAGAATAAAGATGAAGACATAAGAGAAACAATGTTCAGAATGAGATATGGACATTACGAATTTGTTGTTATACTGTTTGGTCTCACTAACGCACCAACAACATTTATGTGTTTAATGAACAATATTTTTAGTCAGTACTTGCATAAGTTTTTTTGGTATTTATTGATGATATCCTAGTGTATTCTAAAACAAAAGAAGAACACAAAGAACATCTAAGGATTGTTTTTCAAACTTTAAGAAAGCACAAACTATATACTAAATTTGACAAATGTGACTTTTATCAAAAGAAAATACAGTACCTAGGACATGTAATATCTGAAGAAGATATTTTCATCGACCCACAGAAAATAAGAGCCATCATGGAATAGCCTATCCCTAAATATGTAGCGAACATCCGATCTTTCATGGGAATCACCGGGTACTATCGCAAATTTATAGAGGGCTTCTCTAAGATTGCATACCCTATCACATCTTGACAAAAGAAGGGAACCAAGTTTAATTGGTCACAGAAATGTCAAAACAATTTTAATAAGTTAAAATAATTGTTAACAACCGCACCCATTTTAAGGGCAGCAGACTCGGATAAAGACTTCAAAGTTTGCGTGGATGAGAGCAAAGAAGGTTTGGGAGGTGTCCTAACTCAATAAGGGCATGTTATTTTTTACGAGTCCCAAAAACTAAAAGAACATGACTGAAAGTACATCACTCATGACTTAGAGTTGGTAGCTGTCATCCTTTCATTAGAGATGTGGTGACACTATATAATGGGTAGATAATTTTTGTTGTTGACTCATAACAGTTATGTGAAATTTTTGTTTAATCAACCAGACCTTAATGCAAGGAAAGCAAGATGGTTGGCCTTCTTGAGCGAATTTGACTTCGAGGTAAGACACATCAAGGGTAAGGAAAACAAGGTGGAATATGCTTTAAGTATAAGAATTCATGGGTTGTTTGAGATAAACATCAGCAGGAAAGAAAGTCACATTGAGCAAAGCATAAAGGTTGCAAGCACTAATGATGAAAAATACATTAAAACAATGGTAAATTTACAAAATAACGCATAAAATTTAGACAAGACAGATTTGAGTTTGGACAGAAATGGTCTAATAAGATTCAAAAATAGATTATATATACCAGATTCTATTGAATTAAAACTAACAATTTTGGACGAAGTACACAAGAAACCATATTCTGGTCATCCGGGATACCAAAAAATGGTAACGACACTAAGGAAGTTATTTTATTGGCCTCATATGAAGGGAGAGACAACATAATACTTGTCTAAGTGCCAATATTTTCAATAGGTGAAGGCTGAACTCTAGCACCCAACCGGTCTGTTGTAGCCTCTACCTGTACTAGAATGGAAATGGGAGACTATATCACTAGATTTTATCACTAGTTTGCCTAGAACTCAAAAAGAAAATGATTCAATTATGGTAGTAATTGATAAGCTTAGCAAGTCTGTACACTTTATTCCTGTAAAATCTACTTATAAAGCTCTTAACATCGCTCAAATATTCATGAAAGAAATTTTTAGACTGCATGGTATTCCTAAAATGGTGATTTCAGATAGAGGCATAAAATCTACATCTACATTTTGGAAATAATTGTTTGTAGGGTTAAACACTAACTTTTAATTTCAGCACAAGCTACCATCCAAAAATAGACGGGCATAATAAATGAACGAACCAAATCGTGGAAGACATGCTATGAATGTACGTAAGAACAAAACCAAGAAAGTGGGAAGACTACCTACACTTGGTAGAATTTTCATACAATAATGGTTACCAGGCATTGACTAAGATTAGCCCCTTCGAAGTACTGTACAACAGAAAATGTACAACTCCGATTAGCTGGGGAAACCCAGTTGAAATAATCATGGTCAGACCAGAAATGCTCCAGGAAATGGAGAATACGGTAAGGAAAGTACAGTAGAATTTAAAGGAGGCACAGGACAGACAAAAATGTTATGCAGACCTGAAAAGAAGACACCAGGAATTTCAAGTTGGAGACCACATTTATTTAAAAGTCAAAGCCAAAAGAATTTCACTAAAGCTAGGAAACTGCACCAAGTTGACACCCAGGTTTTGTGGCCCTTTCAATATCTTAGCTCGAATCGGACCAGTGGCATACCAACTTGCACTTCCTGCAAATCTGAAAACTCATAATGTATTTCATGTTTCTTTGTTAAAAAATTATGTTCATGATCCTACTCACATGATTGATTGGAACATGGTGTAGGTGGAACCAAAAGGCGAGTTCCAAGTGGAACCTCTGTGCATTATGGATTTGAGTGAAATAACATTGTGGAATAGAGTCGTCACCCAGGTAAAAGTGCAAAGGAAGCACTTTAGTCCTTAGGAGGCCACTTGGGAATTGGAAAGAGATTTGTAGAAATATCATCCAACCCTGTTCTGAGAAAGGAATGAACACTGAGGATAGTGTTGTATTGAAGGGGGAAAGGATGTAATATCCCCCAAAAATAAATTATTATTGAAGTCTGAAAATACTTAGGAATTTATTTCCATTTTTAGTAAATCCGAAATTGGAAAATTATTGTCATTTATGGAAATTCCGAATTTGGAATTTAGTTAATTGTAATTTATTATTATGATTGTTGGGCAAAGATTTGATTTTCCCAACCAACTCTTTGACTATAACACTTGTAAGAAACAAATATTTTTATATTTATTGCTGAGAGATAAATGGAACAACTAGGTTGAAGTTACCTGACCATGACTCCATGAGTGGGGAACATGTTGGAACTACCTCAGGGATGAATTCTACAAGTGGAAAATCAGGAATTTGGCCATTGGCAACCCCTGAAAATTGGGGATTTGTAGAGCTATGAAAATTCCCAAGGGGAAAAGGCCTAGGCACAAATGCTTTTGGAATATATAGCATATGGGAGGAGGTAGGACGTTTCCTAGTATGTTGGGGAAAATAATATCACTTGTTGTTATGAGCACTAATTTTCTGAGTGTGAGGCAAGGAGAATCTCTTTCTGAAACTGAAGAAGGACTATAGCTAAGGAGGAGTTCTGGAGTTCGCTCTCATGGATTCATGGTTAGGCTAGGGGGTGAATGGAGCAAGTAGATTGGTTGTTCCATTCTTTGGTTGGGTGGAACTTGGTTGTTTCATTTGTAGTCCCGACATTTTGTTCAGATATGTACTCCTATCTTTTGTTTTGCTGAATTGTTTTAATGGATAGTGACTACTTGGAATAAAGAGAATTATAGGATGAATCCTTGGAAGTTTGATTTTTATAATGAATAAAGTAATACAGATACTGTGTCTTAGTTGTTGTAGATACAGTTTGATTTATTAACCAATAAAGAAATGAAAGCTACTATGTATTAGTTATGGTAGGTACATGAGATAGATCTATAAGTTAAATAAAATATAATCATTACTGGGCTATTTTAACCTCTACCATACATGTGAACACTTATATACAAATGTTCAGTTTCAAGTAACATTAGACTGTACAAATACTAAATGAAATTATGGAAGTGAACTTGATATATATATATATATATATATATATATTGTTGTAGGTTAAATAAGCAGGGTTGTATTAGATAGTTAAGAATATCAGACCTTGCAAATGCCAAAACGAGACTTA
>JASDQU010737990.1:48893-121908 GCA_032191745.1 Picea mariana
GTTATACAAGTAGCATTGTGTTCCCAAGTGAGATAATTGTTAATTATTAGGTTACTCTTTCACCCTTTTGTTGAGAATAGGGTTGAGCTAGTCATAGATAAATATATATAAGTAACTTGCACATGTGACAAGAAATCGTAAGTGTTAATTACAGAAGACAAAAGAGGCAATGAAACTATTCTATAGTATAGTTAATGTTTGCCTGAAATGTTTGAAGATGAATGATCAACTCTAAGAACCCTAATTAATTTTTTTTTTTATTGGTAAACTTGGGGAACATCACATATGGTATTAGAGCAAAGGTTACAACACTTGGAACTTAAACAGGGCCAAAAATGTTTGCATAGCACATGTTTTTTGTTTAATGAAAAACTAACAAAATATTTACTGTTACAAATGGAAAAACTTTACTTCTATTGTGATCATGGAAACACAGGATGAAGTAGAGATCATACTCGAGGATAATCCTGAGCAAAGACCTCCTGAAGAACCTAGGCATAATAGTGAAGGAAGTTCAACTACCTAGGTTTTGGAAACCATGAAAAATCTTATTGTGGAACTGCAAGTTTTCAAGGAAAATAATGAGAAACTGAAAAAGGCACAACAAGAACAATAGGAAATAAATGAAGTACTGTTGTGAAGCATAGTAACGAAGAAGCTCCCAAAAGAAGATAACTAGGAAGAAGAGGTTAGTAAAAGGGCCTCCAAGAATGTTGGTCCTGAAGCGGAAAAGGGGATAGCTCCTCCGAAGGTATGCTATCAACAGAAGACAAAACCACCACGGGAAGAAAAGATAAACAGGTGGACCATCTAGAGGGAGAGTTTAAGAAAATCAAACCATCCACCTTTGATGGGGAATCCAGTACAGAGGAGGAGGTTGAAGCATGGTTATTAGACATTAAAAAATATTTCCAGTTCTACAACTATTCCAACAACATGAAGGTCAGAATGACCATCTATAACCTGAAAGGAAAAGAAAGTATAGGGTGGCAAGACCTGAAGTTGGCCAATGGCCTCAAGGAAAAACAGATGGAGTGGTTGGATTTCAAGAAGTACTTTAAGAAAAAATATTTATCTAAGAGTTACTATGAAAGAAAAACCAAATAATTTTATGAGCTACGACTCAGTCAAATGACTATGGATGACCTGATAAACAAATTCTTGGAATTATTAAGCTTCGTGCCTTATATATGGGAGGAAAAAGTAAAAATCCAATGGTTCCTAAGCTATTTAGCATAGTACTATAAGGACATAATTGAATTCAACAACCCCAAGTCCTTAAGCGAAGTTTTCAAGAAGGACCAAATGTGTTACGACTAATACAAACAATGGTCAGAATTTCCCAAGCCATGGAAAGACAAGAAACAAGACCGAGTGAACAAGTAAAAAAATGGATATCAACCAGCCCCTTTCCGGAATGAAGCTAAGAGTTTTCCAAAGGAATATTTTCACTCCAATAACCAGAACACCTAAGGAGGTGGTAAACCAGTTAATCTAGGAGTAAATAAGTTTGGGGACAACCCTAGAGAACCGTTAAAATGCTGGGAATGTGGAGAAGCTCACTTAAGGAATAACTGGCCACGATTAACTTCTGCAGCTAGGACTATGGTTCACAACCTATAGGAAGCCTCTATAGTGGGAGATGTGGGAAAAATCTTACATAGGATCAATGCATTCGTGGATGGCCGACAAGTTGATCACCAGTCCACTTTAATGGAAGTTGAAGGTAAAATTAACAATACTCGTGTTTCTATTTTAATTGATCCAGGAGATAATTTTAGTTATTTTTCTCCTGGTGTAGTGGATTCAAATAAACTTAAGAAAATAAGACATGTAAAATCTTGGCTAGTACAACTAGCAACATGAACAAAAATAAAAGTATTTGATTTTATTTCCTACTATGAGTTCAGTTTAGGACCGACTAAATTTTGACTGAGATAGTAGATGACATGCTCGCAGAGCTCATCATCCTCTTGAACTAGAACCATACCAATGGTCTCTTCAGACGCAACGATATACAACAAGTAATTTCTACTGTAATTAGGAGATTTTAGCAGAGGGGCTGATATTAAGGATTTCTTTAAGGCGTCAAAAGACTACTGGGCTCTCTCATCCTAGATAAATGGGGTGTATTTCTTCAATAGGCGCATGAAACCCTTAGTAATATTGGCATAATTCACAATAAACTGACGCAAAAAGTTAGTTTTCCCCTGTAAACCTTGAAGCTGTCTAATTGTGCATAGGGGAGGCAACTGAAGAATTGCCTCAACCTTAAGTGGATCTACCATGATCCCTATCTCAGAGACTAAGAATCCTAAGAGACGACTAGATCTAACGTAAAATATGCATTTGTGAGGGTTGAGACAGATTCTATAGTAGTGACATCTTTTAGAAACCAGTCGAAGGTGCGCAACATGATCCATTCTCTTGCGAGAGTGAGTAGCAAGATCATCAAGGTAAGCTTCAAGTATGTGTTTGAGATCATGAAAAGTGAAAGTCATGGCTCGTTGGAAGGTCGCTCCAGCATTTTTTAGGCCAAAAGGCATTTTTCGGTATGAAAATGTGCCCCAAGGACATATGAATGCTGTCTTATGTTGGTCTTTGGGTTTGATCTGGATTTGGTTATAGCCTGAAAATCCATCCATAAAAGAAAATATTTCACTTCCTGCACACTCATTGAGAATATGATCAATGGAAGGCGTGGGGAAGTTATCTTTAGGATAGGCCTTGGTTAGGTCGCGAAATTCCATACACACGCGGATGGTTCCTTGATTTTTATTCACAGGAACGGGGTTGGATACCCATTGGGTCAAGGGAACCAGGTAGATAAAGCCGACATTAAGTAGCTTATCTACCTCTACCTTAATAGTGGGGGCCTTCCTAGGATTAACAACTCTATGGCATTTTCAAATGGGTTTAGCATCCGGGTAAGTCCTAATATCATGTTTGACAATATGGGGGTAGATCCCTGACATCTCTTCATATGACCAAATGAATATGTCTCTAAATTCTCTGAAGAGGTTGGTGTAGATCAGAGTCTCCTCTAGCAAACAATCTGCACCTATATTTACGTTTTCAATCTTGCTAGGGGTACGAGAGATATTGATCCGGACTGTGGGAGAAATAATCGCCATATTCCCTTCGGCATAAATGTCATGTGTATCAAGTGGAACTATGGCGTGACTGACTATCTCCCTTAGGGTAGATCTAAAATCATCTTGCTCAATTTTTTCAAGACTTGGAAGAAAATAAGATCGATGATGCATATCGTCCCAAGGTCTCTCAAAAAAATTCATGGCTTCAAGGATGGATTCGTCCGAAGAAAAAGTCTCATCCAAGAAATCATGTGAACAAGATAATGAAGTGGCCCACACGGGCCTGAGAACTGGATCCTCCTCGACCGTCTGCAAGGGAACATGATCGGGATCGGCAGAAGAGTCGAGGATGGATTGATATGCAATCTCTGCTATTGATAGTGGCATAGACATGCCATCATGTGACTGACCTTCAATCGATGAAGTCGGAGAAGGTAGGGTCCAAGGGTCAATGAAATAAGAAGTGCGGAAAGGGATGGACCTCTCTACTGAAGCGGGCGTACTGGACATGGCGTAAATGTGGTGAATCGTTGTTGAGAAGTCAAAAGTACCCATGAGGGAAGAATACATTCTGACACCGATATTCTCAGTTTCTAACTGAGAATTGTCGACCACAGGCATCGACGGTCCAATAGATGCATTCAGACTAGACTACGCAAAGGATAACTGGTCGATCGTCACAATCTCCCTCGATGAGGAAAACAAAGCATGTGGAAAACGGATGATACGACGACGACCATAGCATAAGACCAATTGCGAACTAATAATAGGTTATAATTGAGAGGTGCATCAACTACCTCTACTTCCACTTCTATCGTCTTCCCACCTAAGTGAACCGGAAAGGCAGGGAGAATACCATGAGGGCGGAAGGAATGACCGTCAAATGCGGTCAACATGGTCAACGAATTTGAAAGGTTTGGAGAACCGATAGCTTTCCAATAGGCTAAGGACATCACGCAAGTGGAAGCACCCTCATCAATGACCACTCATTTGATGGTATATATAGAATACTCCACGTGGATTTGGAAAGCCACATGGTAAGGTAAGCGAGCCTTCACATCCATGAAATTGAACTTGATGATATTTAAGCCACTAGGTTCTAGAGCTCCTAAGGCAGAGAGTAAGTCATTCCTCTGTGATGGACACGTCTGGAGTACCTCCAAAGAAGACATCGCGCAAAGTGTTTGGCCCAGATCCTCAACGATAGAGTAGTTGTGGGCTACTTTAGCATTAGGGTTATGGGTAGAGTGCTTGAATACTCCTTTCAAAATATGAGGTGGTGGCTCTGGTTTCTCGATCTGTAAATTCATATCCGGGAGTGGAGGAGGAGCTTCTAGTATGGTACTAGATTTTGAAGAGCAGTAATCTTGAGAGCAAGTGGCTATATCGATTTTTGCACCGACCATATTGATGAAAACATGGTTGTCATCTTGCGATGATGGTTTTTGACCTCCACCAGACTCATTTCCGGCGTTCAAAGAACTCGAGGCTAAGTGCTAGTTGTGAGGAAAAGGTTTCGTTAGCACAGTGGGTGGGAGATTTAAAAGCCTCGCGACTTCTGCAAGTTTGGGGCATAAGTGTGTAAGGTGATCATATGTACAAAGTTTTCAAGGAAACTTAACCTTGTGCCTTTCTTTCATGCCCTCCCCAACATTATTGTTCTATTTTCCATTATTATTCTTGTCCTTGGGTTTATTATTCCCACCCCTATGATTATTTCGACCTTTTCGTTTATTCCCATCTGGTTGCTGGTCACCATTTGGGTTTTTTGACAACTGCATAGAATGTACATCCGCCGATTGGGTGGGTTTGGAGGATCCAAATGAAGCTGGTCCTCCGACAGACTTCGTTGTCGATTCTGCGGACTTTACATTGGTGGACCCTACAATGCCATCAGCATGGGGCCTAGGACCCTGTCTAGGATCATGAGTCGGATGTGGTGCATCGGGAAGAAGGTGGTATAACATTCCAGACTGAGCATAGATCAAATTGAATTGTTGGGCTCTAAAAATGGCCTCTTCCTCGCTGAAGACCCTGGAAGTAGCAACGTCCTTTGAAATTGGAGTGTGAAAAGATTTAAAAAACCATTCTAAAAGAAAGGCCAGGGGTATGGGAGTCTTAACTAACCTTTTTCACCTATGCCATTCCTAGATATGGTCCAAATTATGAGTGCCAGAACCCTGGCGTAAAGTTGAAAAAAGTTCAAGGCCAACATCGTAACAAATGGGTAGTTGAAAATGGTTAAGAAAGGCTAGCACTAACTGTTGAAAAGACCCATATGTTCCCCTAGGTAGCTCAATATACCATTATGACGCAATCCTAATAAGAGTGTGCTGAAACAATCGTAATCTAATAGAATCGTGATTCAAAGAATTCGATGAGCACCAGAGGTGAAAAGTAGTGACGTGATCACCAGGGTCCTTGCCACTCTTACCTTCACACTTTGGAATGTCTAACGGAAGCTTGGTGGGGACAGGGGGCCATGTGGGATCATGAATCACCTGGTCGTTCATTAGTTTAGACAAATCTGGCAGATTAGGCATGGCCAGAAAGGGAATACGGGGCTGCGACATCTGACCCCATCCTCCTGTAAAAGACTGAGTATTAGGAGCTGCGTTCCATCCAGGGTTCGGGTAACGACCAGAACCTTGTCTAGAATTAAAAGACCCTCCTCTAGGCGGATTCATGAAATATGGATTGGGCATAGTTCCAATAGGAATGTTCTGATAAAGGTTATGAAAATTTCCCCCAGTTGAATTAGCTCCAAAATGAGCGTTGTTAAAACTGCCCCCAACTAGATTATATCTAGGTTGGGGGGTGCCCACAACATAAGATTAACCTCCTCTGGGTGGGAATCTGAAGGATTGAAGTGGATTTGTTATGCCAAAAGTATTGGTCAAATTCGACACCGAGGGGATAGGGATATAGGGTGGAACTTGTCCGTCAGCTTGGTTGTTCCATCCAGCCGTAGAAGGATTAGACCTGGGGTTAGGGAAGGGGACACTTCCTACATTAGGATTCGCTTGGGGAACATGAGAGCTACCAAACAGAAAGGGAGTGTACGGAGGTGTGGTGCCCCCAAGTCCAAGAATAGCGTTATGGCCAACAACTAGGATGGCAGTTGAAGACTGCAAACTGAAACTTGGCATACCATAAGAAAACAAACTAGTAGCCATGGAGATGGTCTGAACATTGTAACTCGATGAGTGAAAAAACCCCCAAAAGGGTTAGAGGCAACAGACAAAGCATTGATTATGAGTCGAGCCATAGTACTGATGTAGGCCTCCGACACTGCAACTGTAGTGGCTGCAGGTGTCGAAGGAGTGTAATTAACTATAGTGGGATTGGGAGTTGATGAACTCTCAGTGTTTTGAAGACTAGACTCAGTACTCATCTTTGTGGGATCACAAGTCTGAAAAGTGGATGTGTGTGTACCACTCCTGACAACTCTATGCCTTTTAGAAGGCAATAGCTCAAAAATCGATGGTAACTGTAACAACTGACAGAGCATGCGAGGAAGCGGGTCCAAATCCATGATGACTTATGACTCTCAAAAAATAAAAGGATATCCTAAGGCCAAATAGTAATAAAAGAGCATACCAAAATGTCAAACAACCAATATGCATGCAAATAGGCTAAAGTGGCTGAGTGGCCTCCCTCGCTAAAGAAGGTATGCCTCGTCCAGGAGGGACCTGAGACTCCCTGCTAAAGTTTGGAGGTAACATAATCAGTTATAAGGGCCCTCGTAGGATTAACAATGAGTCAGTCAGACCCCCCCGGAGATGTAATCCTCCATAAAGGTTATGTGTTTTCCGACCCCTATTTGACTCAGGATACAAGCATAATAACCCCTGCAAGTAACCTATGAGAAACCTAAGTCAAGAAACTAATAAACCATTGTATAACCAATGCACAGGTGAATAGTCGTAAGTCTGGATCATCATATGGGCAAAGTAGAAAAGCTCGAAACCTTGAAAGTACCACCTCTAACAGAGGTATGGGCACTAGCAAGATCCCCAAATATGAATAAATCCACAAAAATATCTCTGATGCTAGGTGAGTACCCAGGGGTTATCCCTTCAACTAACTTCGCGCAACCTCGTGATTAACTCCGGTGTGAGTGGAGCCCTCTGATATTACCAATTATACAATGGATTTCTCAACTCCCTGTCTCACACACATAAGTTGATTTAGTTTCCTTGGAGAAGTTTACTCACAAAATCCTATTCCAAGGCACTAAATACCAGGCTAGTTTGTGCACCCTAAAAAATAAAATCGTGACTAATCAATTTTAGTTTAAAGCGTAAATTTTATTGGCCATGATTACTCAAAGAGGTATGGAAATGAAACTTATGGTGTTATGACTGTGCATAAGAATAAAAATAGATATAATGCAAAACCTAACTTTAACTTTTCAGTGAATGATATGCTAAATAAAAACAATGCAATCTTCAATTTTAATTCTGCAACTCGGAAGTAAAATGCAATCTTTCACTAAATGTGTTAAGCTAATGGTAAAGGTTCAAAGACAAAAATACCAACCAATGCAAAATGCTAGTTTTGAATATTTTCAATATATTTAAAAAGAAAATGCATGGACTGATAAGCGACTTGATATATAACTTTTATTGTGTATAAAATAAATCACTCGAGCATAATACCAAGTAGCTAAGCAGACAACCCAACTACCAAGGACAAATAAAAAACAGAAAACAAATAGAAAGATGTCGCCCAAAAATTCAACTCCAAAAAGGTTTCCTGTCATCCTAGATAATCTCAACAAGTACCACAGAGACCCAATAAGGCTCAGTGATCCTCAAAACCTACCCAGCAGTCACTAAACCAAGAAAACAGGCAAGGGGCAAGTGGTATACTCTCCTGTTCAAAATAAAAGGGCGTATATACGCCTCTTGTAGTGGGACAACAAGCGTACACACGTGGCTATTAGGGAAAAAATGGGGTATATCTTTTAAAACAAGGCTAGGCAAGGTAAAAAGGATGAAAACATAGACCTAGAGTGAATAGACTTTGTTACACTGTGATACGACAAGAAATAAAAAGGAAAAAGAGCAACGTAAGAAGGAAAAATACTTCAACCAGTGGAATATCTCTCCCCAGTGGAGTTGCCAATTATGCTACAAGGGAAAGAATCTCTATGGCCAAGGGTAAAACACAACAGACATATATGACTTCATAAATCAACTCAATTCCAACATGTGCTATATAAACTAATGTGAAATATGAGGAAGAAACCTATCTCGATCCAATCATTTGATGTCATTCCATCGTTGAGCACTTTGACCCAAAGCCTTACACCTGCAAGAAGTTCTAAACAAACAAGCGATGCAAGTATATAGTGACAATATATAAAATGAGTTAGCACATTAGATAGCACAATCCATTAATAAACATTACAAACATGCCCATGGATAATAATCATATATTCGTAAGATATTGATTGGATGGGAAAGGAGTATTTCTATTAATAATTGATCAACAAAAGTATCAACATTATAGACTTCTGTGTCGGCATGGTTCAAAACCAAGAAACCAAGTTCCTTCCAACTGGGTCTCCACCACTTCAATCCTCCACCAAAGGCAAGCTCATAGAAAAGAGTTAAAGAGATTCTCTTGACAATAAGGGAAGAGCTTGGGGGTTGAACACTATGTTCAGACTTGAGGGACAAAGGGATGCAGACTCAATATGAAGTAATTTCTCCAGAGTAACTTTTCTCTCAAATTTGAATGCTTTCTCTCCCTTTTTCCATAGCTCAAAATTGTGCTCTTATAGCCTCCAGAATGCAACTGAAGGGCCGAGTCAGAACGTTTCCAGTATATGGAAGGCCAAAGATCATAGATCTTTTGTCGTGACATGTAAACCTGACCTCATTTTGTATTTTCTAGCACAAATCTGGATATACAAGAGTTGTAGTGGAGCATCAAGCGTAAACACATCTCGCAAAGCAGTTAGGGAGTGTATATGTGGAAAAATATATGTTTTGGCTTTGGATTTATCAAAAAAAAGGTTGATAAGTCTGCATAGGAAAATGGAAAAAAGGCCCTCCGTGCAAGATAGCAATGGTGAGACAAATCTTGCTATAACAATTCCTCCCCAACATACTTGCCAGTGTCCTGCCTCCTCCCATATGCTATATATGCAAAAGCATCTTGTGCCTAGGTCTTTTCCCCTTGGGAATTTTCACAGCTTTACAAATCCCTGATTCTCAGGGGCTGTCAATGGCCAAATTCCTGATTTGCCACTTGTAGAATTTCAACCTTGAGGTAGTTCAAACATGTTCCCCACTCATGGAGTCATGGTCAACTGATTTCAACCTGGCTGTTCCATTTGTCTCTCAACAATAAATATAAAAATATTTGTTTCTTACAAGTGTCATAGTCAAAGAGTTGGTTGGGAAAATCAAATCTTTGCCCAACAGTCATAATAATAAATTACAATTAACTAAATTCCAAATTCGGAATTGCCATAAATGGAAATAATTTTCCAATTTCGAATTTACCAAAAACAGAAATAAATTCCTAAGTATTTTCAGATTTCAATAATAATTTATTTTTGGAGGATATTACATTTACCCTAAGTGGTTCATGTAAAGATACCCATTCTACTTTTGAATTTCAAAACTTAAGGTAGGAGAAATAATTTATATAAATATATGATTAAATGATAACTACAAGATCATGTATATATGGGTTTATATATATGAATTAATTGTTACTAAATATAGGATTAAATGATAACTATAAAGGTCAATTGTATATAATTTGAAAAAAATGTTGAAATATTTACATAATTTAGATCCATTTTTGCATGGTTTTACAATGATTTATGTGGTTTTGATCAAGGAATTATTCTATATTCAATCACAATTAACATGGATGATAAATTTGTTTGAAGAATATTGTCTTATAAAATCTATTCTTGAAGTCACTATTAAAAAAGAGTTTGAAAAAATATTAGAAGCTAACATGATTTTTATTGGATGTTATTTTGAATGGGTGGCCAACTTGGTTCATGTGAGGAAGACGGATGTACATGTTTAGTTATGTGTCGATTTTAGATCCTAAAGTAAAGAAAATGTGAAGGATAACTTTGCCTTCAAAATATGGACCTAATATTAAATATTACCAGTTTCGAGATGATATATTTACTTGATTGATTCTCGGGTTACAATAAAGAAAAAATGAATTCACATGATAGATATAAAACAACTTTTACCACTCAATGGGGTAACTTTGCATATGAAATTAATGCTAGGGATACTCTTCAAAGAACCATGCACATGACTTTATATGAATTCAATTAGAGTTATTGTTTAAGTTTGTATTTATGATTTAAAATTAATTCTACATTCATGACCAAAGACTATTTTGAACACTTTAGATAGTATTTTTTGTGTTGCAAAAAATGCAATATTTCCTTAAATTCTAAAAATTCTATATTTTGTTGTAAAATAAGGAAATTCATTGTTCATACACTTCTTGATAACAATCTATTTAACATTGATCTTGAGAGTGTATCATGTATTCATAGGTTATATTCTCCTACCTTTAAGAAGGGAATTTAGTATTATATGGGAAGAATTTGATTCAGATTATTTTCGGCACGAAATGCGATCGGAGATACAATAAAGAAATGCACAGAGATATCACGTATATCCAATAATATAACAGAAATATATCAGAGATGAAACCATAAACACAAAGATACAGTAATACATGATTTCTATTAATGAAAGACATGTACAGAGACTATAAAAATACAGAGTGAAAGACTCGCTAGAATGGTGGCAACTTATCTCTGAGAAGAGATGTGACGGCTACTCGCATTCGCAATAAGATGATTACAATGAGGCTCTGAAGACCTTTTTAGAATAAACCAGAATGCCAAAAACCCTAGACATCCAAAAACCTAACCCTAGGAGATGAAGCGCCAAAAGTCATGTGGGCCCTGTTTGGGTAAGTGAGTACATCAACTTCCTGGGGTCGTAACTTTTGCATACGATCTCCGTTTTAGTCATGTGATAGCTCGTTGGAAAGGTATCATCGAGGAGATTCATTTTGGGGGATGAATCATGCCTGCATATATCATTGAGAGCCTATATCTCTAAAAACCTTCATTTGGGCCCTCAAAATGGCCCCAGAAGTTAAAAACTGCTAAAAATAGTAAATTGCCAAAATTGCCAGAAAACTGTTTTGAGCCAGTCAGAAAAGGTGTGTGGCCACCACTATCCACCTGGATCAGAATTAACTTTGTTTGTATATTTTTTCCTAATTTGAACAACCAATCAAACCCATTCACAATATTTCATGAAAGGATAATGATTTTTGTTGGACTAAGAACTCTAATACTATTTTAAGGCTATTAAATATTCCATACTTCTGCACCTTTGTTTGCTAAACCTAATTTTACAATTTTTTTTATCATTTACATGAATTATTCCAACGATGTTATTTGGAATATTTTTATTTAGTGTGATGAGGAAGGTGCTGGAAAAATGGTAGCTTACATGATTTAGACCTGATGATTATGCATGCAAGCATATTTTTTTTTGAAAAACATCTTTATTCTCCTTTTAAAATATTGGTAAGTTTCATCACAACATTTTGGGTAAGAATATTGTTATCAAATTTATTTTTCTTGGAGTTAAATATATGCTTTTTGAAACTTCGGTTTTAGGGGAGTTAGTAAGTATTCAATAACATGGTTTAGAAATTTCAAAAGCTATTAGACATCTAGACTCATCCCTTCATGTTTATTAAAATCCCAATAAAGATTGAGTAGTGATATTTATTGACTTTGTTTACTATAGCTGATGGAGACATTGATCCAAATGTTTATAATTATTCCTAATACATTGATATTATCTATTATTTTCAAAACCAATAGAGACATCCTCATATAAAACCAACCAATATGTGAATGTTAAGGCTTGTGGTGACTAAGTATGTCTTGATTAATGATTTCTTGTTTAGAAACTCCTTTGATGGCATTGTTTTACATTGTTTTGGACATTCTTCACCTAGTATAATAATGAATGCTCTTGATAGTGGTGCATGGAGACAATTCTAATGTGGTAGGAATTTCATGGACAAATTCACTGTTATTACACCACTATCATCTACTTTCCATAATTAAGTTCTTTATGTTGAAGACATCACAAATCAACATTAAAAACCACATAGAAGCTCAAAACTACAATAAAAAGATATGTAAATCATGGAGTGCCAAAGTCAAACTTTAATTTAACCAAAATGGATAATTTGTGTCCCCTTGGTTCATGGGCCACATGGAAGCATTGTAGGAAATCGTTTCATACTTGCACAGTGTCCATTACACCAAGAACACAATAAATTTTATAACCCATTGAAATTCATTGTCAGTTCAAGAGTTAGGTTGGCCAAGAAAGGCCCATACTAATCGAATTTATTGACCCAATGAGGAGAAAAAAAGCATACTCGAAGTAAATGTAAGCACATGGGTGAGTCACTGGCAAATATTTGACATGGATCGTCTTTTTCCTCTATTTATTATTCCAAGAAACTCTATATATGAAGGACAACTCCATTCATTTTCACAAGTTTGATTCATGTAAGGTTATGCTATTTGATTTTGTCCAAGGTTTAAATCCAACTTGCTTCCACCCTTGCTATTGGACTTCATGAATGATTGATTTACTCATTTTGTTTTATTGCATAGAGGAAATGATACCCAATTCACTCTAAGATTGAAACAAAGTGTTCTAAGGAGTATAAAAATCCTCAAAGAGAGATATTTGAAACCATCTCCATTTTGTATACGTTTCTTTTCATTTATGTTAAGACATAGTATTTAGTTTCTTTCACCCCCAAAATGATTTTGAAATGATTTGTTTGTTACACTATTGGATTTTTCACTAACCATTTGGTTTACTAATCTTGTTGTAGAATTTTTTCCTTGCTGTCATTGGCTAAAAGTTGCTTGTGAGAAGGATTATCCACTTGGATTCATTTCCTCACGCTCCACAATAAAAGTAATTCACTAAGAATCTTCCCCCAAGGTTTTCTTCTCCTTTCTTCATAAAATTTTACTTGTAATTAATGCATGATAATAGATTAGTTTCATTTAATCTCTCACACATTTTGAAGTTTTGTCTACATCAATAGATCCAACATATTTTTGAGCGCATTTGCTCAACTCCTTTTTACCAAATCACAGACAACAATCACTACTTATAAAATCCTGCAACTTTGTTTACTCAGTCCAAAATCCTTACCATTATATCCTCCTTCACCTAACCAAAGAAGTGAACTATTTGACCACAATGTAGTAAATATTGGTTCAATGATTAATCAATGTTAATATTTACCATGAGTTAGTATCCCTCTATGAATTCAACCTCAAATTTGATAATTCTAAAAGAAAGAAGATGTTCTTCTTCTTCAAGTTCATCATTGATATTCTCACTAGTGAGGTTGACCCATCCCTCAATGAAACTCTCCTAGATGCGCATATCTCTATCATATCGTCATATTACCCACAGTACAATGATATCATCATACACATAATTTTATCCCCCATCTTTATCATGATAATACTTGACACAAAAAAAAAAACACCAAGCTCCTCATTACCTCCTTCTTAGTGGTGTCATTTATATTATACACATAATTTTATCCCCCATCTCTATCATGATTATCGTTGACACAAAAAAACGCCAAGATCCTCATTACCTCTTTCTTAGTGGTGTCCTTTATAGTAAAGTAGTTGAAACCACTTTGTGTTCGTTCATTCATATCTCATGAGGAGGAAGAGTGGGTTCTCAATCATTTCTGCAACAACTCTTATGGTGGCCACTTGTTTGGAGTCACCAATGCACAAAAGGTTTTTTGCATGGGTTATTTATGGTCCTCTCTCTTCCATGATTTTATACGCATTGTGATAACTACCAAATATTCAGTTAAAAAACCAAAGCACCTTTGACTCCTTTACATCACATCATCACCATTGGTCCCATCAGTAATGGTCATAAAGACATTATTGTAGGCATTGACTATTTCATTAAATGGGTCGAAGAGTTTCCTACATTTAGAAAAACTTCACATATGAACAAAATCTTCCTATTTAAACACTTCAACAATCATTATAGTGTCCTCAAAAAATCAATATTTGGAAATGGAAAACATTTCAAGAATGAATACTTCTAAGTTATGGATTGACAATTTGAATTTAAACATTAATTCATCGCTCCACTATCCTTCAGCCAACAAAAAAACTTGAGTTTGTCAACAAATTACAAAAAACCATGCTTTAAAGGATGATTAACAATTATAAATCCAATTGAAACTTTGTGATATTTTCCATCTCATCTATGGTCCACTCGAGGTAGTGCTACCCATCAAATGTGAGATTACCCCTCTTTGTTAAGTTACCAAAATCCTTTATAACACCGTATGCATGGAATAATTAGTTGAGTTAGAATCATCTCACAAGAAATGTCATGATATCTTGTAATATATCAAGTTCTTGAAAAAACACACAAAGGCTCACTATGATCAACATGTTTTCCCTATCTCCTTATGTGAGGGTGACCTTGTCCTTTCCTTAGATCACATTAAGAAAAATTAGGACTTGACATATTTGAATCTCTATGGCATGCTATGGCATGGGAACTAAATTGTCACACATTATTTGGAGAAGGAGTATAATTCAAGGATGATTTTAGGGGCTAAATTTCGCTCATGGGCTAATTTTCCATGGTTTTTCCCAAAAAACGATTCGCCATTCTAAAACTTATTCGTCCAAATTCTATAGGATAAAACTATTTTACCTTAAAAATTTCCAAAACGTTATACAAACTATATAAAATCCATAGAAATTTGAATATTTTTACAAAAATATCGTCAAACATTTATAGTTGGCATATGAAGGATTAAGTAAGATTCACCAAGGTTTCTACATTTTAAAATAAATTTCCATCCTTAAAATCATCCCTGGGAGTATTACGATCTTATTGATCATGAAGGTGTCCCTCTGAATGACCCTTTCAATGGGATTTACTTGAACATGTTTTATGCATAAGAAAGAAACATGACCATTTGTTGTATATAGTTTTGTTTTGTTTTATTTATTTATTTTCATTTATTTTTTATGAATTTTAAATTTAGTTTATAACTTAAATATTAATTTTTCCCTACTTGTTCAAGTGGTTTACTCATTGATGTATTTGTCCTTAACATCCACCATCTTTAGCTCCACTGAAATTCAAAACTATTTATTGCACAATTGAAGAACTTCTATTGTGTCTGCAAACCTTGCCTTTTTGGGAAATATTTATGGGTTAGACTTCTATAATGTTAACTTGATACCATTAAATTCATACATGTTTATATAAGTCACAATGCCTATTCATATAATCTATGGAATCAAATACTAGATTGACACATTGCACATTAAACACAATCACGAGAACAAAGTGTATATGTATATAATGTAGTGAATGAATGATTTTTTTTTGTGATACAAAAAATGAAGGAAATGATTAAAGACCACCCAAGAACATACACACTTCTCAAATTGTAAAAGAGGAGAGTGGAGTCGACACTCATTTTTAGGGATAAATTGAGAAACCATAGGATAAGATAAGAGATGATCAAAAGAGGAGGGAAAGTTGTTGGAAAATTGGTTGTCATTGATGTCAACTCTAGAAGAATTCTATAATCCTCTATAAGTAATGGGTATATTTTAAGAAGTCTCCAAAGTGGTCCCCTTATGGAATATCTTTAAGCATGTCCCTCATGGGAAGACGGATTGAATAAGTCTACAAGAATCCCAAGGGTGTGGTCATAAACCCTAACATTTTTTGAGGAAAAAGAAGATGATGGATTTGGAAAATGCATTCAAAACTCTCATAGATGGATAGTCCTCATCATGCCATTTGAAATGGTAGGTGGTAAGCCATGTGGAACCTCACAATTGAGAAGTTATTCCCTCTTAAATATGAATCCTTGAACTATGGTCAAGAAACCTCGAATCTATGGATAAGAAGTTACAAGTCGGCCCCAAAATTAATTGAAAGAGAAAATTTGTTGAAAATAAGAAGTTACAGGTCAACCCTAAAGTTAGGAAAGGAAGATAACTGAAAAATTATAAATACACATCAAAGAGATTCTCATTTGTATGAATCCATTAAGAGAATATGTGATATATTAATGAGTCAGAGGTACAAATTTGAGGTAGCAGAGTTGTGCAAAGGAAGGAGAAGTCTCAGAGACGGAGATGAGAGAAGGGTTTTTGAAAAACCCTAATTGAGTGGGCCCTCGTGGGTCAAATAGAGGGTGTCCAATGAGGACCCTGTGGGTTGCACAAAATTTTTCACTCAAGGCCTCACACGATGACTAGCATTGTCCAATGAGGCTGAGGCAAAGTTTGATGAATGTTCTATCTTTGTATGTTGAAGATGAGGATGATCTAAGATCTGATATACTAGGTTTTACATAATGTAAGGTATGCTTTCTATGTGTTTTTTATGTTCATATATTGATGGTTATGGTATATTCCTAAGGAATATCATGGATTTCTTTAGCACTGTAACATCCCGCTCTTGCGCACACTGAGCGGACTTATTCTTTGAGGACACTTGCGTGCAAGTGATCTGGGTCATTATACGATTGGTTGTTTTGATTATGATTGTGAGATATTGTGGATTTGATGATATGTTATTTTTGATAGGTGTTATTGACTGGGTTCTCTTGAGTGTGAAGGATTCTCAATGTTGAGGATGTCGAGGCCTTGATGAAGCTTTGTGGACTCTGGATCGAGTCAGGGAATGGACTGTTAGGGTTTAAATGTTGTTGATGTGACATATGTACATACGATTAGATGTTATGATGTTGATTATTATTGCTGACATGATTCGTTGATGGATGTAGGTTGATGATATATTGCTGACCAGACTCACATTTGGAGTAGAGGGGTCACGCATGACAACCAGAGACATTAAGGGAGAGGTGCGGAAGCAGCGCTGTCACAGCCTGCCAACACTCTTGCCGTGGCTCAAACTGTAGGTTAATGATTACCTAGTTCGAGAGAACCGCGATGTCGTGAGGGAAGACTGTGATAGTCACTCACAATGATTCTAAGGGGTGTGCAATAAGGAAGGGTCCTTATTCCTTAGAGGCTCTTAGTCTCCCACAATATCACCTACTAGAGTATTGACTCCAGGGGTTTGACGTCTACCAAATTTAATCAAGAGGCAAGTGGCACCCTTGGAGAACATAGTGCGTCTTGAAGGGAACGTCTCGCAAAGAAAACATAAAGAGGTGAGTGGCACCATTGGAGCATGTAGTGTGTCCTGAAGGGCACATTGCAATTTTAACTGGTAAGTTAATAAACCTAGTGCCTAGACAACTATGCCTCCTTAAGACCCGGTGGCATTAAAATGAGTGATGTGATAAGTAAAGTTTAATAACTATTGTTTCCCTTAAGAAATTTCACCAAGACTAGTGAATTGAAAACCTAGGTTTGAGTAGAACCTTAGAACAAAAAAAAAAACTAATTAGACATATAACAGGAAGGGGGTAAAAAAAATTCAAGCATTAATAATTAAAGTGAAAATTTTAATAAAAGTTTAATTAATAAAATGGGTATTTGGTTGTTTTGTCTAAACTTGCTAATTATGAACTTAATTATAAAAAGGGGAAACCTGAAGAAAAAGGGAAATTTAAATAAAAGGGGGAAACCTAAGGAAAAGGAGAAACTTAAAGAAAAGGGGAAACTTAAAGAAAAAGGGGAATGTCTAACTTAGTAAGGAATATAGCCTATGGAACTTTCTATTTATGAACTCAACTGGGAATTAAGTAAGGCGTAAGTCATTTAAGAATTGTAAGGGGATAATGGGACACCGAGGAGCGTTTTTAAGAACTCTTTTATGTGGGTGAGGTAAATAGACAAATTTAATTAATTAATAATTTGATTTTTTGGTGCAACTAGGGGATTGGGCGACATGTGTATGGGGGAGGTTTTTCAAAATTAATTAAATGAAAAATAAATCTAATGAGGGTTTTGGGAAACTAATGACTAAGAAAACTATATAAAAAGGACGGTGGAGGAGGAGTGTGATCACATTTGGCTTGCATAACGTTATGTTGTCGAAAGTTTATCTTGATTGAGTTTTCACTTGTGGGAGTTGGGATACCCAGCTCGGTAACGAGTGGTAGCTTGACCTTGCAAGGTGAGCTAGGTGCTATCATTCTCTGGTATTGTGTACATGGCCCCTTTGCATCTCGGGGGGCTCGGGGGGAAGAAGAGTACCCCTAGCATTGGCTGGGAGGTATCAGTGAGGTCACATCGGTTGGAAAGTGGGAGCTAAACAGAGCGTGTGCGGGACAACGACTTTAGAGCATTCACATTTGTCTACGGTACACATGTGTACATTTGTATTGAATGGTAGTTAAATTCCCTGTATATGCATCTCTCTAACGTCGAAGCACATGTGCATCATTGTGTTAAAAATTTAGTTAATTTTTCTGCTCTGGCAATTGACGCTTGTGAATTTGGTTGAAGGGTAGTTAAATTATGTTCCTGCACCCTTAGTTAAGGTCATTCTATTGTGTTAAAGTTTATGTTTTATTCAGCGTAATACTATCCAGAGATTTCTTTTTTTCTTTTAGCGAATTTGTCTTGAAGAGCCCAACGTTTTATGAATTGAGGATTCAAAGTTATCCCAGCCTCATGCTCATTGTAATTTTGATTTGATTTCCAATGGTGAGCCCAAACTCTGAATGTAAATGAATTCTCTTCGTTTTTTTATTGCTTTTAATACAAGGAGAAATTGTGTTTTTATCTCCTGTTCCTTTATCCTTTAAGTTATTAGTCCGTGCCTGAGCAGTCGACCAGGAGCCAAATCGACTGTCTTTCACTCCATTGTTAAAGATTTAGATTCAAATGTACTACTTTCCTATGCATGGGTAATAACTGTAGGATCATTTCTCTGCTCAACAAGGAATTCTCTCATGGGCGTTCATTCCCTCCTTAGCCTCTACGATTATTGTGATTTATTTCTCTGCGAATTTGTGCTTCCACATAACAATTTGGGGAAGTCTCTCCACTTCACCAAACATTGTATTTATCTGCGACTAATGTTTTTTTTACTCTCTGCAATTCATTTTTAAATTTCCTTGCAATTCCATTGCTTGTACAACAAAATTTCTTCTTTGTGATTAATGTTGTTTTTACTCAACCATTCATTTTTATTTAACAGGATTCCATTGTTGTGTGCAGCAAAAATTACATTACTTGCTTCGTTCTTTTGTATGATTATTTCATGGGTTTTTTCTTTGCATGGGGAGACCTAGTGCGCTTCCCCCATCCTCTCTCTTTACCAAAAGAATCGTCTCAAATATCTTTGCGTGTTGCCCTTTTATCTCCATGATTTGAGTACCAGCTTTTTCCCTATGTTTGGCATGGAGTTCTCATATTTGCTACCTCAACATTCTGCAACAACTTACCAACTATTTACTATTTACCTCAAAAGAAATCTTGCTCTTCCACTTGATTCTGAGTTCATTGTGGCTTGTGCCTTGACAAGCTGAGCTCTCCCTTAGGCACCCAACCCCGAGCTCGTTGCGCCTTCCTTAGAACGAGATGATCCCCTCTTCCTTGCGAGATTTTTCCTCTAGCGCTTTTCGGGGAGCCTCAAGTCACGTCACTCATGTGGAAGCGAAATCCATGGAACGGTGGATTATCTCATCGAGACGCATGGAGCATCTTCCATAGGTCCTCTTCGTCTGTAGTGAATGTTTAAATTTCCCTTGGATACCCTTAGTTCGACATGGGGCTGCACGCACTATGTTTGAAATGTTGTTTAATTTCCGTGTAAGCGTGAACAACTCGTCTCTCCTTTTCATGTGTGGATGAAGTGATGCTCTGGATGATAATTCAGCTTCTGAGAGTTGTTGCTCATTAAGACTGGGCCCCATCGTTCCTTCTCGGATTGATTAATTACCTAGAGTGGTATTACTGACCCATCCCTTCCTTTGTCATGTTAAATTGCCAAGGGTGTGATTCCTGAGACAACGCTGATCTCTCCCTTCTTCCGAGGGGCGGGTTCAAACCGTATTTATGTTAGTGGTATCATCTTGCTAAGATATACAGTTGTTTAATAGTAATTGACTGTTGGGTAATTGAGTTGTTTAGTATTTGTGGAAAGGAATTTAAAATTTTCCAATCGATGTCTCTATGTTTCAATTGAAATTATATTATTTAATTTAAATTGATTTTTATTGATTCATGCTTGTTGTCAAGTCATTTATTACGAAGGGTAATAATCTAAAATAAGTAGCACTATTTGTTGTGTAACTAAGTTGTCATACTAAGGCTCATCTAAATAAGTGTCATTAGTTGTTTAGGCTTTAGATTACGGAAACTAAAATGTAACTACTTCTATCTACCTCTACTTATATAAGTTAAGATACAATGACAACTTAGTAGTAACAGGGATTTGGAAAAACACCACCTAGTGATAATGAAGTAAATTGTAAAAGACATTGTTGATTAGAATGAGAAACGTGTATGGTTTAACGTGTAGAAATTACTCATGTTGCGCACAAGGAAACTTTAGGTAATGAATGATTGTTGGGATATTTACTTATTACACGCAATGAAGAGTACATATATTGAAGGGTTGTCAGTTATTTACTTCTTACTCCATGATTAGAGTTGAATGAGGTTGAATGATTGATAGTTAGATTTTTCCCAGCCTTGGAGACGAAGTTGATGATAATTCTTGCATAATGAATTTAACGTTGACTTGATGAGTTAGGTAGTTGGTTGCATGCACACATTGATTATTGTATGCTGATGGATTATGAATGTCGAAGTTGATCGATGAGCGCATTTTTTTTGTGTTGTTGGATTATGTGTTAAAAGTCTGATTCACACACGCATGGAGTAAATTATGTTGGTGACTGACTGGTTTTGAAGTCATTTTCAGACATGCATTGAACAATTTTGTTAAAGAAGGATTGTTTTAAAAGTTAGAGTTCTCGTGTGCTTGATTAGTTAACATTGTCGAATGATTGTTCAAAATTGATTTCTCGTGCCATGAATTAATGTCGTTGTGTGGTGGAAAGGATGTGTGGTGGAAAGGATGTTGATTATGTCGTGATTAAATGATTAGATGATGTGCACATTGAATATTGATGATGTGAGTCAATTAAGTGACTAAGATTAAAAGCGCGCCTGGAATGATGTTGACTTACGTTTAATTCGACATTTATATCATGCTCACATCTTGATATTAGGGTGTTTAAAGTTGCGCCTCAACCCTTGTCGTTGTGTGGTTGATGGAGTAATTACAATCTCTTGCACCCTTGAATTTTATGGTTAATCACCTTTGTGTCGAAGGTGTATCCCTAACCTTGGCATTAATGTGTCGACGTTGTGTCGAGAATGAGTGTTAGTGTGTTATTATTGTTTCATTCATCTATTGGATGATGTGTTAATTTTTTCACTTTTAATTGTGGTGCGTGATTCCTCATGCTAAAAAAAATAAATAAAAAAATAAAAAAATAACCTGTTGTTTTTGCTTTTGTCGTCTTCACGGTGGGAACATGAAATATGGTATTAGAGCGGGTTCAACCCCACAGAAGGCATGGTTGGAGAGCCAGGCACTGAGCTTCATGCTTCACGATTTTGACCTCCAACACGAAGGTCTACATAGGCAATCTTCAGCTAAAGGGGAGCGCTCTTCTTTGGAGGAAGGTGCTCTTACCTCAACTAAACATGGCCGTCAAATCCGTGTCAGGGGAATGGTTCAAGGATCAGTTATGGGAGAAGTACTTGTCAGAGGAATTTGTTGAGAAGAACCTCAATGATTTCAGTGCCTTATGACAGGGTGGTCATATGGTTTTGGATTATGAGACCAGATTTATGGAGCTACTTCAGTATGCCCCGCATCTGAGCATGAAGAAGTTGGAGATCAACAAGTAGAGTTTTTAGATGAAGGTGAGGATATAAATGCCTCAGATGTGACATGATGCAATCTGGTAGGCCTCTTAGATAAGGAATATTGGACTACGGGACTTCGGGAAGGACTCCTACAAGACCGTCTCAACTGACAACATCTGGTGCGAAACAACATCAGATGTTGTCCACACAAGGTATTTGGTATCAAGATATGTCTTTAGGACCCTTGTTCACGGAACCTTGACGATAGGTTCCTTAGCAGATGGCTCCCTATCGGCGACCATCGCATCCACGATAGCACCACTAGAAGTTGATGTTTAGGCTTGTCAGTAGAACATAATGAGATATTAGGTTGGTGGGCCAACAACTTGTATTCTGGGGCTGGGAGTACTGGATCAGAGGTGGGTGATGGAGATGTGGAAATTTACTTTACCAACAAGATTTTCTAGTTGAAAGGGCCAGAGCGGCTGAGTCGACAGGAAAAAATACCGTGGCGGACATGGGCAAGGCCCATAGGATGCATGACCACAGTAAATAACCATCACGCCCAACACTAGTCCATTGTTCTCAAGGCATCAGGTACCATCGCCCAATGAAATTTAGTATTTGTTAGACCCTGGTACTATGGAGATCTCTAATACTAGTACTACGCTGAAGGGATTTAGGTAAGGAAATTTGACAAGATGAGTTTAGATTCGTCGAGGTGGCTTTGGGTACCAACCGAATGGTTGGAGGAAAGGGTTTGAGATATCGCTTTAACCAGGGGATAGTGTAATGAAGTTTGACCTATGTCACAATCTTAAGATCTTATGACGACATGATCAGTATGGACTGGGGTAATTGCATGATGTGATACTCAACAGTAAGATGAGGCGGTTGAGTTGGAATGACGATAAAGGATGGAGAAGTGTGATAGTAGGAAGAAACGGGAGCATCCCCAAGGTTCATTTCTTCCCTACAACTATGAGAGAGAATGCACAAGGATGCAAGTTATATGCATACTTAGCACCGACCACCAAGGGCTTGGAAGAATGATTAGAATACCTTCTAGTAGTACGTGAGTTCACAGACGTAAACCCCAGAATAATTTCTAAGTGTTCCACCCAAAGCCAATATAGAATTTACCATCGGCCTAAAACCTGGAACTGAACTGATGGCAAGAAATCCTTATCGGATGTCGACCCCTGAGTACAGGAGTTGAAGGTGCAACTGAAGGAGTTGCTGGGCCTAAGACTTATACGTCCATGTGTATCACCTTGGAGTGCTCCTATTTATTTCATACGGAAGAAGGATGGGTCGTGGAGACTCTTCTTGAATATCGTCGAGTATTCCTTGACGAAATTTGAAATTTTCTCAGATGACGGAATATTAAGACGAACTTTTACGCTTGGTACTATAGTGTTGTGAGCGAAAAAAATATGGGAAGCGGTCGAAAAGATATCCAAGATTCATTGCTTAGGGCTTGTTATCTCCAAAGAAGGAATCGTTGTGGATCCAACGAAGGTAGAGGCTATTGTGGAGTGGCATGCGTCGACGAATGTCCCAAAAGTGTGTGGCTTCATGGGTTTAGTGGGATATTATCGACGGGTCATCGAGGGTTCTTCAAGATAGCACATCCGATTACAGAAATTGCAGAAGAAGAACAAGAAGTTTGTGTGAACTGAGAAATGTGCGGAAGCATTTCAAAGGCTCAAGGAGCTATTGACGACAACACCAATACTAAAATTCCTTGACATGGACGAGGGCTTCTTGGTATGCACTGATGCATCCAAGGAAGGCTTAGACAGAGTCTTGAGGAAACAAAGTTGAGTGATCTCTTACATCATGAGGAAGTTAACGAAGCATGAGGAGAACTATGTGACACACCATTTGGAGTTGTTAGACTTCGTGTATGACCTAAGAGTTTGGAGACACCGCCTGATTGGATGAAAATTTGAACTAAAAATGGACCACTGTGGGACCCTTTTTATGCAAAATGACTTGAACACACGCCAAGGGTGTTGGTCGGGACTTCTTATCGAGTACGATTTTGAGATCTCCTACTTAAAAGGATTAGTGAATAGAGTGGCAGACGCGTTGAGTCAGAGACCATGCGTATTTTCAGTGATACCTCTTCAAAAAAATCTACATGAAAAGATTCTAACTACAACACAACGCTATCTGGGGTAAAGAGGGTAAGAAATTTTCAGACAAGACACCATGTTGGTACCAAAATTGAGGGATATATTGTGGACAACGACGAATATTTGAGATATAGTAATCAGATTTACTTACAACCCAATGACAAATTGAGAAGTTTTGATATTATGCTAAGCTCATAGAGCAGTGTACATGGCTCATCTTGGAGTCATGAATATGAGGACCGACCTTAAGCCCTTTGTCATCTAGAAGGGATAAAGGCAGACATCGACAACTATGTGGTGAGATGTCTATAAGGTCGGTAGGTGAAGGCTGAACATAGACATCCGATAGGATTACTACAACCACACACTTTTATGGAATCAAAATGGGAAGTCATTTCGAGGGACTTTATTGTTGGGATTGTCATTAACGGCAAGGAGGCACGACTTAGTTCTTGTCACAATTGACACTCTGATGAAGAGTTCACATTTTTCCTTGCATGTATGACGCATCAGGTGCCTGGTATAGCTAGAGTTTATATCAACAAGTTTTGAGACTATCAGACGTACCAAAGGAATCGTATCTGATAAGGGCTTCAGTGTTTGAAAGATGATCTTGGACGAGTTTCCCAAGAGGCCTTGGTAACACCATTAAAATTTAGTACAACATGTCCTTGAGATAGACAGGTTGACATAAGGAACGAAACAATTGGGAAGGTTGTGTTGTGTATGTGTGTGTTGGACCAACAAGAAATGTTGGGATTAGTTCTCTCTACTGGCCAAGCTTGTGTACAACAACAACTATCAAGCACCATTGAAATGGCGCCATTTGAGTTTCTTTATGTGTGACCATGTTAGACACCTTTGAGAGGGGATCTACTCAAGGATGGGGTCCTGGTAGGACCAGAAGCAATCCAAGAATTGAAGGAACTAATAAAAAGGATATGAAAGGGGATGAAAGAAGCGCAAGATCGATAGAAGGGTTTGTCGATGCACATCATGTCGACCATATTTAGGAAGGGCCTAACGGCTAGCCATGCCTTGTTCCTGAGGTGTTGTGTGATGTTTATCATGTATCTGTGTGCGAATTTAGGTCAGTGATCCTATGCATGGGATTGAATTGAGTTCTTGGTAGATGTCGAACGAAGGTGCTCTCACGATGGAGCCAATCTGCATCCTAGACCATGGAATTAGACAGCTACAATGTTGAACAGTAGATCAGGTCAAGGTCCAGTGGGACAACTATAGTCCACACTCGATGACCTAGGAGGACGCATATGATATGCGTCAACAGTTTCCATTTTTGTTTGATAGCTAGAAATATGATATTGTGATACACTTTATTTCAGCACTTACATACTGTGACACTTTGGGACAAAGTTTAAAACAAGAGGGGGTGTATGTAGCATCCCTCTCTTTCACGCACTAAGCGAACTTATTATTTGAGGACACTTGCATGCAAG
The DNA here is from genome assembly GCA_032191745.1 of Picea mariana. Lineage (NCBI taxonomy): Eukaryota > Viridiplantae > Streptophyta > Pinopsida > Pinales > Pinaceae > Picea > Picea mariana. Next base: position 74,533 of record JASDQU010737990.1, read on the forward strand.
TGATCCGAGTCATTATATGATTGGTTGTTTTGATTATGATTGTGAGATATTGTGGATTTGATGATATGTTATTTTTGACAGGTGCTATTGACTGGGTTCTCCTGAGTGTGCAGGACTCTGGACATTGAGGATGTCGAGGCATTGATGAAGCTCCATGGACTCTGGATCGAGTGAGTGAGTGGAGTGTTAGGGTTTGAATGTTGTTGATGTGACATATGTACATACGTGTAGATGTTATGATGTTGATTATTATTGCTGACATGATTCATTGATGGATGCAAGCTAATGATATCTTGCCAACTAGACTCACATTTGGAGTAGAGGGGTCATGCACGACAACCAGAGACATTGAGGGAGAGGTGTGGCAGCAACCATGCTGCAACCTACTAGCACTCTTGTCGTGGCTCAAACTATAGGTTAACGATTACTTAGTTCGAGAGACCCGCAATGCCATGAGGGCAGACTGTGACAGTCGCTCACGATGATTCTAAGGGGCATGCAATAACGCAGGGTCCTTATTTCTTAGAGGCCCTTAGTCTCCCACAAGATCTCCTGACAGAGTATTGAATCTAGGGGTTTGACGTCTACCAAATTCAATCAAGAGGCAAGTGACACCCTTGGAGCACATAGTGCATCTTGAAGGGCATGTCACACAAAGAAAAAAGAGAGGTGAGTGGCACCCTTGGAGCACATAGTGCATCCTTAAGGGAACATCGTGATTTTAACAAGTAAATTAATAAACCTAGTGCCTATAAAACTATGCCTTCTTAGGACCTGGTCGACCTTAAAATGAGTGATGTGATAAGTAAAGTTTAATAGCTATTTTTTCCCTTAAAAACTGTCGCCAATCCTAGTGAATTGAAAACCTAGGTCTAAGTAGAACCTTAGAAAAAAAAAAAACTAATTAGACATATAACAGGAAGGGGGTAAAGAAAATTCAAGCATTAATAATTCAAATGGAAATTTTAATAAATGTTTAATTAATAAAAGGGGTATTTGGTTGTTTTTTCTAAACCTGTTAATTATGAACTTAGTTATAAAAAGGGGAAACCTTAAGAAAAAGGGAAACTTAAAGAAAAGGGGGAAAACTAAGGAAAAGGGGAAACTTAAAGAAAAGGGGAAAGTTAAAGGAAAAGGGGAATGCCTAACTTAGTAAGGAATCTAGCCTATGGAATTTTCTATTTATGAACTCAACTAAGAATTAAGTAAGGCGTAAGTCATTTAAGAATTGTAAGGGAATAATGGGACACTGAGGAGCATTTTTAGGAATTCTTTTAGGTGGGTGAGGGAAATATACAAATTTAATTAATTAATACATTAATTTTCTGGTGCAGCTAGGGGATTGGGCAACATGTCTACGGGGGAGGTTTTTCGAAATTAATTAAATGAAAAAGAAATATAATGAGGGTTTTGGGAAACTAATGACTAAGAAAACTCTATAAAAAGGATGGTGGAGGAGGAGTGTGATCACATTTGGCTTGTGTAACGTTATGCTGTCAAAATTTTATCTTGATTGAGTTTTCACTTGTGGGAGTTGGGATACCCAGCTTGGGTAACGAGTGGTAGATCGACCTTGCGAGGCGCACTGGGTGCTATAATTCTCTAGTATTGTGTGCGTGGCCCATTTGTGGCTCGGGGGGCTCAGGGGGAAGAAGAGTACCCATAGCTTTGGCTGGGAGGTACCAGTAAGGTCACATCGGTTGGAAAGTAGAAGTTGGACAAAGCACGCATGAGACAACGAATTCAGACCATTTGCATTTGGCTATGGTACGCATGTGTACATTTGTATTGAATGGTAGTTAAATTCCCTATATATGCATCTCTCTAATGTCGAAGCACACGTGCGTCACTGTGTTAAAATTTTAGTTAATTTTTCTGTCCTGGCAATTTACACTTGTGAATTTGGTTGAAGGGTAGTTAAATTATGTTCCTGCGCCCTCAGTTAAGGTCCTTACATTATGTTAAAGTTTATGTTTTATTCAGCGTAATACTATCCAGATATTTATTTTTTTCTTTTAGCGAATTTGTCTTCAAGAACCCAACGTTTTATGAATAGAGAATTCAAAGTTATCCCAACCTTATGTTCACTGTACTCTTGATTTGATTTCCAATGGAGAACCCAAACTCTGAATGTAAATGACTTCTCTACATTTTTTTTTATTGTTTTGTATACAAGGAGAAATTGTGATTTTATCTCTCGTTCCTTTATCCTTTAAGTTATTAGTTCGTGCATGAGCAGTCGGCCAGGAGCCAAATCCACTGTCTTTCACTCCGCTGTTAAAGATTTAGATTCAAATGCCCTGCTTTCCTGTGCATGGATAATAACTGTATGATCATTTCTCTGACCAACAAGGAATTCTCTCTTGGGTGTTCATTCCCTCCTTAGCCTCTTCGATTATTGTGATTTATTTCTATACAAACTCGTGCTTCCACACAATGATTTTGGGGAGGTCTCTCTGTTAAACTTGGCAGCATCGATAATCATTCTCCAATGAGAGGCCATATGGGCCAACCTGCGGCTAGCTAAGGAGATTTGGAGAATCAACTAGTCTTTTGAGGTATTGAAAAAAGCCAAGGGGAACATATAACCTCTCTGAGTCAAACCAAAAGTCATGATGAATGCGATGCTATGTGAGTCTAATGCAAAAGTCAGGGGGAATGTACAACCTCTCTGAGCATAGACAGTCTAGTGCAAAAGTCAGGGGGAACGTACAACCTTTGTGAGCATAGACAGACTAGCGCAAAAGTCAGGGTGAACATACAACCTCTGTGATCCTAGTCAAACCTTGTGAGCCACGAGAAAATTCAAGGCATCTAGCAAAAGTTAGGTTGAATATAAAATTCCTATTAGCTAGAAACAAACGATATTCCTAATATTGCAAATGATATAATTGTATTGATCTAGTGTGTTGGAATGTTTAATGTTGAGTTGCAACTAAAGTCTTAAGTCTAGTTCTATTGTAGAACTAAAGTGTAATGTTGAGTTGCAACTGAAGCCTTAAGTCTAGTTCTATTTTATAACTAAAGTGTAATGTTGAGATGAAAATAAAGTCTTAAGTCTAATTCTAAGTTCGAACTAAAGCATACCAGTCTCAAGTCTAGTTCTATTTTCAAACTAAAATGTAATGTTGAGTTGTAATCAGTCTCAAGTCTAGTTCTAAGTTCGAACTAAAGTATGAAGTTGAGTTATGATTAACTCATGAAAACAGGTTACTATTTTGGGTCTCTCCTCTTCTCCTCTTCAACCTATATAAGCAGAGGTCGACCCCTCTCTTCAATACAGTTTTGATATGCAGGTTAAGGGTGAAGCAATAGAGGCACATATCAGTGATAAAGAGGCAGCATACCAAAGCAACATATTAGTTTTGTTTATCAACAATAGAGGCAACATATCATAGTTGTATTTCAACAAAGTCTTTTAGGTCTTTGTCAGGTCAAAGTTATCTTGGCAAGCTCTTTAAGAGAAGAACATTAATGGTGGATATTTGTAAGTGATCTTACATTATTAATGCAATAAAGGAATATCATTTTCTGGGGTTTTTCTCCCTGTACAGGGTTTCCCCAGGGTATATGTGTTGTTGATGTAAAGTGTTGAAGAAAATAAAAGAATTAATCCGCATAAGAAATCAAGCTCATAATTTAACATGGTATTAGAGCTTAGGTTGTTTTAAACATGTTGAAGTGCAACAATAGGTACACACATATCCAATCTATCTTGATTAAGTTTCCAGTTTGAGGTCCATGGCATCCTCCATTTCAGTCAAGGCCGAGGATAGGCTCAAAGGAGCTACCAACTTAAATGTGTGGAAGCTTCGGATAACAAATGTCTTGCAAGAGCATGATCTTGAGAGGTATGTGACCACAGTGGTGGAGGAACCCACGAATAATGCAGGAAGAGCAGCCTCCAGGAATAGTCAAGCAAAGTCCAAATGAATCATCTTTGACTCATTCAAAGACAATATAATGCCTGCAATGACTTCATTAATGACTGCCAAGGACTGTATGGATACCTTGGTGAATCTATATGAGAAACAGGCTGCAAGTTATAAGAGGACACTTAAGAAAAAGATTAAGTATTTGAAGATAGAGAAAGGTGAATCAATGGCATCTTTCTATTCTAGGATAGCCCAGATCAAAGATCAACATTTGGTCACAGACAGTGGACGATGATGATTTAGTGCAAGCCATTTTTGATAGTCTTCCTTCTTCATGGGAGACCTTCTTATTTAGTGTAAGTGGGAGAGAGATTCAACCCAAGTTTGATAGGTTATGGCATGATTTCCTCCAGGAGGAGAGTCACATAACTATCAGGAGCGAGCCAATGAAAGAAGAGCACTCAACTTTAGCATCAAGATTCAAGGGAAAGAAGAAAGACACTTTCTAGAAAGGCTTTCAGAGGAAGCCAAACACCAAAGGTACATTCAAAGGAAAGAATATTGATACATCTAATATTAAATTCTTTAGTTGTAATAAGTTGGGTCATTTTGCTAAATATTGTTGGTTTAGAAAGAAATATCCTAGGAAAGGGAAAAATCATGCCTCAACTGTTGAGGATGATGAATCCAAAAGAAATCTGAAAAGTCATTGTAATGAGAAACAAAATAGAAAAAAATATTACTTGGTTTCTTCCTTATCCAGTTCAGTTTTCACGGGGCCGAAAACTTGGTTAGTAGATAGTGGTGCATCAAAGCACATGACAGGGTTCAAGGAGATCCTCTCAGATTTCGAGACAAAATATTTTGCAGAGCAAGTTGATCTAGGGGATGAAAAATGTTACAATATAGAGGGAGTAGGCTCTATATCCTTCATATTGGAATACAAGTATGGAAGGATGCCATTCTTGAGGAATATAGGTCTATTATAAATAAAAATGTTTGGGACATTGTGCCGAGGACAAAACACAAATTAGTGGTTTCTTCCAAATGGATATATAAGATCAAAAATGCATCTGATGGAAGTGTGGAAAATTTAAAAGAAATATTTGTAGCCAGAGGCTTCACTCATAAAGAAGGAATCGAATACGAAGAGACTTTTACCCCTGTAGCTAGGTATACCTCCATTCAAACTATTATTGCTTTAGCTTTCGTTCTTGGTTGGAAGCTACATCAGATGGATGTAAAAACAAGATTCTTGAATGGAAAGATTGAACATGAGGTCTGTGTGGAACAACTAGATGGTTTTGTACTGCATAACAAAGGAACTCATGTATGAAAGCTAAGGAAGGCCTTGTATGGTCTTAATCAAGCTCCCAGAGTTTGGTATGACGGGATTGATGGCTTTCTTAAAAGCTCGGGCTTTCAGAAAAATGATGTTGATGAAAATCTGTACTTGAAGGTAAGAGGTAACCACCCTGTTATACTAATCATGTATGTTCATGATATCTTTCTAACAGGATATGAAGGGATAATATCCTGGTGTAAGAGGGAGATAACCTCAAAATTCAAGATGAAAGACTTAGGCTTGATGCATTACTTCCTAGGATTGGAAGTGTGGAAAAGACAGGGAGAGATATTTCTGGCACAAGCAAAATACATAGTGGATGTACTAAAGAGGTTTGGTATTATGGATTTCAAATACATGTCTACTTTGATGGTTACCAACCTAAGGAAGCTACATGATTCTGATACAGGTTCATATTTGGTGGATCCCACCATGTATAGGCAACTGATTGGATCATTGATGTACATGATCCACACTAGGCTAGATATATGATATGCAATGATTTCAATGAGTTAGTTCGTGACTAAACCAAGACAGAGACATTGGGTGGAAGAAAAGCACATATTGAGATATCTCAAAGGGACCATTACTTATGATCTGAGCTATACATCCATTGGTGGTTTTTTTCTGTATGGGTATGCATATGTTGACTGGGTAGGAAGCCTAGTGGATCGGAAGAGTACTTCTGGATACTGCTTCAGTTTAGGACCCTCTATGATCTCTTGGTCAAAAAATAAGTAGGGATCCATTTCAAAAAGTACGATAGAGTCTGAGTACATTGCATCAAGTGATGCTAGAAAGGAAGCAGTATGGCTCAAAAAATTACTTTATGGGTTGTTTGGTGACAAGTTCGAGATGACGATGGTTCACTGTAATAATCAAAGTTGCATAAAATTGACAGAGAACCTGATATTTCATGACAAGTCAAAACATATTGACATGAGGTACCACTACATATGAGGCTTGGTCCAGAGAAAAATTGTAAAGTTACAGTACATAGCCATGAGCGAGCAGGTAACTGATAACCTAACCAAGCCTCTGACCTCGAGACAATTTGTGGAGATGAGAGGAAAGCTTGGTGTGGCTGAGAATGACTCCCTCACTGAGAGGGAGTGTTAAATTTGGTAGCATTGATAGTTATTCTTCAATGAGAAGCCATATGGGCCACCCTGAGGCTAGACAGGGAGATTTGGAAAATCAACCAGTTTTGTGAGGTATTAACAAAATCCAGGGGTAACATACAACCTCTGTGAGTGAAACCAAAAGTTAGAACGAATGAGATTCTGTGTGAGTCTAATGAAAGAGTCGGGGGGAACATACAACCTCTATGAGCATAGACAATCTAGAGCAAAAGTTAGGGGGAACGTACAACCTCTGTGAGCATAGACAGACTAGTGAAAAAGTCAGGGGGAACATACAACCTATGTGAGCCTATTCAAACCTTGTGAGCCATGAGAAAAAGTCAAGGCATCTAGAAAAATTTAGGTTGAATATAAAATTCCTATGAGCTAGAAACAAACAATATTCCTAATATTGCAAATGATATAAATGTATTGATCTAGTGCATTGGTACGTGTAACATTATCCACCATGAAGAGAATTTTGAATTTCCTTGTAAAGAGTCGAGTTTTAACTGAAGTCTCAAGTCTAGTTCTATTTTAAAACTAAAAGTGCAATGCTGAGTTGTAACTGAAGTCTTAAGTCTAGTTCTATTTTATAACTAAAGTGTAATGTTGAGTTGCAACTAAAGTCTTAAGTCTAGTTCTATTTGAGAACTAAAGTTTAATGTTGAGTTGCAACTAAAGTCTTAAGTCTAGTTATATTTTGGAACTAAATTGCAATGTTGAGTTGCAACTAAAGTATTAAGTCTAGTTCTAAGTTCGAACTAAAGAATATTAGTCTCAAGTCTAGTTCTATTTTCGAACTAAAGTGTAATGCAGTTGTAACCAGTCTCAAGTCTAATTCTAAGTTAGAACTAAAGTATGAAGTTGAGTTATGATTAACTCATGCAAACAGGCTACTATTTCGAGTCTCTCCTCTTCTCCTTTTCAACCTATATAAGTAGAGGTCGACCCCTCTCTTCAATACAGTTTTGATATGCAGGTTAAGGGTGAAGCAATAGAGGCACATATCAGTGATAAAGAGGTATCATACTAAAGAAACATATCAGTGTTGTATATCAACAATAGAGGCATCATATCAGATGTGTATTTCAGCAAGGTATTTTAGGTCTTTGTCAGGTCAGAGTCATCTTGGAAAGCTCTTTAAGAGAAGAACGTTCATGGTGGATATTTGTAAGTGATCTTACATTATTAATGCAATAAAGGAATATCGTTTGCTGGGGTTTTTCTCCGTGTACAGGGTTTCCCAGGGTATATGTGTTGTTGATGTGCATGCATACTCATCTACAAAGTTATTGCTATTCAATTATGATTTGGTATTTTTGAAGTGTATTAACATGGAATCAAAGAGTTGAAGAAAATATAAGAATTAATTTGCATAAGAAATCAAGCTCATAATTTAACAATCTCAAGTTCACCAAACGTTGTATTTCTCTAGGACTAGTGTTGTTTTTACTCTCCGCAATTCGTTTTTAAATTACCTAGCAATTCCATTGCTTGTATAGTGAAATTTCCTTTTCCTCTTCATTTCTCTGCGATTCATGTTGTTTTTACTCAGCCATTCATTTTTATTTGACATGATTCCATTTTTGTGTGCAGCGAAAATTACATTTCTTTCTTCGCACTTTTGTATGATTATTTCGTGGGTTTTTTCTCTGCATGGGGAGACCCAATGTGCTTCCCCCATACTCTCTATTTACCCAACAAATCGTCTCATATATCTCTGCGTGTTTCCCTTCTATCTCTGTGATTTGAGTACTTCCTTTTTCCCTACATTTGGCATGGAGTGCTCAACTTTTCTACCTCAACATTTCGCAACAACTTACCAACTATTTACTACTCACTCCAACATGACTTAAAAAGAAATCTTTCTCTTCCACTTGATCCCAAGTTCACTGTGGACTGTGCCTTGATGGGCTGAGCTACCACTTAGGTGCCTAGCCCCGAGCTCACTGCGCCTTCCTCAGAATGAGACGAGCCACTCTTCCTTGCGAGACTATTCCTGTAGCACTTTTCGGGGAGCCTCAACTCACGGCACTCACCTGGCAGTGAAATCCATGGTGCGAAGGATTTTCTCATCGATACGCATGGAGCATATGCCAAAGGTCCTCTTTGTCTACAACAAACATTTAAATTTCCCTTGGATACCCTTAGTTCGACATAGCGTTGCACACACTCCACTTGAAATTAGTTTATGTGTAAGCGTGAACAACTCGTCTCACCTTTTCATGTCTAGCTGAAGTGATGTTATGGATGATAATTCAGCTTCTAAGATTCGTTGCTCATTAAGACTGGGCCCCATCGTTCCTTATCAGATTGAGTAATAACCTGGAATAGTATTATTGACCCATCCCTTCCTTTGTCATGTTAAATTTCCAAGGGTGTCATTGACAATGTTGATCTCGCCCTTCCTGGGTGGGGGGGGGGGTTCAAACCATATTTATGTTAGCAGCCATACCAAGTAAATTTGTATAATATTTGAAAATGCAGGAAGTGTTTAAAATTCCCTATGAAATGCATACATGGGGTGAAATCTATTCTCTTATTACCAAAGCCTTGATTGGACTCCGTGTAAATATGAAAGTCCAAAATTCTGTATCTAAACTATCCTACTTTCCTGATTAGAAATCTATCTGTGAAAAATATGGTCTATATACCACATATCCAGTTAGAAAGAAAAGGAAAAAGAAAAAAGAATTCAAGGAAGAAAAAGGAAGAAAATCCAAATATAGATACAGGGCAAAAACCCACTACTATGAGCCTGAGGATATAAAACTGAAAACCCATTCCTATTAGGCTAGACAACAAATACAGTGCTGGATATGTGGGAAATTTGGACATATCACACATAACTGTCCAGACAATATATCCTCTAGAAAATAAAAAGGAAAGTTTTCTGAACACAAGGCTAAAGAAGCAGAGGAAAAGAAACAATTGGCCTTAAGAATGCATTGTAACAGATGTGGGGCCAATGACCATGAAACCAACCAGTGTCCATATCATCCTTTCCCTAAAAGAGAAGAAGTGCATCTTCTCCATGAAGGATGTTGTTCAAATTCTGAAAGTACTTCTGAGTTCAATTATAGCTCAGAAGAAGAAATTTTAATAAATCAAAATTGCAATTGCAGATATCCAAATTTTTGCTCATGTCCAAGCAGTACAGACAGTTTTGAATCTGAATCAGAACTAGAAATAAGACAGAAGATAAAGGTCTGTATGTTTAGCAACAATGGAGACCAATAAGCTCAAATGTTGGCACAGATTAAAGATTTTCCAGAAGGAGATATGAAAAACTCGCTTCTTGAAACATTTGTGAAGACAGTTAAATTTGAACAAAGGAATAAAATTGTTGAATCATCCAAAAGGGAACCTTTGTTCATAGATGCTTCTTTTGATAAGAATACCAAAAATTTTATCAAATTTAACAGAGAAGAAAAACTACAAAATACTTCAGTGACTGACTTAGCCAAAGAAATGCTTCTTCTGAAGAAAGAAGTCACTGAATTAAAGAGAAAAATCAGAAGAATGGAAGAAGAAGCTGAGTATAGCTTCAAAATTGACTCTTGGGCAAGACAAGAGATCAGAGAGATAAGAGAAAGATTGGATTCTATACCACCACCCTTGGAGGATACACCCTTTAAGAATCCAAACATAGTAGAACAACCTAAAACAACAACTGTTACACATCAAAAATATTCACTTTGATAGTGCTGCAAGTGTCGTCATTACAAAGGTCACAAGTGTCGCACTTTGCTCACAAGTGTCGCAAGTGTCAAAGAAAGCATACTTCCATGATTCCTATGCCATGCATATAATGACATGATAAGGACACTTGAAGCACCTAAAACATTTGATTTGGAAGAAGAAAAATGAATCAACAGGCTTATGAACCTCTTGCCATCTGAAAGCACCCAAAAAACTGAGTTTTTGGAGGGGAGCACTCCCCTATACCTCTCTGAGGAGTGCTGGTGCCCCCCCAAAAGCTATCAGGGAGTGTTATAACACTCCTTTTCCCTTTTGTAGGAGCACTCCTATCCTCAAGAATTTTGGTGCTCCCCTATACACTACTAGAGAGCGTTATAACGCTCTGAGTGCCCTTTTGAGGGAGCGCTACCTATTCTGGGCAGCAGTTGATTTGTTGAGAAGAATGGGGGAAGAATCTTTTCATTCTTAGAAGGCAGTTGAATTCGAATCCTCAATCAAGCCATGATCTTAGGGAAGATCCCTAACTGAAGGAGGAAAATCCTCAACTCACCCCAAAGATATCTCAAGTTGTTGAGCCTCTCCAAAGCTATATAAGCAAGCTTTCTCATGGTGAAAAGGGAGCTTGAGGTAGAATCATATCAAACTTATGATATCATAAGTGATACATAGTGAAGTAGAGGCTAATCAGTGAAGCTATCATCATTCAGACTGTGGAGGTTTTGAGCAAGGTTTAGACAAGGAGGACTTGGTAGAACTGTCGCATTCCATCTACGGATGTAAGTAATGTTTTGTCCTCATTAATATAATTTGCTTGGCCTGTTTCTTTCTAATTCGTGTTCAATATCACATGAATTTGTCTCTTTAGTAGATATATCTATTTCATACTAATATTGATAGAGTAGGAAGTGGTCGTACTTTGTTTGTCTACAAGATCCATCGAGGAGCGAAAGATTGGAGCTCAACTCAGAGCGTGCAGGGACAAATGTCGGTAAAAGGTACATCTTTCCTCCTTCCTCTTCATGCATTAGTTTGTGTAGATGTAAAAGGAAGTCAGTGACCATGATAAGCATTTTATGTCTTAGAGTTAAGAGTCTAGGTCTTTGAGGAGATCTACCTGTTCGCAGGGAGATTTTCCTTCAACAGAAATTGGCGACTCCACTGGGGACTCGAATCGAAACTTTTGGTTTTGATTTTTCCTCATAGACCTTGTTTTACCCGTTGTTTTTTTCCGACCTTGTTCACCCCTTCATATCTGATTGCACTTGCTGATTGACTCTTTACCCCATCACATTCAGCTTGACTGTCAAAATTTGACTGAAAGTTTGGTTTTTTTGGACATTTTTATGAGTTTTTGAGCTTGGCGCCCCTGTACCCATGTTAGTAGAGTGCCAACACTCCCTAAAGGTGTTGGAAATAGTGTTATAATGCACTGGTGTCCCTTACACCAGAGCGCCAACCCCTTTTTGTACAAAATCTCTTCAAAAATTGCATTTTTTGAAAGTCCAAACCCTGTTTTTTACTTGCTGAGCTGCTTTGTGATTCAATGATTCTTCCTTTGACCTTTGACATGCTTCCTCCTGAGAAGTAAACACTTTGTTGTTCATATTTTATGCCCTTCTTCATTATTTTTGAGTTTTTTCTATTGAGAGCTTAAAATCAATCCACTGTTTTTTCTCTCCTATCTGACTGAGCAGAAACTCCAGTGAAGGACATATGAAGTCTGTGTCTCTTCTCACTTGGTTTTTTGAGGTCATCATTCTTAAACATCTCTCTTTTGTGTGAATTGTTTGATTTTGCTTTGTTATTTTTGTTTTATGTTTGCTTCCTGTTTCAATCACAACAAGAGGGTGTGTGTTGTGTGTGCGAAATCTGATCATACTTGTTTGAATCTCCTTGATCTGAAAAGGTAGTTGATAGGAGAATTTTTCACATTGAATTAGTCATCATTTGCATACAAACAAAAAATATACATTTTAGTGCTTGATTTGCATATTAGAAGTCATTTTTGAAAATGTTTTAGCATTGCATTGGATTCGATTGAAAACCAATTGTTTGAGGACTTTTCATATTAGTGTTTGAAAGTGAAAACGACTCCTTCTCTTTCCCTTAAATAGGTGTTCATTGAAAAGAAACAATTGCTTATCATCTTTCATGCATCTTTTTGGTAATTGAGTCCTCATTCCATTAGTTTCACTTTCATGCACCCTTTGAGTAAATAACAACTATAAAATGAACGCTAATTAAAAACTATCTAGAACATTTTTGTTTTTTAGGATCTTCCACCAATAGTAGACTAGGGTTAGAACTTTGGATTAGGCTGTGAGTACCACTCTCCAAAGTTTTCAAAACAAACATTAGCATCCTGAGTTAGGGAGAGTCAAATCCAATTGTCGTATTGGTTTTCTGGGATCCCCCTCTCACACAAGGGTTATGCACGAGGTCGCATTTGAGAGAATTACAGAGATTATCCCTCCGTGGTTCAACTATTTGTAGCGGTCGGATCATATATTGGGGGTCACTGGAAGGTATACCCACGATTATGTGTGGGAGCCTTTCGGGTTGATTTCAGACTTGTTATCCTGTCCATATGTTTCGGATCAGACTGTCGACTGTACCCGCCCAGGGACTCACTACGAATTGGTGTATTTAGCTTCCATAATATTTAGGTACTTACACAAGGTGACAGTGAAGGGAAGTCTCACTGTACCTGGAACAGATATTGGTCAAACTCACTCGGGCTCCTTGGAGGGTAAATCCACAATTATTGCGTGGAATATTGCACCAAGGTGAAAGTCCGTTAAGCAGGTCTCCATTGTAACTGTTCCACCATATCCCAGCCCCTTCTCGACTTGATCACACAACGTTGGATTTCATCACCAACTAGTACGGTCATCGAGAGAATTTTTGTCTGCTTGGTTGATTCCTAGATTTTATTAGCGCATGCTGTTTCTTTTCGTTAGTTGGCCCTAGATTTTCAGTGTGTTCTGTTTTTCTCCACAATTGAGCCCGTAGATGATAAAGGTCTTCGCCGATCACATAGGATGCAAGGGCTGCCTCTGGAAGGCTATCAACCCTTACCTCCTAACCCTCCAGAAGACAACTACCGTAGAGAGGTAGAAAATCAATCTGACACTGGAAGTTCTATTGCTCCTCTGTTAGATAACATAGAAGAGTCTTTGGTCACAGTTGAAAATACCACCACACCTATGTCGGTAACTCTTCTCGAACCACTTTTGGTTCGTTTAGACTCCCTTGGGAACGTCATAGATGAAGATATCTCACGATTACCGGAGAGGATCTTTACCGAAACATACATGGGATCCACAGAACCCATCTTTGGTGATGAGTATAGGAATCCTATTCGTCCTAGAACAGCAGTAGAAACCAATCCCACACCTGCTCATTCTGTATGGAGGACTTCATCGGGATGCGATCTCTATGAAAATTTTGAATCTATTCGACAACCCTTTTATTCTCATGACCCTCCTAGTGAAACTGGACCATCCGGTCAAACCATGAATCACCTAGTCGGTTAGGTTAGTCGGTCAGGTTATTCACTCTACTGCCACACTAGCACAAGTCCATCCTAATTCTGGACTCATCACCTCTACTCATCCCCAAAGCACTTCAATCTCTACCCCTGTTTCTACAATTTTTTACTCTACAGTGCTGCATGTTCCACACGATCCTGCTGGGACATTTTCTCACCCGAGAATGTAGACCCCTGCTGGTCAAGCACAACCAACTGGAGGGAAACCACCATCCAACAAACCATTTCCTCCTGGACGAATACCTTTCCATGGCGAGCCTACCCCTCCCGGGGGACAGTCCCCTTTTCATGATCCTCCTAGAGGGAAACCTCCATTTTCCAGTCATACCCCAGTCGTAAATCCACCGCTCGCAGGGGAGCAACCCTCGTTTGCTGGAAACCCTTCACAATCTTGGGGAGTATCTTCAAGAGGCATTTTTACTCAACCCCATGTTGGGGGGCACTTGTATAATAACCCACTAGGAGGGGTATCCAATTCTGTCCCTCCCGGAACATCTTACAGGAAATCTTATCTGGGCGACATCCCAAACACCACCTGGAGTTCTCCGGGACCATAGTCTTATCCTCCTCCTGGGCCTCATGTGTATCCGCCTCCGAGATCTACTCCTTACCATTCTCAAGGGAAATTTTTTTATCCTCCTCACAAGAAAATAAATCACCTGACCTATAATGTTCAGAACCCACCAGGTTATGCCAATGTTTCTCATGCACCATCGAATCCTTCTTATCCTGGCCAACAACAACCGTATGTAGGAGGACCTACTGGTTACAACTATCCACCTAACCTAGTCTATGGTCCTACTGGTGTTCCTATGCCACACCAGTATCATTCACACATTAATCGATAGCTACCTTTCCTTGCGAATCTGGATCTCCCAGACTTGTCTCGGTTAACTAATGATCCTATTTCTCATTCACCGGTTTGGCTAGTCATTCCAGCTAAACTTCCTTCTGATATTCCGAAATTTGACAGAAACCTTGGCGAAGATTCAAACAACCATGTGATGACTTTCCATTTATGGTGTTCATCAAACTCCCTCATGGATGATTCTATACATTTGTGTCTTTTCCAGCGAACACTTACCGGTTCAGTAGCAAAGTGGTATATTGAACTACCACGTGTTTCTTTTCATGATTTCAATTCCCTTGCCATGTCTTTCCTCACGCACTTTCAACTACCTATTCGCTACGAGACGGGTACTGAAATCTTCACCTCCCTTCGTCAAACTAACTCCATGCATATCTTTGACCATATTCATGAGTGGAGGTGACGACGAAGGATGATCAAGGCAGTCATTCCTAACATGCTCTTGGTGGAATGGTTTACTAAATCACTGTTACCCCCGATCACTCGCGATGTCGCTATGGGTGGTTTAGTCACAGAGGAACAAGCCATTTCTCGGGCTCAGTACTTAGACTTGTTTTATTCCCAATCTGGTACTTTGTATGATTTTCTTCCGAATTTTGCTCGAGCTAATACCAATCCTTCTAAGTCATGATCCTCATCTCATGCGGATGGTGTTATTGGTTCCGTCAAAGCTCAATCTTTTTCCAAATCAACTACACCCTCCTCTACCTCCTCCCAAACTCAAATCTCTGAGGTGAATGCAGTTCAATTTGCCTCTTCACAACAATCCAGAGGTAAGAAGAAGACAACAAATAAATCAAAAAATAATAATGAACAACCCAAAAATCAAAAACCTGCTATCGAAAAGCAACCACAACGGAAACTAAAATTCATGTGTATCATTTGTGGTGACGATCACTACACTCGAGATTGTCCACCTCGAAATGATGTGGCCAAAATTTCCCAAGGGAAGTCACAACCCGCTGTGCTTACTCAACCTTTTCCATAACAACAATCCATGGTTGCTGAAACCCCCTCTCCTGGGGGCAGTTCTAGCGATCCTAATGATGAGGCCTCATCGAGTGCACATATTTATATGTTTAATGGGATCAATTTGACCACTCGCTCTAAGACCTATGACACATTAGGTAACCCTGAAAAAGGAAAAGACACTAATGGTCCCGACACTTTACCGGATCCATCATCATCCTCCGTTATCCTTCCATCGGTTACTTCTCCGTCTGGACCAATCCAGATTGAGAAACCCACATTCGACTCTATCTTACGCCCTCCTAAGATCACTATCCGCAAAGCTACCTTTAATCCTAGTTCACGTGATGCCCAAAACTACAACATTTTTGAAGATTTGGCTCAAGCACCATGCGCTATGCCTGCGTTAGAAGTTCTATAGCACTGCTCCAGTCAACGTAGAACGCTCTTGGCCACTCTTGGCATTGTTGATCCTGAGTCGTCCAATTAGATCATGTTTAACCTGAATAATTATGCGTCTCGACTCTCCCACCAACTTGCTTTCCAAGTTGATGTTGTTGTTCACAATCAACAAATCCATCGAACTATTCTGGATGAGGGAGTCTCAACTTGTGTCATGTCTTTAGCATGTTGGAAAGGTTTAAAATCACCAGCACTCAACAAATCCCTAACAATGTTATGCGCCTTCGATGGGTGAGGTTTTCATCCCCATGGGATTTTATAGTCCCTGCCCATCCAATTAGGTGGCAAAACTGTCACTGTTGATGTCGAGGTGGTCAATGCCCCCCTCGATTACAACTTGTTACTTGGAAGAAGTTGGTTTTATGCTATGACTGTCGTTTCCTCATTGGTCTTTCGATGTGTACAATTTCCTCACCATGGCAAAATTGTCACTGTTGATCAGTTGGATTTTTGCATGACTGATGCTCGCACTCCCGCTACCAACAATATTCCTTTCTTGGGAGACCACAAGATCACGTATGAAAGCGTTGGTGTTGGCTTACTGAAAGATTCTAGCCTCATGGGTACCTTCCCTACACCACTTCCACCGACTACACATCACATTGCCACCGTCGATATGATTTCGACCGTGGCTTATCAATCTTTGGAATCATCTGACCCTTGGATTGTACCTTGCCCTTTGGAATTCGATGCACTAAGTGACACCGTGCCACTTAGTCCAACTGAAATGTCATACATTTCTACCCAATCCACTTCTCCCTCGTCATATGACCAACATCTATTGGTGCCTAACAGTTCCTCGATGCAATCACGTTTGAGTTCCTTGTCGTCTGCAATCGACTACATTTCCCCAACTTTTCCTTCGGATGAATCTATTCCGGAAATGTTTCGTATTGACAAGTTACCTCAGGATAATAACTATCACCGATCCTCTTTTATCCCCCCTCATGAAGAAATTCGGGAAGATATACCGTCTATCTCCCCTCCTGGTGTTGATTTTTCATCATCTCCCATGCTTTCGACTTCTGAAGATTTGGATCTGGTAGTGGACATGGTGATTTCTTCAGTAGGATTATTGGAGCCTGATCTCCTTACTCCTATCGCGACCCTCAACATGTGTTCCTTCTCAAGTGATTATCTTCCATCCAGCGAAGATCTCCTGGAGGCCATGACCACATTTTATCCATTGACATGGTACCCTTCCAAAGCATTATCCTCTTGGAAGCCATGATTCAGACGAAACCATAAGCATAGTTTCTCTTCTTTGTTGCAATCTCGTTAAAAAATGAAACAGAGGTCCTAGGCATAGTTCTTTTCCTGTGTCAAGCTCATTAAAAAATGAAACAGTCACCTCTCTTGAACCTTCTTTTCATCCACCCTTCTCCTTTTTCTCATCTATTAGAGAAATTGGTGACGACCTCAGAGCCAGTGAATGAATTGAAGCTTGGAGGGCATGTCTCCAGCCTTTGATGATATTTTCTGGAGTTAAGCCAGTAGCTTTCAAGCTGGGGGCATACCGAGCTTAGTATTTGTTCTTTCTCGTGCTCGTAAATACATGAGAATGCATCTGGGTAGACTTTTATCTCTTTTTTAGACCTGTATGGATACACGAAAAAGGAACCCCCTGGAGTCTCCTTTAAGATCTTTTCAGACTCTCTAAACATGAAAAGATTGTCGAGTGATCTTGCTTCCTTTTCCACTCGTTAAACAGTTTGAAAGGGTGTCTTTCGAGTGATAATTTATCTCTTTTTCGGCCTCACGAGACTAAAATTATGAAAAAGGACAACATTGGAGTCATTTTTAAGTTCTTTTCAGACTCGCTGAACATGAAAAGATTACCGAGCAACCTTGTTCTCTTGACACTCATTAAAGTATTTGAAGAAAATGTTTGTTGAGCGATAGTTTATCTCTTTTTCAGTCTCATCAGACTACTTTACAAAAAAGGAACTGAGAGAGTTCTCTTTTAAGTGTTTTTCCAGAGTCTATAATCATGAAAAACCTTCGAGTTTTCTGTCTTTGGACTCGCTAAACAAAACATCGACAGGCCCATATGGGATCGAACCCTTACTTCTTCCAGTTCATTAAACAAAGGAAGAGGAACTTACCGAAGGTGAGTTTTATCGAGCATGTGTTATCCTCCTTGAGCTCGTTAAATTAAAAAGAGGTACTTGTCTATATGAATGGGGGGAAAAATTGAAAGAAGCAAGCCAAACAGTTTTTTGAGAACATTACAAAGTAACTCTTAGAGTCACCGTTGGACACGACACTTTGTCTTTTGCATGCATTATAATCGATTGAACCTATGCACTAAGCCAATCCTTTGAGTTTCTTTCACTCCTCTGAGTCACCTGATGTAAGTCACAACATCCACTTTATCATCAAGTTTTGGTCCATGTCATGTTTATGTTTTCATGCCTCATTGTTCAAGAGAAGTATCCACCTCGAGAGTCAGCCATCCCAAATATCTTGTCTCAATACCTGTGTCAGTCCATGTTCATTTGATCTACCAATTACATCTTTGTGTCCGTTTCATGTCATTGATGGGGGATACATCAAGGCCCTCCTTCGACGAGTCTATTCCTATCGACTTCAACACATTATCCAGTAACTAGACTTAGAAACCAATTAGTACTTTGGGACCTGCATGCCTCAATGGAAGGCCTCCTCACGTCCGATAGTGGGTTTACATCATTGACCTCTGATCGGATGATTCCACGGATGTTCGACTTCAATTCATTCATTCACATTCATTGGAATGTACTAGAGTACCTTGGGAATCATTGACATTAATGGTGATCTCCCTCGCGCTTGTTAATGGTTTAAATCATTGACCGGTAATCAAGTGGTTTCTGCCATGTTTGACATCAAGACATCTATTCACATGGTTAGATTCGTACTACATCGAGATTGGTAAGAAGACCCTGGGTTAAGTGATCACTATGATATGTACTTTGCCCAGGTTGTGACGAAGTTTCTCTTGAACAATGACACATATACTATTACATAGATCCAATTTGTNTACGATCAGTTCAGGTCATGGGAGTATAGATCCACAGTGTATTTTCAGTGGCTATACCTTTTTATCAATACAATTATGGATCCGCAGTGTATGTTATGGCCGCCATATCTTGCAAGTCTTTATCACCCAAGCATAGGTATGCCTACCTTGGGTTTGAAACATGTCATAATATTTGTTGGATGTTTGTGTGCAACTTCTGTCAGGTTCTCTGTGTCTATACCTTTTCTTGAAAGTCTACAAAGCATTTTGTTTATCAGTTCTTATCTTCTAACTTCATACTTTGGGGGGAAATCTGTTACACATCAAAAATACTCACTTTGATAGTGTCGAAAGTGTCGTCATTACAAAGGTCCCAAGTGTCGCACTTTGCTCACAAGTGTCGCAAGTGTCAAAGAAAGCATACTGCCATGACGCCTATGTCGTGCCTATAATGACATGAGAAGGACACTTGAAACACCTCAAACATTTTATTTGGAAGAAGTAAAATGAATCAATAGGCTTATGAACCTCTTGCCATCTGAAAGCACCCAAAAAAATGAGTTTTTGGAGGGGAGCGCTCCCCTATACCTCTCTCAGGAATGCTGGCGCCCCCCCAAAAGATATAAGGGAGTGTTATAACACTCCTTTTCCCTTTTGCAGGAGCGCTCCTACCCTCAGGAGTGTTGGCGCTCCCCTATACACTACTAGGGAGCATTATAACACTCTGAGTGCCCTTTTGAGGGAGTGCTACCTATTCTGGGCAGTAGTTGATTTGTTGAGAAGAATGGGGGAAGAATATTTTCATTCTTAGAAGGAAGTTGGATTCGAATCCTCAATCAAGCCATAATCTTAGGGCAGATCCCTAACTGAAGGAGGAAAATCCTCAACTCACCCATAAGATTTCTCAAGTTTTTGAGCCTCTCCAAGGCTATATAAGCAAGCTTTCTCATGGTGAAAAGGGAGATTGAGGTAGAATCATATCGAACTTATGATATCATAAGTGATACACAGTGAAGTGGAGGCTAATCAGCGAAGCTGTCATCATTCAGACCGTGGAGCTTTTGAGCAAGGGTTAGACAAGGAGGACTTGGAAGAACTGTCGCATTCCATCTATGGCTGTAAGTAATGTTTTGTCCTTATTAATATAATTTGCTTGGCCTGTTTCTTTCTAATTCGTGTTCAATCTCACATGAATTTGTCTCTTTAGTAGATAGATCTATTTTGGACTAATCTTGATAGAGTAGGAAGTGGTCGTACTTTGTTTGTCTACAGGATCCATCGAGGAGCGAAAGATTGGAGCTCAACTCGGAGCGTGCAGGGACAAATGCTGGTAAAAGGTATGTCTTTCCTCCTTCCTCTTCATGCATTAGTTTGTGTAGACCTAAAAGGAGGTCAGTGACCATGATAAGCATTTTCTGTCTTAGAGTTAAGAGTCTAGCTCTTTGAGGAGATCTACCTATCCACAGGNTTCATGCATTAGTTTGTGTAGACCTAAAAGGAGGTCAGTGACCATGATAAGCATTTTATGTCTTAGAGTTAAGAGTCTAGCTCTTTGAGGAGATCTACCTATCCACAGGGATATTTTCCTTCAACAGCAGCCCATCTACAGGGGCTAACTGCAATAAAAATCATGCCCATCAGGTTTCAAAAATATCAGGTCAGGATCAAGCTAGAAATTAATCGTGAATTTTTTTGATTAAGTGCACTATTAGATACTGGTTCAGACATGAATCTAGTGCATAAAGACTTGATTCCTTCTAAATATTGGCTTCCCAACAATTATTCAACTATATGTCTGGGAAGTGTAAATACAGACATGAATTTTGAAATTCCTAAAGGTATTTTTCTATATAATGAATACGCCTTAGGAATGAAGTATTTATTAATAGATCTACTAGTAGAATGCATCCTTGGAACACCTTTCTTATCAGCAGTAGAACCACATGGTTCTTATCAAATTTCTACAGGTGAACCAGGGTACTTCATTACTCTGCCAACCATTGATGGTCATCCCCCCAAACGAAAGGAATTACCTTTAATTTCCGAGTCACATGCCCAAATTGCTTACTCTTCAAAAAGTATGGTTATTATAAATACTTGGGATAATTACAAAAATACTCCATCCACTGAGTATTTAGATGATAATACAGATTGGGAAACATATAAAGAAAATTGGATTCCTCAATGGCAGTTGAGATGTTCAGAAGGTATAGAGTTTGGGCTACCAGGCTTCTCCAGGAATACTAGTATTCATGTAATTCCTCCACAACATGTGATTGGTCAGATGCATCAGGCATCTACTATTGCATCCCAACAGAAGCTAGTAGAAATGGGAGATCTTACCAGAATCAGATCTGCCAACAAAAATTGGTTCTGCCAACAGACCCAGACATGGAAACAAACTCCAGTCTGGAAATTTTTCTAGATTAACAGAATGAGGACTTTGCAGTCATGGCCAAACCAAGATCCACTTGAAAAATTATTTGAGATAAATTATTTACAATATAAAGCCATGTGGTATAATGTTTGCTTATGGACAGATCGGTACAGATATTATTATTGCATGATTAAATTTTCTGTGCCTTTTGTTTCATTTCCTGAACCAGATTGGTTGCGGGATTGGTGGAAGAAATTTGGATTAAATCCATGTGGCATACATCCTGATGTAATCGAAACTGCACATATGTTTTTGTTTACACAAAGAAGACTTCCAGGAAATGTTCATAACCTTGAATAGTTATCTGAAGAAGAATATAAAATGTTCTTCATTAGAGAAAGACATCCTTGGGTGATCACAACCAGATATGTTTTACAGCAAGATGAAGAAAGTGACGAATATCCTAAAATGTATAGGGAAGTTTACACTCATCATTGGGACCCAGATCATTTTCGTCATTTCCATGATCATCCAATGAAATAATGATAAAGGTGTTATTGCCCGACAAGTAGTGGCAATCAATTTTCGTGGGTTGACGTAACCAACCTCCATAGTGTATTCATAAACATTCATGTCTAAATGGTCGATAGTGGTGCCATTCGGGTTTAGTGGTTTACCATAGTCAACATCCACATTGTAATCATTTTTCCTTTTGTAATAATGAGCATCTTGGAAACTCGGAGCACTTCTCTAACTTTTGGCGTGGTTTGATCCGCATTTGCAAGATTCTATTCTTTATGTCTTGTTTTGTCTATTTTTTGATCGAGGAATCTTGCACGACTACCCCATTAGATCTACTGTTCATCTGCTTTTACTTAGTGGAGAATAAAGGCTTTGATTTGGTCGGAGGATCTTGCATGATCTCTACCGCCAAATCTATAAAGCAAGATTTAGTGGGAGACATGTAGGGTCTCTTGTCATATCTAGTGTCTTGATCGTAATGATTCCTTTCTCCTCAAATTCGTTTATAAGGAGTTAGGGAGTTCACAAAGGAGGCAGTTCATAGTTCATAGTCAGTGAGTGACTTAGTCTATCCGAGTCTTCTAAGCTTCCCTCCTGTTTGATGCTTTGAGTCATTCTCTTTGAGTCTATAAGTAAGTGTGTTGTGAGCGAATATGAGCATCCTGCTCTGAGCATCCTACTCATTTGTAATACCATGGCATATTTTC
This sequence comes from Picea mariana, assembly GCA_032191745.1. Lineage (NCBI taxonomy): Eukaryota > Viridiplantae > Streptophyta > Pinopsida > Pinales > Pinaceae > Picea > Picea mariana. Next base: position 97,032 of record JASDQU010737990.1, read on the forward strand.
TCTGTGATTAATATAAAAAGACTTCCGCAATATTGTGTAATGGTCTCTAATTATTGTCTCTATATTATGCGCTTGTTATGATTCTCAGTTTTATTTTCCTGTTATTGCACTCAGTGTTCCTTGAACGAAGTCTGTGCCGAAGTTCTCTCATTTGGAGATAAAGTTCTTGGAAGATGACTGTGAGGTTCGCTTAGGTCCTGAATAGCACTGGTAGTAAGTCCCGCTAGGCAAGGAGGCCGCTAAGGGCAGTGATAGGTGTTGGGCTGTTTGATGGTTCATTAGCATTCATCTGAAGGTTCATATAAGGCTGCAAAGGCTTGCTGGACTTCAAGTGGTGGGGTTCGCCAGGAGATTCAAAGTGGCTATAAGTCGGATTGGTTCTGCTGAGAGTCACAATAAGAAGAAGGACAGATAGCAGAAGGAGTAGCGCATGAGACAAAGCAATCATCAAGCTTCATTCTCCAACGGAGGAAGAGTCTGACAAGTTGTGCAGCAAGCAACTTATAAATGGTATAAGAGCCATGAACACCATTTCAGACCGGGTATGATATTAGAACTTCATTTTGATAAAAGCTATTCGCTTTGTTTATTTTTTGTATAATATATATATTCTATGTGAGATAAGAATCCATAGCTGTATCAAGAGTCTCGTGTCCTTTAAAGGCAGGATTTTCACTCTTGCGACTCACTTTTGAAGCCGTATCAGAAGTCTCGGTCTCTTGAAAGATAGAGTTTTCACTTCTACAATTTTCAGATAGAGTTACTAGTTTCTGCCTGAGTAGTCAGCCAGGATCCCATCTAATCTTCTCTAGGAGAGACACAAGACTAAAAGCCCTGCTTTCCTATGCAGTTATAGTAATCTCTACTACATCAATGGATTCTTTAGTATGTTATAGATATATAAATAATACTGTAGAAAGTACTATATCTACTTTTGAACCACAGTTCTGTTTTATGATTCACTATATGCCAACTATAGAAACTCTTGATCCAAGGTTACAAGATATATACAATGGAATGAGACCTCCTGGTACACCTAAATATGGGTTAGGCTATATTGAACAATGCGATCAGGTTATTCCTAATTGTCGATTTTACAACCCATTACCAAGCAATATGCAAATACCATCTGTGGATGAAATACATAAATTTCATTTTGTAATGAAAGGGTGTCAGAAGGGATCTATTGAAGAAGTATGGATCAAGAAAATGTTAAACTGGGATTTGTTCACAAATCCTGAAACTAATGAATTTAACTCAGCCATGTCAGATAGAGAAAAATTGAAGTTATCCCAAGACTGGAAAAAATACATATCTCATAACAACTTATGGATTTCTTTCTTTGAGTGGAAGAAATCAAGTCAAAAGGTTGTAGTTCAGATGATGGGACAAATTTCTAAAAATCCTCCCAAACATAAATGGAAAAGTATTGAAGGAAAAACTGAAGAATCAAATTCTACTTTTCCTCCCTTCAAGGGTATTATCCTTGAAGATAATAATAGAAAAGTTAAAGCAGTCCCTTTACTGCTTTCTGAGGAATCTATTCAGTGTTCTGGTATTGATAAAAGAGTCCAGACTGTGTCTGAACAAATAAACTGAACTAATACTTCCTTAAGAGGTATGGAAACACATACTTTTGTGACCAATGATTATGCCAGAAAAGGATAGATCAGAGACCTACAAGTATCAACAAATACTATTGTCCATTATGTATATCAAATTCAAGAAAAGGTCATAGATGTTAAGGATAAGATGGACTCTGCTCTATGTGAAATTTCATGCAAATCTAGAGAGTCCGTAAGAAATCATGAAGAACTTGTGGAAGGTTTGGGACAAGCTTTCTCTAAAATGGGAAAGACACTGACAGAAATAAGACAAAAGGATAGTATTCTTGATAAACCTATCCCTGATCCATTCATCCTTACAAATCCTTCTATTTCAATTGTGTCTCCTGTATATAAGCCAACTGAGACAACAATCCAAAAGAAATTCCCGCACCATTTCCCTCCAGAAGAAGATATACCATAGTCATCCTCAAAACCTGAATTATCTTTGAAAGATCATCATTCTCTGGTATCTATTCGACAGCCTGCCTATGAAAACTTACCACACCATACCAGTAGACCCTCAGCTCCAGATCTAATGGGAAAATGGAAGCTGCCTGAAATTGAGACTTTTGCTTAAGACTGGTTCCAAGAATGGAACATTGACAGTCTATCTGTTTCCCAAATAAGACAAATGATAGACATAATGTATGTTTCCTACAAAATTATGTGTATGAAATGGAAAACAAAAATAGAAGCATGCAAGTCTATCATACAGTGCTTTACAGGCACTCTAAGCAAATGGTCGGAAGTTATTTCCTCTCCGATTATGATTGCCAAAATGGAGGCCGAAGTCCTGAGAGATGAACAAGGGGATATTGCGTACCATACTGATGGGACTCCCCATAATAATATGATAGCTGCTCTAACCACTGCAATACTTGAACACTGGTGTGGAACTGAATCAGAACTGGCAGATAAGCATGAGCTAATCCTGATGAACATGAAGTGTAGAAAAATATCTGAGTACGAAGAATTCCATAAATATTGGACTCAGAGAATCTTTGAGGTTTAGGATAGGGAGAATCTTCTTTGGAAACAAGTATAATTGGCAGCCATACCAAGTAAATTTGTAGAATATTTGAAAATGCAGGAAGTGTTTAAACTTCCCTATGAAATGTATACATGGGGTGAAATCTATTCTCTTATTACCAAAGCCTTGATTGGACTCTGTGTAAATATGAAAGTCCAAAATTCTGTATCTAAACTATCCTACTTACGTGATCAGAAATCTATCTGTGAAAATTATTTTCTATATATCACAGATCTAGTTAGAAAGAAAAGGAAAAAGAAAAAAAAATTCAAGGAAGAAAAAAGAAGAAAAACCAAATATAGATACAGGCCAAAAACCCAGTACTATGAGCCTGAGGATATAAAACTAAAAACCCATTCCTATCAGGCTAGACAACAAATACAGTGCTAGATATGTGGGAAATCTGGACATATTGCACATAACTGTCCAGACAATATAGCCTCTAGAAAATCAAAAGGAAAGTTTTCTAAACAGAAGGCTAAAAAACAATTGGCCTTAAGAATGCATTGTAACAGATGTGGGGCCAATGACCATGAAACCAACCAGTGTCCATATCATCCTTTCCCTAAAAGAGAAGAAGTGCATCTTCTCCATGAAGGATTTTGTTCGAATTCTGAAAGTACTTCTGAGTTCAATTATAGCTCAGAAGAAGAAATTTTAATAAATCAAAATTGCAATTGCAGAAATCCAAATTTCGGCTCATGTCCAAGCAGTACAGACAGTTCTGAATCTAAATTAGAACCAGAAATAAGACAGAAGATAAAGGTCTATATGTTTAGCAATAATGGATACCAAGAAGCTCAAATGTTGGCACATATTAAAGCTTTGCCAGAAGGAGATATGAAAAATTCGCTTCTTGAAACATTTGTGAAGACAGTTAAATCTAAACAAAGGAATAAAATTGCTGAATCATCCAAAAGGGAACCTTTGTTCATAGATGCTTCTTTTGATAAGAATACCAAGACTTTTATCAAATTTAACAGAGAAGCAAAACTACAAAATACTTCAGTGACTGACTTAGCCAAAGAAATGCTTCTTCTGAAGAAAGAAGTCACTGAATTAAAGAGAAAAATCAGAAGAATGGAAGAAGAAGTTGAGTATAGCTTCAAAATTGACTCTTAGGCAAGACAAGAGATCAGAGAGATAAGACAAATATTGGATTCTATACCACCACCCTTAGAGGATACACCCTTTGAGAATCCAAACATATCAGAACAGCGTAAAACAACAGCCCATCTACATGGGCTAACTGTAATGAAAATCATGCCCATCAGGTTTCAAAAACATCAGGTCAGGATCAAGCTAGAAATTAATGGTGAAATTTTTTGATTAAATTCACTATTAGATACTGGTTCAGACATGAATCTAGTGCATAAAGAGTTGTTTCCTACTAAATACTGGCTTCCCAACAATTATTCAGCTATAGGACTGGGAAATGTAAATACATAAATGAATTTTGAAATTCCTAAAGGTATTTTGCTATTTAATGAATACGCCTTAGGAATGAAGTATTTATTAACCTATCTACTAGTAGAATGCATCCTTGGAACACCTTTTTTATCAGCAGTAGAATCACATGGTTCTTATCAAAGTTCTACAAGTGAACCAGGGTACTTCATTACTCTGCCAAGCATTGATGGTCATCCCCCCAAATGAAAGGAATTACCTTTCATTTCCGAGTCACATTCCCAAATTGCCTACTGTTCCAAAAGTATGTTTATTATAAATAATTGGGATCATTACAGAAATACTCGATCCACTGAGTATTTAGATGATAATACATATTGGGAAACATATAAAGAAAATTGGATTCCTCAATGGGAGTTGAGATGTTTAGAAGGTATAGAGTTTGGGCTACTAGGCTTCTCCAAGAACACTAGTATTCATGTAATTTCTCCACAACATGTGATTGGTCATATGCATCAGGCGTCTACTATTGCATCCCAACAGAAGCTATTAGAAATGGGATATCTTACCAGAATCAGATCTGCCAACAAAAGTTGGTTCTGCCAAAAGACCCAGACATGGCAACAAACTCTAGCCTGGAATGTTTTCCAGATTAACAGAATGAGGACTTTGCAGTCATGGCCAAACCAAGATCCACGTGAAAAATTATTTGAGATAAATTATTTTCAATATAAATCCATGTGGTATAATGTTTTTTTATGTATAGATCGATATAGATATTATTATTGCATGATTAAATTTTTCGTGCCTTTTGTTTTATTTCCTGAACCAGATTGGCTGCAGGATTGGTGGAAGAAATTTGGATGAAATCCAATTGGCATACATCCTGATGTAATTGAAACTGCACATATGTTTTTGTTTCCACAAAGAAGACTTCCAGGAAATGTTCATAACCTTGAACAGTTTTCTGAAGAAGAATATAAAATGTTCTTCATTAGAGAAAGACATCCTTGGGTGATCAGAACCAGATATGTTTTACAGCAATATGAAGAAAGTGACGAAGATCTTGAAATGTATAGGGAAGTTTACGCTCAACATTGGGATCTGGATCATTTTCATCATTTCCATGATCATTCAATAGAATAATGATAAAGGTCTTATTGCCCAACAAGTAGTGGCAATTGGTTTTTGTGGGTTGACGTAACCAACCTCCACAGTGTATTCATAAACATTCATGTCTAAATGGCCGACAGTGGTGCCATTCGGGTTTAGTGGGTTACCGTAATCAACATCCACATTGTAATCATTTGTCCTTTTGTAATAATGTGCATCTTGGAAACTCGAAGCACTTCTCCGACTTTTGGTATGGTTTGACATGCATTTCCAAGATTCTCTTCTTTATGTCTTGTTTTGTCTATTTTCTGATCGGGGAATCTTGCACGACTACCCCATCAGATCTACTGTTCATCTGCTTTTACTTAGTGGAGAATAAAGGATTTGATTTGGTCGGAGGATCTTGCACGATCTCTCCAGCCAAATCTATAAAGCAAGATTTAGTGGGAGACATGTAGGGTCTCTTGTCATATCTAGTGTCTTCATCGTAATGATTCCTTTCTCCTCAAATTCGTTTATAAGGATTTAGGGAGTTCACAAAGGAGGCAGTTCATAGTCAGTCATAGTGTTAGTATGTCCGAGTCTTCTAAGCTTCCCTCCTATCTGAAGCTTTGATTCATTCTCTTTGAGTCTGCAAGCAAGTGTGTTGTGAGTGAATACGAGCATCGTGCTCTTTTGTAATACCCTGGCATATTTTGCGCTGTGAATAATATAAGAAAGACTTCCACAATTCTATGTAATGATCTCTGATTATTGTCTCTGTATTATGTGCTTGTTATGATTCTCGGTTCTAATAAATTTAAATCAGTTGTGTCAGATAGAGAAAAATTGAAGTTATCCCAAGACTGGCAAAAATACATATTTGATAACAACTTATGGATTTCTTTCTTTGAGTGGAAGAAATCAAGTCAAAAGGTCGTAGTTCAGATGATGGGGACAATGACCATGAAACCAACCAGTGTCCATATCATCCTTTCCCTAAAAGAGAAGAAGTGCTTCTTCTCCATGAAGGATGTTGTTCAAATTATGAAAGTACTTCTAAGTTCAATTATAGCTCAGAAGAAGAAATTTTAATAAATCAAAATTGCAATTGCAGAAATCCAAATTTCTGCTCATGTCTAAGCAGTACAGAGAGTTCTGAATCTGAATCAGAACCAGAAATAAGACAGAAGATAAAGGTTTGTATGTTTAACAACAATGGAGACCAAGAAGCTCAAATGTTGGCAGAGATTAAAGCTTTTCCAGAAGGAGATATGAAAAATTCTCTTTTTGAAACATTTGTGAAGACAGTTAAATCTGAACAAAGAAATAAAATTGTTGAATCATACAAAAGGGAACCTTTGTTCATAGATGCTTCTTTTGATATGAATACCAAGACTTTTATCAAATTTAATAGAGAAGAAAAACTATAAAAGACTTCAGTGATTGACTTAGCCAAAGAAATTCTTCTTCTGAAGAAAGAAGTCACTGAATTAAAGAGAAAAGTCAGAAGAATGGAAGAAGAAGCTGAGTATAGCTTCAAAATTGACTCTTGGGCAAGACAAAAGATTAGAGAGATAAGAGAAATATTGGATTCTATACCACCAACCTTAGAGGATACACCCTTTGAGAATCCAAACATAGTAGAATAGCCTAAAACAATAGCCCATCTACAAGGGCTAACTGCAATGAAAATCATGCCCATCAGGTTTCAAAAATATCAGGTCAGGATCAAGCTAGAAATTAATGGTGAAAATTTTCGAATAAATGCACTATTAGATACTGGTTCAGACATGAATCTAGTTCATAAAGACTTGATTCCTACTAAATACTAGCTTCCCAACAATTATTCATCTATAGGACTAGGAAATGTAAATACAGACATGAATTTTGAAATTCCTAAAGGTATTTTGCTATTTGATGAATACGCCTTAGGAATGAAGTATTTATTAAAAGATCTACCAGTAGAATGCATCCTTGGAACATCTTTCTTATTAGCAGTAGAACCATATGGTTCTTATCAAATTTCTATAGGTGAACTAGGGTACTTCATTACTGTGCCAAGCATTGATGGTCATCCCCCCAAATGAAAGGTATTACCATTCATTTCTGAGTCACATGCCCAAATTGCCTACTGTTCCAAAAGCATGGTTATTATAAACACTTGGGATGATTACAAAAATACTCCATCCACTGAGTATTTAGATGATAATACAGATTGGGAAACATATAAAGAAAATTGGATTCCTCAATGGCAGTTGAGATGTTCAGAAGGTATAGAGTTTGGGCTACCAAGCTTCTCCAGGAATACTAGTATTTATGTAATTTCTCCACAACATGTGATTGGTCAGATGCATCAGGCGTCTACTATTGCATCCCGACAGAAGCTAGTAGAAATGGGAGATCTTGCCAGAATCAGATCTGCCAACAGACCCAGACATGGCAACAAACTCCAGCCTAGAATTTTTTCCAGATTAACAGAAAGAGAACTTTGCAGTCATGGCCAAACCAAGATCCACATGAAAAATTATTTGAGATAAATTATTTCCAATATAAAGCCATGTGTTATAACGTTTTCTTATGGACAGATCGGTTCAGATATTATTATTGCATGATTAAATTTTCTGTGCCTTTTGTTTCATTTCCTGAACCAGATTGGTTGTAGGATTGGTGGAAGAAATTTGGATTAAATACAAGTGGCATACATCCTGATGTAATCGAAACTGCACATATGTTTTTATTTCCACAAATAAGACTTCCAGGAAATGTTCATAACCTTGAACAGTTTTCTGAAGAAGAATATAAAATGTTCTTCATTAGAGAAAGACATCCTTGGGTAATTAGAACCAGATATGTTTTACAGTAAGATGAAGAAAGTGACGAAGATCCTGAAATGTATAGGGAAGTTTACACTGAACATTGGGATCCGAATCATTTTCGTCATTTCCATGATCATCCAATGGAGTAATGATAAAGGTCTTATTGCCCGACAAGTAGTGGCAATCAATTTTCGTGGGTTGACATAACAAACCTCCACAGTGTATTCATAAACATTCATGTCTAAGTTGCCAACAATGGTGCCATACGAGTTTAGTGGGTTACCATAGTCAACATCCACATTGTAATCATTTGTCCTTTTGTAATAATGAGCATCTTGGAAACTCAGAGCATTTCTATGACTTTTGGCATGGTTTGACCCGCATTTCCAAGATTCTCTTCTTTATGTCTTGTCTTGTCTATTTCTGATCAGGGAATCTTGCATGACTACCCCATTAGATCTAATGTTCATCTACTTTTACTTAGTGGAGAATAAAGGCTTTGATTTGGTCGGAGGATCTTGCACGATCTCTACCGCCAAATCTATAAAGCAAGATTTAGTGGGAGACATGTAGGGTCTCTTGTCATATCTAGTGTCTTCATCATAATGATTCCTTTCTCCTCAAATTCATTTATAAGGACTTAGGGAGTTCACAGAGAGGTAGGTCATAGTTCATAGTCAGTCAGAGTGTTAGTCTGTCCGAGTCTTCTAAGCTTCCCTCCTATCTGAAGATTTGAGTCATTCTCTTTGACTCTGTAAGAAAGTGAATTGTGAGCGAATACGAGCATCCTGCTCTGAGCATCCTGCTCTTTTGTAATACCCTAGCATATTTTTCTCTGTGATTAATATAAGAAAGACTTCTGCAATTCTGTGTAATGATCTTTGATTATTGTCTCTGTATTATACACTTGTTATGATTCTCGGTTCTATTTGCCTATTATTTCACTTAGTGCTCCTTGAACGAAGTCTGTGCCAAAGTTCTCTCATCCAGAGATAAAGTTCTCGGAAGATGACTATGAGGTTCTCTTAGCTTCTGAATAGAACTAGTAGTAAGTCCCACTAGGCAAGGAGGCCGCTAAGGGCAGTGGTAGGTGTTGGGCTGTCTTACGGTTCATTAGCAGTCATCTGAAGGTTCATATAAGGTTGCAAAATCTTGATGGACTTCAAGTGGTGGGGTTCGCTAGGAGATTCAAAGTGGCTATAAGCTGGATTAGTTCTGCTGAGAGTCACAAGATGCAGAAGGCCAGATATCAGAAGGAAGCAGCGCATGAGACAAAGCAATCGTCAAGCTTCATTCTCTGACAGAGGAAGCCTATGACAAGCTGTGCAGCAAGTAGCTTACAAATGTGGTGGGGTTTTCTAGGAGATTCGAAGTGGCTATAAGCTGGATTGGTTTTGTTGAGAGTCACAAGAAGCAGAAGGCCAGATAGCACAAGGAAGCAGCGCATGAGACAAAGCAATTGTCAAGATTCATTCTTCGATGGAGGAAGCCTCTAACAAGCTATGCAGTAGGCAACTTATAAATGGTATCAGAGCCATGAATGCCATTTCAAGCTGGGTATGATATCAGAACTTCATTCTGATAAAAGCTATTCGCTCTGTTTATTTTCTGTGTGATAGATATATTATGTGTGAGATAAGAATCCAGAGTCATATCAAGAGCCTCGGGTCCTTTAAAGGAAGGATTTCCAGTCTTTCCACTCACTTTTGAAGCCGTATCAGAAGCCTCGGGATCTTAAAAGATAGAGTTTCCACATCTGCGACTTCCAGACAGAGTTACTAGTTTATGCCTGAGCAGTCGGCTAGGAGCCTGTCTATTCTTCTTTAGGGAAGACACAAGACTAAATTCCCTTATTTTCTGTTCAGTCATAGTAATCTCTACTATAATGGATTCTCCTTCAAATTCTTTCAGAGAATTGCAAAATGCTGAAGATCAGAGTACTTCTGGAGGATATTCTGTAAATAGTTTAGAATTAATGTTTGCAAATAATAGATCACATAGTATAAAGTATGCCACTATAGAAGAAGTTGAAATGTAGCCTCAAGCTACTTGGAAACTACCTGAGATTTCTCCCAGCAAAGTCTACAAAGATCTAAGAATGTTTCATTTAAAATCTATTTCACGGGTCATAGTAAAAGAATCAGTTAGTAGAATACAACAAAACACTGATGTCAGTCAAACCATCTCTTTGATTAATGTTAAAGAAATTCATAATGAAGCAAAAAGACATGGGACAAATTATCTGCATTTTGGATGTATTCGGGTTGGGATTAGTCCTTTGGTACACAAAGGCATTGATGCCTATGTTCTCTGCACAGTCAGAGACATGACACATCATAAATTTACTGATTCCCTAATAGGAGGAATAGTTGCTCCTCTCTCAAATGGCCCTTTCTATTTTGACTGTTATCCAAACTTTTCTACTTACACTTTTGATGAAAATCTAGGAGATATACTAAAACTTCAAATTAGGAATACTGGATTTGATATGTGCCAGACCAGAACAAATATATCTATCCAGACCAAGGGATGTTTTAGACATACCAATACTCTTTTTACAGCCGTCTTACATACCCCTAGCAGAAATGTTCAATCCAGTACTTTAGTCCTTACAGACCCTTTGAATCAGAAAATGGAGCACCAAACTATAAGATGGGAAAACCTCTCTTTTCCCACAGATTGGGTAATAGACACTCCAAAATATCCAATACCTAGATCCATTACCTTTGCTCAAATAAGAGAATCTGCATCTTCCGCAGTAATCTCTTTCCCTCAAAAAACCCTTTCTAGAAACAACTCTTCGGTCTCGTCTTCTTCATCCACTACATCCAATCCATCCTTTTGTTTACACACTCCACTTCATCTTTTAGCAAATAAAGTTGGCCATGTTCCTTATGCAGTACAATGCACAGATTGTGGAAATCTTGTTACTTTATCCACACTCTCAACATTCAATGAAGATGGGAAAGTGCATTTTGAACTACCAATCATAACCCATGCACAAATATTCCTCCTCCAAACTCTACTTCTAAAGAACAATGTCCTCATCCTCAATGTTATGACTTTCCATTTCACCATGATGCTCACGTCTTAGTAATAAAATCAAACCCTTGTACAAAATTAACCCAAAGATGTCAAGTCTGTATCCCTAAAGATACCAGGAAGCCCTCTGTTCCTGAAATTTAAAAATTCCTCTCTTTTAAAAAAGGATGCAATAGAAGCAAGGTCAAATCTTATTGGATGAAAGAAATTTTGAATTGGGATTTATTTACTCAACCGAAAGCAGACTCTTTTGCCAGAAATACTTCAAATAGAGAAAAGATTTATTTAGCTATCCAATGGAAAAAAAATTATGGATACTGAAGATGTATTCATTTCTTTCTATGAATGGAAAGATCAGAAAACTCTCCTCACAAAGAAGTTTTCAGAAAAAATCTTGGTTCCACAAAAGACAAATCCTATATGTTGTTCTGTCCAAACACTTTCCATTTCAGATCTGGGGAAAGAAATAGGTAGATTGAAGAAGTCTATCAGAGAACAAAAAGAAAATACAGAACAAAAGCAAGATCAAGTTCTTCAAATTGAGCATCAGAAGTATCATGTCCTTATAGACTTGAAAATCCAAGGGATACCTTTTCATTTGAAGACATTAATTGATACAGGATCTGATCTAAATTTGCTTCATAAAGACATTATTCTTGTATCTCTATGGAAAAAAACCCATGCAATGGCAGTTGGATTGGAAAATATTCCAAAAGAAATCTCCTTCCAGATTCCTGAAGCCACTCTTTGCTTCAAAGACTACTGCTTAAAGTTAAAATTCTTCTTATTAGATATTCCTATAGCTTGCATCCTTGGAACACCCTTTCTTGCAGCAGTATCTCCTCATGGATCTACTATGGTGGCAGAAGATAGGCTGAGATACTTCATTAGCATCCCTTCTAAAAAGGGAAAGATTATTGTAAAACTACCCTTTGTTTCCACTCCCAAAACTTCTGATATGGTCCAGACCATAAGAGATAAAAGTCTTAAAATTGAAGAATTAAAAGAATTTCAAACTAGGATTAGGATAAAGAAACAATTGGGTAAAGAAACAATTCAACAAAAAATTTTGCTGCTAAAACAAGAATTTATTGATTCAGTCTGCTCGAAAAACCCTACAGCTTTCTGGAAACAAAAGAAACATGAAGTTTCTCTTCCATACAAAGAAAATTACCAAGGAAAACCATGCAAAAGTAGGGCCATTCCCATGAATGCAGAATACCAAAAATTATATGCAGAAGAAATTAAGGGCCTACTAAAAAAAGAGTTGATTAGAGAATCCACTAGTCCCTGGAATTGCTATGGCTTCTATGTAAATAAACACTCTAAACAAATAAGAGGCATTCCTATACTAGTAGTGAACTATAAGCCCTTAAACAAAGTTTTAGCTGATGATACTTATCCTATACCAAACAAAATCAACTTGGTGACAAGAATTGCTGGAGCATAAATATTCTCAAAGTTTGATTTAAAATCTGGCTTTTGGCAAGTTGCTATTAAAGAACAAGATAAATTCAAGACAACTTTTAATGTTCCAGCAGGACATTATGGGTGGAATGTAATGCCTTTTGGCTTAAAAAATGCGCCATCAAAGTTCCAAAGAGTCATGGATGATACTCTGAAGCCATATTCTGATTGGCTTATTGTTTATATTGATGATATATTAGTATTTTCTTCCTCAATAGATCAACACTTCAAGCATTTGAGGAAATTCCTACAAACAGTCAAGCGAGCAGGCCTAGTCTTCTCCAAGAAGAAGCTTGAACTATTTAAAACTGAAATTAAATACTTAGGCCATATAATAAAAGATCGGAAACTCACTCTACAGACACATGCTGTAGAATTTGCAGACAAGTTTCTAGATAAAATAACTGATAAAACTCAGTTACAGAGATTCTTGGGCAGTCTAAACTATATCAGCCATTTCTACAAAGGATGTGCTCAAGACAAAAATATACTTAATGATAGAATAAAGAAAGATCCAAGTCCCTAGACAGAAGCACACTCACAAGCAATAAGAAATATAATAGCTAAAGCCAAAAATATTCCTATTCTTTATATTTCTGATGATGATCTTTTTAAAATCGTGGAAATAGACGCCAGTAACATTAGCTGGGGTGCAATACTGAAACAAGTCAGAAATGAAGGTAGCAAGAAAAAGGAATATATTATTCAGTTTGCTTCTGGACTTTGGCAGGCAACAGAAAATAATTATTCTGCTTTAGACAATAAAATTAAGGCTGCATTAAATGCAATTCAAAAATTCGAGATCTATTTGATCTATAAAAGGTTTCTTCTTAGAACAGATGTTGCAGCCATGAATAAAGTCCTAAATAAAGACATCAAGTCCCCTGAAGATGGTAAATTTTCTATATGGCAGGATTTATTTAGCAATTTTGAATTTTCTATAGAACATATTAAAGGGACTGATAATTCTATTCTTGATTTCTTGAGCAGAGAACATCTACAAAATCTCTGCCTTATCATCTCTGTACATCTTAGAAATGATACAGAAATTGTGGTTAATATACCTGATTCTCAAAATTGGACAACCTATGAAGAAGAATGGGCACCCCACTGGGAATTAAGAAGTACAAAATTTTTATCTCAGACTACACAGCTGGCTTATTCAAACTTGGTTCCAGAAGTAAGAGGAAGAAGGATTCCCAATGTCTTAGCTTCAGTCATTGCAAGAGCTATTGAAAAGGCCATAGAAGCACAAGAAGCTCTGAATTATAAATTTCATCATATTGATCTTATCTGGGACATAAGAGATAATATTGGCAACAATCAACAATACGTTTGCCTAAATAGACCCAGATTATTATTTCATTGTACTGAAAGGAATCCGAACATAATCTTTCCAGAAATAGATTATAATTATTCATCCTATAAAGAACTATGGTGGAACTTTACTCTATAAGAAAATTTCCTAACTCTGGGAAAATTTGGAAATGTGAATACAACTACTTCTGGAAGACCACCTCTTTGGTTGGTAGATTGGTGGAAAGATTTTGGATTAAACAAAGGAGCAATTGATCCAGGAATTCTAAATTCTATATCTCCTTTACATACAGTCCAAAATATGTTTGAATTCGGCCCAAATGAAGGAGAACTTTTATGTCTTTTCATATTAAATCATTTTCAATGGAAGATAAAAGTAAAAACTATTGTTCAAATCATGAATGGCCAACCATTCATTGCAAGAAAAATATATACGAAATCTTGGGATACGATAAACTATCCTGAAAGATTTTTAACACATATTGAAAATGATTAATGTAATTTTCATCATAAAAAGTCTTATTGCCCGACAAATGGTGGCAATTGATTTTCGTGGGTTGACGTAACCAACCTCCATAGTGTAATCATGAACATTTATGTCTAAATGGCCAACAGTGGTGCCATTCGGGTTTAGTGGGTTACCGTAACCAACATCCACATTGTAATGATTTTGTCCTTTCGTAATAATGAGGCATCTTGGAAACTTGGAGCACTTCTCTGACTTTTGGCGTGGTTTGACCCGCATTTCCAAATATTCCTCTATATGTGTCAATTTGTGTCTATCCACTAGTCGGGGAATCTTGCACGACTACCCCATCAGATCTACTATTGTATCTACTTTTTCTTAGTGGAGAATAAAGGCTTTGATTTGGTCGGAGGATCCTGCACGATCTCTACCGCCAAATCTATAAAGCAGAATTAATGGTAGACATGTAGGGTCATAATTCATGTCTAGACTTATCAACGAAATGATTCCTTCAGCCTCAAATTTGTATATAAGAAGGCAAGGAATTCATAGGAGATAGTTCATAGTTCATAGTCAGTCAGAGTGTTAGTCTGTCCAAGTCTTCTAAGCTTCCCTCCTGTCTGAAGCTTTGATTCATTCTCTTTGAGTCTATAAGCAAGTGTGTTATGAGTGAATACGAGCATCCTGCTCTTTTGTAATACCCTGACATATTTTTCTCTGTGATTAATATAAGAAAGAATTCCACAATTTTGTGTAATGATCTATGATTATTGTCTCTGTATTATGCGCTTGTTATGATTCTCGGTTCTATTTGCCTGTTATTTCACTCAGTGTTCCTTGAACGAAGTCTTTGCTGAAGTTCTCTCATCCAGAGATAAAGTTCTCGAAAGATGACTGTGAGGTTCTCTTAGGTCCTGAATAGCACTGATAGTAAGTCCCGCTAGGCAGGGAGGCTGCTAAGGGTAGTGGTAGGTGTTGGGTTGTCTGACAATTCATTAGTAGTCATCTGAAGGTTCACATAAGGCCGCAAAATCTTGATGTACTTCAAGTGGTGGGGTTCGCTAGGAGATTCGAAGTGGCTATAAGTCGGATTGGTTTTGCTGAGAGTTGCAAGAAGCAGAAGGCCAGATAGCAGAAGGAAGCAGTGCATGAGACAAAGAAATTGTCAAGCTTCATTCTCCGATGGAGGAAGCCTCTCACAAGTTGTTCAAAAAGAAGCGGCTCTGATACCATTTGTAAGCTGCTTGCTGTACAGCTTGTCAGAGGCTTCCTCTATCGGAGAATGAATCTTGACGATTGCTTTGTCTCATGCGTTGCTTCCTTCTGCTATCTGGCCTTCTGCTTCTTGCGACTCTCAGCCATGAACGCCATTTCAATCCGAGTATGATATCAGACCTTCATTCTGATAAAAGCTATTCACTCCGTGTTATAAAGTTTTCTTTGTGTGTTTAAGTGTGCGGAAATAATCCAAAGCCGTATTAAGAGTCTCGGGACCTTTAAAGGCAGGGTTTCCACTCTTGCGACTCACTTTTAAAGCCGTATCAGAAGTCTCAGGCTCTTGAAAGACAGAGTTTCCACTTCTACGACTTCCGGATAGAGTTACTAGTTTCTTCCTGAGCAGTAGGCCAGGAGTCTGTCTAATCTTCTTTAGGGAAGACACAAGACTAAAATCCCTCCTTTTGTGTGCAGTCATAGTAATATCTACTTTTATGGATTCTCCAGTCTGTTATCGATCTATAAATAGTACTGTAGAAAGTACTGCATCTACTTCTAAACCATAGTTTTGTTTTATGATTCACTTTATGCCAACTATAGAAACTCTTTATCCAAGGTTACAAGATATATACAAAGGAATGAGACCTCCTGGTGCACCTAAATATGGGTTAGGCTATATTGAACAATGCGATCAGGTTATTCCTGATTGTTGATTTTCCAACCCATTACCAAGTGATATGCAAAGACCATCTATGGATGAAATACATAAATTTCATTATGTAATGAAAGGGTGCCAGAAAGAAACTATTGAAGAAGTATGGATCAATAAAATGTTAAACTGGGATTTGTTCACAAATCTTGAAACTAATGAATTTAACTCAGCCGTGTCAGATAGAGAAAAATTGAAGTTATCCCAAGACTGGAAAAAATACATATCTGATAACAACTTATGGATTTCTTTCTTTGATTGGAAGAAATCAAGTCAAAAGGCTGTAGTTCAGATGATGGGAGAAAGTTTTGAAAATCCTCCCAAACATAAATGGAAAAGTATTGAAGGACAAACTGTAGAATCAAATTCTACTTTTCCTCCCTTCAAGGGTATTATCCTTGAAGATAATAATAGACAAGTTAAAGAAGTCCCTTTACTGGTTTCTGAGGAAGCTATTCAGCTTTCTGGTATTGATAAAAGAGTCAAGACTCTGTCTGAACAAATAAACTGGACTAATACTGCCTTAAGAGGTATGGCAACACATACTTTTGTGACCAATGATTATGCTAGAAAAGGACAGATCATAGACCTACAAGTATCAACAAATACTATTGTCCATTCTGTAAATCAGATTCAAGAAAAGCTCAAAGATGTTAAGGATAAGATGGCCTCTGCTCTATGTGAAATTTCATGCAAATCTAGAGAGTCCTTAAGAAATCATGAAGAACTTATGGAAGGTTTGGGACAAGCTTTATCTAAAATGGGAAAGACACTGACAAAAATAAGATAGAAGGATAGTATTCTTGATAAACCTATCCCTTTATCTTCTGTCTTATTTCTGGTTCTGATTCAGATTCAGAACTATCTGTAATGCTTGGACATGAGCAGAAATTTAGATTTCTGCAATTTCCATTTTGATTTATTAAAATTTCTTCTTCTGAGCTATAATTGAACTCAGAAGTACTTTCAGAATTTGAAAAACATCCTTCATGGAGAAGATGCACTTCTTCTCTTTTAGGGAAAGGATGATATGGACACTAGTTGGTTTCATGGTCATTGGCCCCACATCTGTTACAATGCATTCTTAAGGCCAATTGTTTCTTTTCCTGTGATTCTTTAGCCTTCTGTTCAGTAAAATTTCCTTTTGATTTTCTAGAGGCTATATTGTCTGGACAGTTATGTGCGATATGTCTAGATTTCCCACATATCCAACACTGTATTTGTTGTCTAGCCTGATATGAATGGGTTTTCAGTTTTATATCCTCAGGCTCATAGTAGTGGGTTTTTGGCCTGTATCTATATTTGGATTTTCTTCTTTTTTCTTTTTCCTTTTCTTTCTAACTGGATCTGTGATATAGAGACCATATTTTTCATAGATAGATTTCTGATCAAGTAAGTAGGATAGTTTAGATACAAAATTTTGGACTTTCATATTTACACAAAGTCCAATCAAGGCTTTGGTAATAAGAGAATAGATTTCACCCCATGTATACATTTCATAGGGAAGTTTAAACACTTCCTGCATTTTCAAATATTCTACAAATTTACTTGGTATGGCTGCCAAGTATACTTGTTTCCAAAAAAGATTCTGGCTATCCTGAACCTCAAAGATTCTTTGAGTCCAATCTTTATGGAATTCTTCTTACTCAGACATTTTTCTACACTTCATGTTCATCAGGATTATCTCATGCTTATCTGCCAGTTCTGATGCAGTTCCACACCAGTGTTCAAGTATTGCAGTGGTTAGAGCAGCTATCATATTATTATGGGGAGTCCCATCAGTATGGTACACAATATCCCCTTGTTCATCTCTGAGGACTTCGGCCTCCATTTTGGCAATCATAATAGGAGAGGAAATAACTTCCCACCATTTGCTTAGAGTGCCTGTAAAGCACTGTATGATAGACTTGCATGCTTCTATTTCTGTTTTCCCTTTCATGCACATAATTTTGTAGGAAACATACATTCTGTCTATCATTTGTCTGATTTGGGGAACATATAGACTGTGAATGTTCGATTCTTAGAACCATTCTTCAGTAAATGTCTGAGTTTCAGGTAGCTTCCCTTTTCCCATTACATCTAAAGCTGAGGGTCTACTGGTATGGTGTGGTAAATTTTCATAGGAAAGTTGTCGAATAGATACCAGAGAATGATGATCTTTCAAAGATAATTCAGGTTTTGAGGATGACTCTGGTATATCTTCTTCTGGAGGGAAATGGTGCGGGAATTTCTTTTGGATTGTTGTCTCAGTTGGCTTATATACAGGAGACACAATTGAAATAGAAGGATTTGGAAGGATGAACGGATCAGGGATAGGTTTATTAGGAATACTATTCTTTTGTCTTATTTCTGTTAGTGTCTTTCCCATTTTAGAGAAAGCTTGTCCCAAACCTTCCATAAGTTCTTCATGATTTCTTACGGACTCTCTAGATTTGTATGAAATTTCACATAGAGCAGAGTCCATCTTATCCTTAACATCTGTGACCTTTTCTTGAATTTGATATACATAGTGGACAATAGTATTTGTTGATACTTGTAGGTCTATGATCTGTTCTTTTCTGGCATAATCATTGGTCACAAAAGTATGTGTTTCCGTACCTCTTAAGGGAGTATTAGTTTAGTTTATTTGTTCAGACATAGTCTGGACTCTTTTATCAATACCAGAAAGATGAATAGATTCCTCAAAAAGAAGTAAAGGGACTGCTTTAACGTGTCTATTTTTATCTTCAAGGATAATACCCTTGAAGGGAGGAAAAGTAGAATTTGATTCTACAGTTTGTCCTTCAATACTTTTCCATTTATGTTTGGGAGGATTTTCAGAACTTTCTCCCATCATCTGAACTACAACCTTTTGACTTGATTTCTTCCACTCAAAGAAAGAAATCCATAAGTTGTTATGAGATATGTATTTTTGCCAGTCTTGGGATAACTTCAATTTTTCTCTATCTGACATGGTTGAGTTAAATTCATTTGTTTCAGGATTTGTGAACAAATCCCAGTTTAACATTTTATTGATCCATACTTCTTCAATAGATCCCTTCTGATATCCTTTTATTACAAAATGAAATTTATGTATTTCATCCACAGATGGTATTTGCATATCACTTGCTAATGGGTTGGAAAATCGACAATCAAGAATAACCTGATCGCATTGTTCAATATAGCCTAACCCATATTTAGGTGTACCAGGAAGTCTCATTCCTTTGTATATATCTTGTAACCTTGGATCAATAGTTTCTATAGTTGGCATATAGTGAATCATAAAACATAACTGTGGTTCAGAAGTAGATACAGTACTTTCTACAGTATTATTTATAGATCTATAATATACTGAAGAATACATTGATATAGTAGAGATTACTATAACTGCACAGGAAAGCAAGGATTTTAGTCTTGTGTCTTCCCTAAAGAAGATTAGACAGGCTCCTGGACGACTGCTCAGGCAGAAACTAGTAACTCTGTCCAGAAGTCGCAGAAGTGGAAAATCTGTCTTTCAAGAGCCCAAGACTTCTGATACGGCTTCAAAAGTGAGTCACAAGAGTGGAAATACTACCTTTAAAGGAACTGATACTCTTGATACAGCTCTGTATTCTTATCTCACACAAAATATATATATTATACAGAAAATAAATAGAGCGAATAGCTTTTATCAGAATGAAGTTCTGATATCATACCTGGCTTGAAATGGCATTCGTGGCTTTTATACCATTTGTAAGTTTCTTGTTGCACAGCTTGTCAGAGGTTTCATTCTCCGATGGAGGAAACCTCTGACAAGCTGTGCAGCAAGCAACTTACAAATGGTATCAGAGCCATGAACTCCATTTCAAGCCGGGTATGATATCAGACCTTCGTTCTGATAAAACCTATTCCATCTGTGTTTTAAAGTTTTCTCTGTGTGTTTAAGTGTGCGGAAAGAATCCAGATCCGTATCAAGAGTCTCCGACCCTTTAAAGGCAGTGTTTCCACTCTTGTGACTGACATTTGAAGCCGTATCAGAAGTCTCAGGCTCTTGAAAAATAGAGTTTCCACTTCTGCGACTTCCGAACAGAGTTACTAGTTTCTTCCTGAGTAGTAGGCCAAGAGCCTATCTAATCTTCTTTAGGAAAGACACAAGACTAAAAGCCCTACTTTTCTGTGCAGTCATAGTAATCTCTACTTTTATGGATTCTCCAGTTTGTTATCGATCTATAAATAATACTGTAGAAAGTACTGCATCTACTTCTGAACCATAGTTTTGTTTTATGATTCACTTTATGCCAACTACAGAAACTCTTGATCCAAGGTTACAAGATATATACAAAGGAATGAGACCTCCTGGTACACCTAAATATGGGTTAGGCTTTATTGAACAATGCGATCAGGTTATTCCTGATTGTCGATTTTCCAACCCATTACCAAGTGATATGCAAGGACCATCTGTGGATAAAATACATCAATTTCATTCTGTAATGAAAGGGTGCCAGAAGGGAACTATTGAAGAAGTATGGATCAAGAAAATGTTAACCTGGTATTTGTTCACAAATCCTGAAACTAATGAATTTAACTCAGCCGTGTCAGATAGACAAAAATTGAAGCTATCCCAAGACTGGAAAAAATACATATCTAATAACAACTTATGGATTTCTTTCTTTGAGTGGAAGAAATCAAGTCAAAAGGATGTAGTTCAGATGATGGGAGAAAGTTCTGAAAATCCTCCCAAACATAAATGGAAAAGTATTGAAGGACAAACTATAGAATTAAATTCTACTTTTCCTCCCTTCAAGGGTATTATCCTTGAAGATAATAATAGACAAGTTAAATCAATCCCTTTACTGCTTTCTGAGGAAGCTATTCAACTTTATGGTATTGATAAAAGAGTTTAGACTGTGTCTGAAGAAATAAACTTGACTAATACTGCCTTAAGAGGTATGGCAACACATACTTTTGTGACCAATGATTATGCCAGAAAAGGATAGATCATAGACCTACAAGTATCAACAAATACAATTGTCCATTCTATAAATCATATTCAAGAAAAGGTCACAGATGTTAAGGATAAGATGGACTCTGCTCTATGTGAAATTTCATGAAAATCTAGAGAGTCCTTAAGAAATCATGAAGAACTTATGGAAGGTTTGGGACAAGCTTTCACTAAAATGGGAAAGACACTGACAGAAACAAGACAGAAGGATAGTATTCCTGATAAACCTATCCCTGATCCGTTCATCCTTCCAAATCCTTCTATTTCAATTGTGTCTCATATATATAAGCCAACTGAGACAACAATCCAAAATAAATTCCCGCACCATTTCCCTCCAGAAGAAGATATACTAGAGTCATCCTCAAAACCTGAATTATCTTTGAAAGATCATCATTCTCTGGTATCTATTCGACAACCTGCCTATGAAAATTTACCACACCATACTAGTAGACCCTCAATTACAAATCTAATGGGAAAAGGGAAGCTGCCTGAAACTCAAACATTTGTTGAAGAGTGGTTCCAAGAATGGAACATTGACAGTCTATTTGTTGCCCAAATTAGACAAATGATAGAAAAAATGTATGTTTCCTACAAAATTATGTGTATGAAAGGGAAAACAAAAATAGAAGCATGCAAGTCTATCATTCAATGCTTTACAGGCACTCTAAGAAAATTGTGGGAATTTATTTCCTCTCCTATTATGATTTCCAAAATGGAGGCTGAAGTCCTCAGAGATGACCAAGGGGATATTGTGTACCATACTGATGGGACTCCCCATAATAATATGATAGGTGATCTAACCACTGCAATACTTGAACACTGGTGTGGAACTGAATCAGAACTGGCAGATAAGCATGAGCTAATCCTGATGAACATGAAGTGTAGAAAAATGTTTGTGTATGAAGAATTCCATAAATATTGGACTCAGAGAATCTTTGAGGTTCAGGATAGCCGAAATCTTCATTGGAAACAAGTATACTTGGCAGCCATACTAGGTAAATTTGTAGAATATTTGAAAATGCAGGAAGTGTTTAAACTTCCCTATGAAATGCATACATGGGGTGAAATCTATTCTCTTATTACCAAAGCCTTGATTGGACTCTGTGTAAATATGAAAGTCCAAAATTCTGTATCTAAACTATCCTACTTACATGATCAGAAATCTATCTATGAAAAATATGGTTTATATATCACAGATCCAGTTAGAAAGAAAAGGAAAGAGAGAAAAGAATTCAAGGAAGAAAAAAGAAGAAAATCCAAATATAGATACAGGCCAAATACCCACTACTATGAGCCTGAGGATATAAAACTGAAAACCCATTCCTATCAGGCTAGAAATCAAATACAGTGTTGGATATGTGGGAAATCTAGACATATCGCACATAAATATCCAGACAATATAGCCTCTAGAAAATAAAAGGAAAGTTTTCTGAACAAAATGCTAAAGAAGCATAGGAAAAGAAACAATTGGCCTTAAGAATGCATTGAAACAGATGTGGGGCCAATGACCATGAAACCAACCAGTGTCCATATCATCCTTTCCCTAAAAGATAAGAAGTGCATATTCTCCATGAAGGATGTTCAAATTCTGAAAGTACTTCTGAGTTCAATTATAGCTCAGAAGAAGAAATTTTAAACATCAAAATTGCAATTGCAGAAATCCAAATTTCTGCTCATGTCCAAGCAGTACAGATAGTTCTAAATTTGAATCAGAACCAGAAATAAGACAGAAGATAAAGGTCTGTATGTTTAACAACAATGGAGACAAAGAAGCTGAAATTTTGGCACATATTAAAGCTTTGCCAGAAGGAGATATAAAAAACTTGCTTCTTGAAACATTTGTGAAGACAGTTAAATTTGAACAAAGGAATAAAATTGTTGAATCATCCAAAAGGGAACCTTTGTTCATAGATGCTTCTTTTGATAAGAATACCAAGAATTTTATCAAATTTAACATAGAAGCAAAACTACAAAATACTTCAGTGACTGACTTAGCCAAAGAAATGCTTCTTCTGAAGAAAGAAGTCACTGAATTAAAGAGAAAAGTCAGAAGAATGGAAGAAGAAGCTGAGTATAGCTTCAAAATCAACTCTTGGGCAAGACAAGAGATCAGAGAGATAAGAGAAAGATTGGATTCTATACCACCACACTTAGAGGATACACCCTTTGAGAATCGAAACATAGCAGATCAACCTAAAACAACATCCCATCTACAAGGGCTAACTACAATGAAAATCATGCCCATCAGGTTTCAAAAATATCAGGTCAGGATCAAGCTAGAAATTAATGGTGAAATTTTTTGATTAAATGCACTATTAGATACTGGTTCAGACATGAATCTAGTGCATAAAGACTTGATTCCTGCTAAATATTGTCTTCCCAACAATTATTCAACTATAGGATTGGGAACTATAAATACAGACATGAATTTTGAAATTCCTAAAGATGTTTTGCTATTTGATGAATACGCCTTAGGAATGAAGTATTTATTAACATATCTACCAGTAGAATGCATCCTTGGATCACCTTTTTTATTAAAAGTAGAACCACATGGTTCTTATCAAATTTCTATAGGTGAACCAGGGTACTTCATTACTCTGCCAAGCATTGATGGTCATCCCCCCAAACGAAAGGAATTACCTTTCATTTCCGAGTCACATGCCCAAATTGCCTACTGTTCCAAAATCATGGTTATTATAAACACTTAGGATGATTACATAAATACTCCATCCACTGAGTATTTAGATGATAATATAGATTGGGAAACATATAAAGAAAATTGGATTCCTCAATGGCAGTTGAGATGTTCAGAAGGTATAGAGTTTGGGCTACCATGCTTCTCCAGGAATACTAGTATTCATGTAATTCCTCCACAACATGTGATTGGTCAGATGCATCAGGCGTCTACTATTGCATCCTGACAGAAGCTAGTAGAAATGGGAGATCTTACCAGAATTAGATCTGCCAACAGACCCAGACATGGCAACAAACTCCAGCCTGGAATTTTTTCCAGATTAACAGAATGAGAACTTTGCAGTCATGGCCAAACCAAACCAAGATCCGCATGAAAAATTATTTGAGATAAATTATTTCCAATATAAAGCCATGTGGAATAATGTTTGCTTATGGATAGATCGGTACAAATATTATTATTGCATGATTAAATTTTCTGTGCCTTTTGTTTCATTTCCTGAACCAGATTGGCTGCATGATTGGTGGAAGAAATTTGGATTAAATCCAAGTGGCATACATCCTGATGTAATCGAAACTGCACATATGTTTTTGTTTCCACAAAGAAGACTTCCAGGAAATGTTCATAACCTTGAACAGTTTTTTGAAAAAGAATATAAAATGTTCTTCATTAGAGAAAGACATCCTTGGGTGATCAGAACCAGATATGTTTTACAGCAAGATGAAGAAAGTGACGAAGATCCTGAAATGTACAGGGAAGTTTACACTCAGCATTGGGACTGATCCGGATTATTTTTGGCACGAAATGAGAGCGGAGATATAATAAAGAAATGCACAGAGATATCGTGTATATCCAGTAATATAACAGAAATATATCAGGGATGCAACCATAAACACAGAGATACAGTGATACACGATTTCTATTAATGAAATAAATGTACAGAGACTGTAAAAATACAGAGTAAAAGACTCGCTAGAATGGTGGCAGCTTATCTCTGAGAAGAGATGTGACGGCTACTCGCATTCGCAAGAAGATGGTTACAATGAGGCTCGAA